>CM044901.1:110394759-110861357 GCA_024500145.1 Gentiana dahurica var. dahurica
TTTCATTGGGAAATGCAGTGGTCAGCTGGAAAGCTACTCTTTAGGCTACAGTAGCCTTATCAACTACTGAAGCAGAATACATGGCTCTTACTGAAGCAGCTTAGGAGGGTATCTGGTTGAAGGGGCTAGTCAGTGATTTGGGGTTGCATCAGGATCAGGCTGATATATATTGTGACAGTCTTAGTGCAATATGTTTAGCCAAGGATCAGGTTCATCATGAGAGAACCAAGCATATTGATGTCAGGTATCATTTCTTGAGGAATGAGAAGAGGGTTGTGGTGAAGAAGATTGGCACAAAGGAGAATCCTGCTGATATGTTCACTAAACCAGTTCAGCAGAGTAAGTTCCAGCTTTGCCTGGACTTACTGAATATTCAAAGCTTATAATCTGATTCTGGAAACTCTACTGAGGGCAGATCAGTGGAGTGGATGCTGTGGAGATAGTCTGGTACAAGTACATCAAGCATTGACGAATGCATCTGGTACAAGTACATCTGGTTATGCAATCTGTTTGACTCTAGTGAGAGTTGAAGTCAAGGTGGAGATTTGTCAGTAAAGTGACTTAAACTCTACATCTGGTGGAACCAATCTGAAGACTCAGCTGTGTGATGGACAGCTGAGAAGTGTATTCAATTCTGTGCTTCAGTAGGGTGGAGTCTACTGAGCTTCTGTCAGCAGGGTAACTATCAGCAGGGTGATAGTCTGCTGAGTACTGGAATACAGCAGGGTCCCACATCTGTTAATTCTGTTATGTGACAGCTATACAGTGTCATTAAAAGGAGGACACGTGTAAGGGTATTTATGGCAGATCAGACAAAGATTCCTTGCGGCTAGGGTTTAGGGATTTGTGCCTATAAATACAGTTCTTGTCTCATTATCCGAGTGTGTTGAAATCTATAAAATTCAGTGCATAATAAAATATCTCTTTTCTGCCCGTGGTTTTTTACCTCTCCCACTGAGAGGTTTTCCACGTTAAATCTGTGTTCTTCTTGTTTCTGTTATCTCCTTTGATTGTTTATGTCCGAGAGAGCATGATATCCAGATTATAAGATACGATCGTCAATGTATTGACACTCGAGATACGATCGTATGGATATTATTATAGCGATAGGATTGTAAGTTACACGGTAACTGCTTCACATGAAAGGTAGTAGTCATTGCTTTTGACTCTTCCGATAATTGGGGGTCACGGTGTGTTGCTAGACGCTATCCCGTGATCGTTAGGCATAAAGGGCATTTTGGTAAATTGCACTTTGTGTCTACGGCCAACATATTCGGAAGCCTATCGGGTCACACATATGAACATCGAGTCGGATTAAAATGCGGTTATAGTTGATAACCAAATAAGGAAAGTTTATCTCTAGACTATAAAGGTTATAGTGGTAAATTAATATGGTGGTATTTATTTATTATGAATAAATAAAATACATGATATTAATTATATACATAAATTAGATTAATTAAAGAATATTCCGGAAGTCAATCTTTTGGGATATGGGGCGCCACTTTTGAATGTACAAGATACACTTGGATTGTGCACTTTAATTAATAAGATTACCATAATATTAATATAAGATATTAATTGATTTTGAAAAATAGATTTATGGTAATAAGATAATTATAATCAATATATGATATTGACAGAATAAATTATAATTAAAGAGATAAATCAATCTAGCTGATTTTCCTTATTTTATTAGAAAAAGGTTTTCTTCTCCTACACTACTATTGGGGCGCCACTTCCTCTATAAAAAGGAAGTGGGTGTCAAGCTCTTTTGTACAACACAATTGCAAGAGCTCATAGTTCTTGTGTAAAATAGAGAGCTCTCCATAGTGAGTTTGTGAGGGAAGAAAAGGTCCGGTCTAGCAGCCGGAGTTTTTCCGATAGCAATCCAAGGAGGATTCCGGCGAGGGTTCGTGTGGATTAGCGATAGAGGCCGGACGCGTGGACGGCTTGCGCATTGAACTACTCTCCGTTGGCGGTCAAAGCGACGATCTTGTAGATCATCTAAGGTATAACCGTCAAACTACTTAACATGTTTATTGCATTAAACGAAGAACGATCTAGAAAAGGAAATCAAAATTTTAAATTCCGCTGCGTTAAACTAGTGATTTCCTAACAGTGGTATCAGAGACAGACTTCGAGCTTAAGCAATAAGCATAATTTAAATGCGTAGTATTTAATCGATAGATGCAAGATTTAAATCACGAAACGTTAAAACAAAAACAAAAAAATAGGGTTCTTGGGGGGTCGGCCGACTGGCGGCGCCCCCTCCCTCTGCGGCGGCGGTGGCGGCGGCGGTAACCCTAGGGTTGCCGTCCGTCGGCTCTCCTCTTCCAATGGGGGAGATCAACCCTTTTCGTTTTGTGATATTTTATTGTGCATAGATATCTCGTTTGTTTAGTTGTGTCATATGGCCAACCAATGGTTCAAATAGTTTGGACCATTGGGAAACCATATGGGACATTGGCCTTTCCAAATTTTGATTTGGAATAGGCCTAGGCCATTTCCAAATATTTGATTTGGAATAGGCCTAGGCCTAGGCCACTTCCAAAATTTTGATTTTGGAAAGTGGCCAGGCCTAAACCAAAATTATTTGGCCTTTCCAAATATTTGATTTGGAATAGGCCTAGGCTCTTTCCAAATATTTGATTTGGAATAGGCCTAGGCCTAGGCCACTTCCAAAATTTTGATTTTGGAAAGTGGCCAGGCCTAGACTAAAATAATTTGGCCTTTCCAAATATTTGATTTGGAGTAGGCCTAGGCCCTTTCCAAATATTTGATTTGGACTAGGCCTAGGCCTAGGCCACTTCCAAAATTTTGATTTTGGAAAGTGGGCAGGCCTAAGCTAAATTTAGTTTTGGAAATGAAACAAATAGGAGACTTTATAATTTTAATTTTATTTTGAATAGTTCAAATTTAATTAAAATTGAAATCGATTTAAAATTAAATGTTAATTTTAATTTTGGTTAAATCATATAATTAATTAAAAGTTATTTAATTATTTGATGTGATAAAATAAAGACGCATGAGTAGTAGTAGTTAAAATTAGAATTTAATCTTTTTCATAAGATAAAATTGTATGGATTAGATGTGTAGATATAATGTGATTATATGGACCCCGATTGATCATGAACTCGACCAATAGGATAGATGGGAATGTTTTCTTTATGTTGGTTTTTGAAAAATTGTCCTAGGCCGTTATGAAGAACGTGACCTAGTTTACTTTTTGCATTTATCCCATTCCCTGAGTTCCCCCCCGTGTGCGGCGGGTGTAATTATTTATTATGTAACAAGAATGGAGCAAGAAGTTCGAGACCAAGGAGAAATAAAGAACCCATTGGCGAACAGCAATAAAGATCCTATTGGCGGTTGCAGATACCCTTAGTTTGTGACCCGCGGTTTCGTCAGTTTGTATTCGAAACCGCACCTAAGAAAAGTCCATGATCATACCGGTTATTTTATGCGCGGAATGTTGTGTATGTTTTACTTTATATGATATCGTAGTAATATGCACATAGTAGATGAGACCATAATTAAACCAAATTAATTAAGTGAATTAATTTAAAATTATTCCCACATCAAAAATCAAGTCGGAATTGCCTCCCATATTATAACGACGGTGAAGAGCCCTTGTTCGGACCCAACTCACCAGCCAAAGCGGGGGTTGACCTACCTCGGGTATATCGTCGTTATTGAGATATGATCGAAAGAGATCTCATGAATATTGGGGTTAAGACTCGACTAAGAATTCTCTCGGCCACCAGCCAAAGCGGGGTCGTTTGGATTTTAGAGGCAAGGGTTTGGCTAATTTCATAAGATGAAATATTGTCAAAGAGTTGACTAGTCAAACAACAAGAATCGAATAAGATACGATCGACAAATCGTTGTCCACCTGTTTAATTATTTTCGGCCCATCAGCCAAAGTTGGGGGTCGGGGTAGTTCGATGGGATCTTGCCCACTAAAGGAATTATTTTCTTGAAAGCCAATAGGGAATAGTTGGCTAGTGGGAGTAAAAACCTTATAGATTCATTAAGTGCAAATTTAGGGTTTTTATACATGAGCTTTTACTTATTCTATCTTTTATTTATTGTTGTAGAAAATGTCAAACAAATTGAACCTTCGTTTTATCATCGATAACAAGCTTGACGAAACTAATTTTCTCGATTGGGAAAGAAACCTCAAAATCGTTTTGAGGCACGAGAAGATTGGCTATGTCTTGGACGAGGCCTTACCGGAAAAGCCCGCTGAGGGTTCGGCTGCAGATGTTGTCGAGAAGTACAACAAGCATTGTTCTGACAGTACTGATGCTACATGTATCATGCTTGCTTCTATGACACCTGAACTGCAGAAACAGCATGAGTCCATGGACGCCTACTCTATCATGGTCCACCTGAAGGAGCTTTATGCTTCTCAGTCTCGCACTGAGAGGTACGAGGTCTCGAAGGCCCTGTTTAGTTGTAAGATGGCATCTGGGACTGCTGTGGGGTCACACGTGCTTAAAATGATCGGGTACATAGAGAGGCTTGGGAAGCTGGGCCACAAGTTGGAACGAGAGTTGAGTATTGACTTGATTCTGCAATCTCTACCTGACTCATTCTCGCAGTTTGTGATGAACTATCACATGAACAAGATAGATTGCTCCCTAGCGGAGTTATTGAACATGTTGAAAACTGCTGAAGGCACTGTAGGGAAGGGAAAATAGTGTTGCTGGTCACTTCAAGCAAGGGCAAGGCAAAAGCCCAGAAAAAGTCCAAGAAGGCGAAGGCTGCACCTAAGCCAACGCCTAAGATAGCAAAAGACAAATCCAAGGATGCTTGCTTCCATTGCGGTGAGACCGGACATTGGAGGAGAAACTGCAAGGGCTTCTTGAGTACCAAGAAGAAGCATTATGATGCTTCGACTTCAGGTATATTTATGATTGAGATCAACATTACTTCTTCTAAGTCTAACCACCGGGTATTAGATACTGGTTGTGGTTCTCATATTTGTACGAATATGCAGGCACTAAGAAGAACTAGAGATCTGAGGAAAGGAGAGGTGGACCTACGCGTTGGAAATGGAGCAAGTGTTGCTGCACTGGCCGTAGGAGTTTATTTTCTTTCATTGCCCAGTGGGCTAGTACTAGAACTTAATAACTGTTATTTTGTTCCCGCTCTTACGAAGAGCATTATTTCTATTTCTGCATTAGATATTGATGGATTTTCTTTTACGTTTGAGAATAAATGTTGTTCTTTTTCACGTGATGGAATCTTTTATGGTACTGGCATACTTAGCAATGGTCTCTATATATTAGATATGAATGTTGACGTTCTTAATATAAATAACAAGAAAGCCAAAACAAATGACTTGAATGAATCCTACTTATGGCATTGTAGACTTGGCCATATAAATAAGAATCGCATTTCCAAACTCCATAAAGATGGAATGTTGGATCAATTCGATTACGAATCGTTTGATACATGCGAAGCTTGTTTACTTGGTAAGATGACAAAGTCACCTTTCAGTGGCAAAGGGATAAGATCCAATGAATTGCTTGAGCTCATACATACTGATGTGTGTGGCCCAATGTCAATTCAAGCCAAAGGAGGATACTCTTATTTTATCACCTTCACCGATGACCATTCTCGCTATGGTTATATATACTTAATGAAGTTTAAATCTGAAGCCTTCGAAAAGTTCAAGGAATTCAGAAGTGAGGTGGAGAAACAACTAGGTAAAGAAATCAAAACACTTCGATCCGATCGAGGCGGAGAATACCTAGATGGAGAGTTTCAAGATTATTTGAAGGAGAATGGGATTCTACCTGAATGGACTCCTCCCGGAACACCACAAATGAATGGCGTGTCTGAGAGGAGGAACCGCACCTTGTTGGACATGGTGCGATCCATGATGAGCTACGCAGTTCTTCCAAAATCATTTTGGGGGTATGCTCTAGAAACCGCATCCTATACACTGAACCGAGTTCCATCAAAGACGGTTGACTCTACGCCATACGAGGTATGGACTAAGAGAAAACCGAGCCTAGGTCATCTAAAACCTTGGGGTTGTCCGACTTACGTGAAGCGGATGATGCCTAACAAATTAGAGCCCAGGTCTGACAAATGTCTATTTGTGGGATATCCTAGGGAAACCAAAGGGTACCAATTTTACCATCCTGAGGAACAAAAGGTGTTTGTTGCCAGGACTGGCCACTTTCTGGAGAAAGAGTTTATTCCGGATAGGGTCAGTGGGAGTAAAATTGATCTTGAAGAAATTCGAGAACCACTTACGGATAATAGTCAGTTGATGGAAGTAGAGGACTTGCCACACACAGATGTGACACCAGCCTCTACCGTAGACACACTAGCACCTCGAAGATCCACCAGGGAACGCCGTGAACCCGAAAGGTACACTGGCGTGTATCTCATGGAAGATGAGGACCCTAGAACTTATGAGGAAGTGCTATTAAGGCACGACAAAGAGAAATGGCTAGAAGCCATGAATTCAGAAATGGAATCCATGAAAGACAACCAAGTTTGGAACTTAGTTGATCTGCCTGAAGGAATAGTTCCCATAGGGTGTAAATGGGTCTTTAAGAGAAAGACCGACATGGACGGTAACGTGACCACCTACAAGGCTAGGTTGGTGGCAAAAGGTTATAAGCAAAGACAAGGAGTTGACTATGATGAAACCTTCTCGCCTGTTGCCATGTTAAAATCCATTAGAATTTTGCTTGCTATTGCAGCATACCATGATTACGAAATCTGGCAGATGGATGTGAAAACAACTTTCCTTAACGGGAACCTGTCTGAGGAAGTGTATATGACACAGCCTGAGGGTTTCACAACCAATGACGCCAGGATGGTGTGTAAACTGCAAAGATCCATTTATGGATTAAAGCAAGCTTCTCGGAGTTGGAATCTTCGCTTTGATGAGATAATCAAACGGTTTGATTTCATCAAGAACGAAGATGAGCCCTGTGTTTACAAGAAGGTTAGTGGGAGTGCCATTGTGTTCTTAGTGCTTTATGTGGATGACATACTGCTCATAGGGAATGATGTGCCTATGTTACAATCAGTCAAAGCTTGGTTATCCAAGAACTTCTCAATGAAGGACTTGGGTGAGGCAGCCTATATTCTGGGAATAAAGATCTATAGAGATAGATCCAAAAGGTTGCTTGGTCTGTCACAATCCACCTACATAGACAAGATGCTGAAGAGATTCAGCATGGAGCAGTCCAAGAAAGGATTGCTGCCCATGTCACATGGGGTCTACCTGTCAAAAGGAATGAGTCCTAAGACAGAGGAGGAAAGGGCACAAATGAGTAAAGTCCCTTATGCTTCGGCAATCGGGTCCATCATGTATGCCATGTTATGCACAAGACCAGACGTCTCGTACCCTCTTAGTATGACTAGTAGGTACCAGTCCAATCCAGGTGATGGTCACTGGATTGTTGTCAAGAATATCCTTAAGTACTTGAGACGTACTAGGGATATGTTCCTGGTTTTCGGGAACGATGATTTAGTATTACGAGGTTACACAGATGCCAGTTTCCAAACTGACAGGGACGATTTTAAGTCGCAATCTGGATTTGTTTTCACGCTTAACGGTGGAGCAGTGAGCTGGAAGAGTTCCAAGCAGGAGACTACTGCGGACTCTACAACGGAAGCCGAATACATAGCGGCCTCGGAGGCGGCAAAAGAAGCAGTTTGGATGAAGAAGTTCATTACTGAACTTGGTGTGGTTCCCTCCATTGAAGGTCCAGTGCCTCTGTACTGTGATAATAATGGAGCGATATCTCAGTCAAAGGAACCAAGGTCTCACCAGAAGTCCAAACATGTGCTACGGCGCTATCACTTGATTAGAGAGATAGTAGATAGAGGAGATGTAAAGATAGAGAAAGTCCACACGGATGATAACATAGCTGATCCGTTAACCAAGGCATTGTCTCAAGCTAAGCATGAGAAACATGTTCACTTGCACGGGCTTAGGCATATGGGTGATTGGCTTTAGGCCAAGTGGGAGATTGTTTGAAAGGTGTCCTAAACCCAATCGGGTCGGACCGGATCCGACCGGGTCGGGTCATTTACAGTCTATTTAGTTCATGTAATAACTTTATTATGATTAATAAAAGCACTTATGTTATTATATATTGTTTGTCTTCATATTATTTGTTGTATATATATAGTAACGTCCCTAGTATCAATCCGTGATAGAGAAACCATGATAGTGATTATGGTTGATGAGATCTCTAATCACTATAACAAGGTTGGTACTTAAATGTCTCTAGTCTTACATATTATCAAATGGGACATTGATAGTATAATCAGACTAGCACGTATTGGATGTCTTCTACTTTTTAGAAGGTAGGGATAGATCTCGTCTATCGAAGTGTAGAGACACTTGGACTGTACGTGGACGTGTATTAGAGAATGCGTACGTTAGACTGACCCACTTACATTAAGT
Source organism: Gentiana dahurica var. dahurica (assembly GCA_024500145.1). NCBI lineage: Eukaryota > Viridiplantae > Streptophyta > Magnoliopsida > Gentianales > Gentianaceae > Gentiana > Gentiana dahurica. The sequence continues at coordinate 110,403,209 of CM044901.1, forward strand.
GTCACACTATGTGGCGGTTGTGTAATTATCCTTTTGACCGGAGTCTTCATGGCATCACGGTGTGGATTGTCATGCTTTGACACTATTGAGATTTCTCCTAACCACGGGGCGATCATGCGGTAGTGATTGGGTATGATATTGAAGCATGCGGAGTATACATGATTGGTCGTCCGGGAATCACATATCCTATGATTGGGATTGAATATCCGAAATGGCCTTCTTATAAGGAATGTCTAGCTCTCGAGAATCTTTGCAAAGTGGGAGTAAATGTGTTATTCCGAGAGAGCATGATATCCAGATTATAAGATACGATCGTCAATGTATTGACACTCGAGATACGATCGTATGGATATTATTATAGCGATAGGATTGTAAGTTACACGGTAATCGCTTCACATGAAAGGTAGTAGTCATTGCTTTTGACTCTTCCGATAATTGGGGGTCACGGTGTGTTGCTAGACGCTATCCCGTGATCGTTAGGTATAAAGGGCATTTTGGTAAATTGCACTTTGTGTCTACGGCCAACATATTCGGAAGCCTATCGGGTCACACACATATGAACATCGAGTCGGATTAAAATGCGGTTATAGTTGATAACCAAATAAGGAAAGTTTATCTCTAGACTATAAAGGTTATAGTGGTAAATTAATATGGTGGTATTTATTTATTATGAATAAATAAAATACATGATATTAATTATATACATAAATTAGATTAATTAAAGAATATTCCGGAAGTCAATCTTTTGGGATATGGGGCGCCACTTTTGAGTGTACAAGATACACTTGGATTGTGCACTTTAATTAATAAGATTACCATAATATTAATATAAGATATTAATTGATTTTGAAAAATAGATTTATGGTAATAAGATAATTATAATCAATATATGATATTGACAGAATAAATTATAATTAAAGAGATAAATCAATCTAGTTGATTTTCCTTATTTTATTAGAAAAAGGTTTTCTTCTCCTACACTACTATTGGGGGCGCCACTTCCTCTATAAAAAGGAAGTGGGTGTCAAGCTCTTTTGTACAACACAATTGCAAGAGCTCATAGTTCTTGTGTAAAATAGAGAGCTCTCCATAGTGAGTTTGTGAGGAAGAAAAGGTCCGGTCTAGCAGCCGGAGTTTTTCCGATAGCAATCCAAGGAGGATTCCGGCGAGGGGTTCGTGTGGATTAGCGATAGAGGCCGGACGCGTGGACGGCTTGCGCATTGAACTACTCTCCGTTGGCGGTCAAAGCGACGATCTTGTAGATCATCTAAGGTATAACCGTCAAACTACTTAACATGTTTATTGCATTAAACGATAAAGTGAAATCCCAATCGGCGGTGAGAGATTGAGATTAAAGAAATATTGAATCAACACTCTTTCTTTGCTCCATGTCTGTAACAACAATTAATACAATCGAAATATGTATTAACAACAGTTATTACCAAGAAGACAAAGAAGAAGCAAGAAATTAACAGAATATTGAAGTAGAACGAAACCTGAGTCATAGATGGATTGAAACGAGTTCCCAAATCCACCGTTCTGAACTATATCAAACCAGACGAAACGGCTTCGATCATCAGAAGTCGTGTTGGAATAGTGTCCTAAACCCAATCGGGTTGGACCGGATCCGACCGGGTCGGTTCATTTCTACTATTTCTTTATGTTTGTACATATATTAAATGGCTTTTATGTTGTCATATATATGTTCTTTTAAAGGACCAATTATGAATTGTTATATGATGACGTCCTTAGTATTAAACTGTGATAGAGAAACCATGATAGGCGATTATGGTTGATGAGATCTCTAATCACTTTAATAAATTTGATACTTAAATGTCTCTAGGCTGATGTACTATTAAACAGGGCATTGATAGTATAAACAGACTAGCACGTATTAGATGTCTTCTGTCTTTAAGGGCAGGGATAGATCTCGTCTATCGAAGTGTAGAGACACTTGGACTGTACGTGGACGTGTATTAGAGAATGCGTACGTTAGACTGACCCACTTACACGGATAAGTGTCACACTATGTGGCGGTTGTGTAATTATCCTTAAGACCGGAGTCTTCATGGCATCACGGTGTGGATTGTCATGCTTTGACACTATTGAGGTTTCCCCTAGCCACGGGGCGATCATGCGGTAGTGATTGGGTATGATACTGAAGCATGCGGAGTATACATGATTGGTCGTCCGGGAATCGCGTATCCTATGATTGGGATCGAATATCCGAAATGGCCTTCTTATAAGGAATGTCTTACTCTCGTGAATCTTTGCAAAGTGGGAGTAAACGAGTTACTTCGAGAGAGCATGATATCCAGATTATAAGATACGGTCGTTAATGTTTGACACTCGACGTACGACCGTATGGATATTATAACCACGGTAACTGTTTCACATGAAAGGTAGTAGTCATTGCATTTGACTCTTCCGATGATTGGGGGTCATGGTGTGTTGCTAGACGCTATCCCGTGATCGTTAGGCATGAAGGGCATTTTCGTAATTTGCACTTTGTGTCTACGGCCAACATATTCGGAAGCCTATCGGGTCACACACATAAGAACATCTAGCCGGATTAAAATATGGTTATAGATGATAACCAAATAAGGAAAGTTTATCTCACGACTATAAAGGTTATAGTGAGAAATTAATATGGTGGTATTTATTTATTATGAATAAATTAAATACAAGATATTAATTATGATGATTAATTAAATATGTATATTGATACATATGATTTTCGAAATTAATGATATATGATATACATGGATTTTGCAAATTAATTAATCATAATATTATATTATTAATTAAATATATATGTCCAAAATTTGTGTGTGTATGACACACGTGAATTGGATCATAAAGTGGCGCATGTTTTTTTGTGTATTGGATACATTGGTTTGTGCAATTTATTTAATAAGATTACCATAATATTAATATTAGATATTAATAGATTTTGAAAAATAGATTTATGGTAATAAGATAAATATAGTCAATATTAGATATTGACAATATCTTGGGAATATTCAATATAAGATATTGACAATATCCTAGATTTATTTAATATAAGATATTGTAATAAATGAGATAAATCAATCAATTATATTTTCCTTATTTTATTGGAAAAAGGTTTTCTTCTCCTCCACTCTTCTAAGAGGCGCCACATCCATTATAAATAGGAGGTGGGTGTCAAGCTCTTTTGTACAACACAATTCCAAGAACTAATAGTTCTTGTGTAAAATAGAGAGCATCCTATAGAGAGTTGGAGAGAGGGGAAAAAGGCCGGTCTAGCAACCGGAGTTTTCCAATAACAATCCATGATGGGATTCCGGCGGGCTGTTCGTGTGGACTAGCGGTAGAGGCCGAACACTTGGGCGGCTCTATGCAGAACTACTCTCCTTAGACGGTCAAAGCGTCGATCTTATAGATCAACCAAGGTAACCACCGTCTACTACTTGTTTGTTTATTGCTTAAACGAAGTCGATCTTGGGTAAAAGGAAATCAAATTTTTGAATTCCGCTGCGTTCCCGCGTAGATTTCCTAACAGTGGTATCAGAGAGAGCTTCGAGCTTAAGCAATAAGCATGTTAATTTGCGTAGTTAATTTTATCGTTTAAATCACGTTATTAAAAGATGAAAGATTTTTGATTCGCAAAAGTGATACATGAAAAGAAAAAAAAAACGAGATCGGGTGGTGCTCGGCCGACTGGCGGCGGCACCACCACCGGCGGCGGCAGCAGGGCAACCTGCTGCCGGCAGTCGGTTGACCGGTCAATGCTGGCGGATCTCCAAATTTTTGTTTTGTGTATTTTGTAATTCAATATGGTTCATAGTTGTGATTATTAATTTCCCTTTGTTTAGTTGTGTCATGTGGCTAACCAATGGTTCAAATAGTTTGGGCCATTGGGATGCCACATGGCATTAAAATAATAATGGTCTTTCCAAACTTTGTTTGGAATAGGCCTAGGCCCTTTCCAAATATTTGATTTGGGAAAAGGCCTAGGCCACTTCCAAAATTTTGATTTTGGAAAGTGGCCAGGCCTAAACCAAAATTATTTGGCCTTTCCAAATATTTGATTTGGAGTAGGCCTAGGCCCATTCCAAATATTTGATTTGTAAAAGGCCTAGGCCACTTCCAAAATTTTGATTTTGAAAAGTGGCTAGGCCTAAGCCAAATTTGGTTTAGGAAACCAAAAGGCATCTTTTTGATTACGAATCAAAAAGAAAGAAACAAAAAAGAGAAATAATTTTAATTTTGATTTATTTTTAGAATAGTTCTAATTAATTAAAACTAAAATTAAAATCGTTTAAAATTAATCGTTAATTTTATTTCGATTAAAATCATTTAATTAATTAAATGTTAATTAGTTAATTGATTGGATAAAATTATTTAATAGATTAAATGTTAATTGATTAATTAAGACGCAAGTAGTTAAATTTTAATTTTATCTCTTTCATAAGATTTTATTGTATGGATTAGATATAGTAGATATAATATGATTATATGGACCCCGATTGATCATCGACTCGACCGATAGGATAGATGTGAATGATTTAATTTTTCTGTTGGTTTTAAAATTGTCCTAGGCCGTTATGAAGAACGTGACCTAGTTTATTTTCTGCATTTATCCCATTCCCGTTAGCTCCCTCCCGTCTGTGGCGGGTGTATTTATTTTATTAGATGGAATTAAATGTAACAAGAATGGAGCAGAAGATGGAGACCAAAGAAAGAGAAGAAAATAAAGATCCCATTGGACAATAGAGCATTAAAGATCCTATTGGTGGTTGCAGCTACCTTTAGATTGTGACATGCGGTTTCGTCAGTTTGTATTCGAAACCGCACCTAGGAAAAGTCCATGATCATACCGGTTACTTTACGCATTTATTTATTTTGTGCTTGTATTTATTTTGATATGATAGATGCATGACTAGGCACGATCTAGATAAATGTGTAGGATGTATGTTTATAGATATAGACATATTTATGATGAGACCATAATTAAAATTAATTAAGTGAATTAATTTACATAAATACTTCCACCTCAAAAGAATCAAGTTGAAATTGCCTCCCCATATTATAATGACGGTGAAGAGCCCTTGTTCGGATCCAACTCATCAGCCAAAGCAGGGGGTTGACCTACCTCGGGTATATTGTCATTATCGAGATATGATCGTATGAGATCTCACGAATATTGGGGTTATGACTTGACTAAGAATTCTCTCGGCCACCAGCCAAAGCGGGGTCGTTTGGATTTTAGAGGCAAGGGTTTGACTACTTCATAAGATGAAAATTGTCAAAGAGTTGACTAGTCAAACAACAAGAGTCATATAAGATACGATTGACAAAGGGTTGTTGTCTACCTATTAGACTATTTTCGGCCCACCAGCCAAAGCGGGGGTCGCGGTAGTTTAGTGGGATCTTGTCCACTAAAGAAATTAATAATTCTTGAAAGTCAATTGGAAGTAGTTGACTAGTGGGAGCAAAATCATAAACCAAAAGACCATTTTTGATTTTGCGTGTATAAACAACAACACTCATTTATTTTCATTTTTATGTTGTAGTTTTAGCAAACTTTATATTTATGTTTTATTCTCGATTAGTAAAACCAAATTATAAATGTTAATTTTGAGAAACGTTCTCAAATATGGTTAAGTAATTTTAATCCTTTTAAAATAAGCAATGGCATGAGCAATCCCGTTATAGTAGTTAGAGACAAGGAGATTACATAATTGATGCAGTGCTCCGAGACTTTAATTATTAATGAAAGAGGAAGCTCATGATATCATTAAATCATTTGAAATAAGTTTCAATGAATTAGTCATAAATTGGATACGATCCAAGATGATCATTCAGTCATACGATGACAATTAATTCAAACGTTGGATAAGAATGACCACGTCGAATTTTGGAAAGGTTGTTTTCAAAATTGTAAGATTTAAGTATTGACTTAATTCTATCATTGCTTAAAGGTTAATTAAATAGTCAATGTTTTGAATACGATTCAAAAGGATGAATAAACTATTTAATAAACTTTAGATTTTCTTTATGAAAGGAAATTGAAAACATAGCTCTTGTGATCTTTCTTAAGTCTTATGAAGACTACAATAAAAAAACATTTCTCAAGTGCTTAAAGGATTAAAAGGGAAAGTTAGGGCATGTGCTTAAATAGAGAACTTATTGAAGTTTCTATTCTAGGCAAGTGAGTTGAGATAAATCTATCTAAGTGAAAGTCAACTATTAGATATATGATATCTAGCGAGTTTGATTAAATTAGAAAGATTAAATGCAGATATATGGAAGGTGAAGCAAACGTTGTAACACTTACCATATTCTGGATCTAGTAAACCGATAAGGGAACTAAATAAATGTTATTATGTTCCGGTTCTTATGAAGAACATACTTTCAGTTATTTGTTAGGATTTAGTAGACATATTCAATCGTAAAGAATACATGTTATTCCGATAAAGTTGGAAAGGCCACTGAATCTAACATACTAGATTGATATCACTATATATAGTTGATATATGTGATGAGATCTCAACTAAATATTTGTATGGCTGTTATCCTTAATATTTGTGGTTGTTCTAGACATAGTCTCTTTGGAAGGAAAGCGTGTAACTAAACGTCATTCCGATGATGTTGAACCATATGATTATGAATCATGTGGGTAATACGTATCTTATCTAAAGATGACTAAAATACCCTTTTATGAAAAGGTTGTAAAATCTAGAAAATTTGTATAAAGCCTAAACATACCGATGTTTGTTGGCTTGTGACAATTAATGCCACAAATAATTGTTTGTTAAATCTCTATGACTATTTTTAGAAATAGTCAAGTGTACTCGATGAAGTGCATAATTCGGAAGCCCGAAAAGTTTGAGCTAGACGAATATGAGATTGATGAGCTACTTAGGAATTAATCTTCAATTGGATTGAAGTAATTAATACCTGAAGGGTGTTTTAGAAGTCGTCTGAAAAAGAATAAGATTCTCCCTTGAAGGATACCATCTTTGGGATACGCAATTAGATTGTGTTCCCAAAATGGAAATAACACTTTATATGATAAAGGTGTAACGCAAGCCATGCGATATATCCCTTACCCGTTTCGGGATAGTGCCCTTATACTTAACCAAGTTCCGAAGAATAAAGGTTGAATAAATTCAATATTAGATATGGAAGAGGATAATGTCGAATCTATCCTAACCGATAATTTGAAATTGTCATAGGCAAAGTCAGAAAGGCTTAGAGCCTAGTACGACATATGCAACTTTGTGGCATATCTTAGCTAGCACGCTGGACATTATTTACTTGTCCGCGGAGCAAAATGTTTGTCTCCAAACATGTTGTCTTCTAAAGGAAGTGTTTCTTCCAAAAGAAACAGTGGGAGTAAATCAGATCTCAAAAGAGTTTGAGAACCACAAAGATACATTCAACCATTGGAACGTGAGCAGACGCCGCATAGCGATGAGGTGTAAAACACTGCTCAGTGCACACAAAAGTTCTGTAAGTCTGTGGATAACCTCAAGCCTGAAAAGGCTGTTGGTATGTTCATCTTGAAGAATGAATATCTCACGACTTATGAAAGAATGTTTGAAAGGCAGGTTTGAGAGATATGGCCAGGAGCCATAAAATCTGAATTATATTCCATCAGTGACAACCAGGTTATGAACCTAGTCTGTCTTACCTAGAGGGAATGTCCCTATAAGGCTGAGCCCAGTTCTATTCAGACTATGCTTGTTGTAACTTCGTATCATGGCTATATGATAGTGTTGAAGACGTTGGGCAGAAAGCTCGATGTTCATAGACGATGACATGATATATGAGCCCACGAGATCCATTTATGGACTCAAACAAGTTTCTCTAGATGATTTCTTTGTTTGACAATCAAAGGAGTTTGATTTAGTCAAAAGAAGGATATGCCCATGTGCAAGATGGATAGTGGGAGTGTGTTATGATTTTTGAGTAAGGTATTAGATATCCCTCTCAGGGATCATCACCCCATGTCACAGTCAATTAATGTTTGGTAGTTCAAGGACTTTACGAAAGCACTTGGATTAGCAGTTCTTATTTTAATAAATGAGAATCTATAGTGATAGATTTAACTGCTGTTAGATTATAGTTTACCCGTATAGATGTGATGCTAAAAGAGTTTAGCATAGATCGCATAAAGAGATACTGCTAGCCGGTGTTCTCAAGATCTATCTATGTTAGGACGTTGGTCCTAAAGATAAGGTGAAAGATGATGCTTATGGAAGGTTTCCTTCGCTACTACGATAGAAACCATCTTATAGGTAATGCCGGATGTTCATAGTCCATGAATAGTCATGAGCAAGTATGAAAGTAAATCTGGTGAATGTCGAGAATATCCTTAAACAAGTTAAGGAAAGGTTCCTAGTTTATTAAAACTTGGAAATAAATAAACGTAGATATACAGACGTATATCCCGAATCTTATGAAGGTGAGTGGGAGCTACAGTCTGGGTTTGCAGTCACTTTGATTAGGTGATACAGTGAGTTGGAAATGTTCTTGGCTATGGGTCACTGTAAATTCTACAACTAGGCCAAAACACAGTAGTGCCTTAGAGGCGCAGTGGGAGCAGTACATGGATCTAGAAGGTTCATTCCTGAACCTTGTATGGTTCTTCCACCTTTTCTATATAGTTGATATAGCAAGTGGATTCATTGCTTGAAGCAAGGACCAGGGTCTCGTCAGAGATTCGTGTGTGTGTTGAGGCGGTTCCTTTGACTTGGTCATTTGGAACATGATATGAAGATAGTCCGAGTCCCCATGGATAGCGATCCGTTTATGGCTAGGGATGGTTGCGAGTATTGCATGAGATTCTTGTGTTTCAACTTGGTCTTGTGTGTGCTAGTGATTGGTTTTAGGCCAAGTGGGAGATTGTTGGAATAGTGTCCTAAACCCAATCGGGTTGGACCGGATCCGACCGGGTCGGATCATTTCTACTATTTCTTTATGTTTGTACATATATTAAATGGTTTTTATGTTGTCATATATATGTTCTTTTAAAGGACCAATTATGAATTGTTATATGATGACGTCCTTAGTATTAAACTGTGATAGAGAAACCATGATAGGCGATTATGGTTGATGAAATCTCTAATCACTTTAATAAATTTGATACTTAAATGTCTCTAGGCTGATGTACTATTAAACAGGACATTGATAGTATAAACAGACTAGCACGTATTAGATGTCTTCTGTCTTTAAGGGCAGGGATGGATCTCGTCTATCGAAGTGTAGAGACACTTGGACTGTATGTGGACGTGTATTAGAGAATGCGTACGTTAGACTGACCCACTTACACGGATAAGTGTCACACTATGTGGCGGTTGTGTAATTATCCTTAAGACCGGAGTCTTCATGGCATCACGGTGTGGATTGTCATGCTTTGACGCTATTGAGGTTGCCCCTAGCCACGGGGCGATCATGCAGTAGTGATTGGGTATGATACTGAAGCATGCGGAGTATACATGATTGGTCGTCCGGGAATCGCGTATCCTATGATTGGGATCGAATATCCGAAATGACCTTCTTATAAGGAATGTCTTACTCTCGTGAATCTTTGTAAAGTGGGAGTAAACGAGTTACTTCGAGAGAGCATGATATCCAGATTATAAGATACGGTCGTTAATGTTTGACACTCGACGTACGACCGTATGGATATTATTACAGCGATAGGATTGTAAGTTACACGGTAACTGTTTCACATGAAAGGTAGTAGTCATTGCATTTGACTCTTCCGATGATTGGGGGTCATGGTGTGTTGCTAGACGCTATCCCGTGATCGTTAGGCATGAAGGGCATTTTCGTAATTTTCACTTTGTGTCTACGGCCAACATATTCGGAAGCCTATCGGGTCACACACATAAGAACATCTAGCCGGATTAAAATATGGTTATAGATGATAACCAAATAAGGAAAGTTTATCTCACGACTATAAAGGTTATAGTGGGAAATTAATACGGTGGTATTTATTTATTATGAATAAATTAAATACAAGATATTAATTATGATGATTAATTAAATATGTATATTGATACATATGATTTTCGAAATTAATGATATATGATATACATGGATTTTGTAAATTAATTAATCATAGTATTATATTATTAATTAAATATATATGTCCAAAATTTGTGTGTGTATGACACACGTGAATTGGATCATAAAGTGGCGCATGTTTTTTTGTGTATTGGATACATTGGTTTGTGCAATTTATTTAATAAGATTACCATAATATTAATATTAGATATTAATAGATTTTGAAAAATAGATTTATGGTAATAAGATAAATATAGTCAATATTAGATATTGACAATATTTTGGGAATATTCAATATAAGATATTGACAATATCCTAGATTTATTTAATATAAGATATTGTAATAAATGAGATAAATCAATCAATTATATTTTTCTTATTTTATTGGAAAAATGTTTTTTTCTCCTCCACTCTGCTAAGAGGTGCCACTTCCATTATAAATAGGAGGTGGGTGTCAAGCTCTTTTGTACAACACAATTCCAAGAACTAATAGTTCTTGTGTAAAATAGAGAGCATCTTTTAGAGAGTTGGAGAGAGGGGAAAAAGGCCGGTCTAGCAACCGGAGTTTTCCAATAGCAATCCATGATGGGATTCCGGCGGGCTGTTCGTGTGGACTAGCGGTAGAGGCTGGACACTTGGGCGGCTCTATGCAGAACTACTCTCCTTAGACGGTCAAAGCGTCGATCTTTTAAATCAACCAAGGTAACCACTGTCTACTACTTGTTTGTTTATTGCTTAAACGAAGTCGATCTTGGGTCGATAGGAAATAAATTTTTGAATTCCGCTGCGTTCCCGCGTAGATTTCCTAACAAGTCGAACGGTTCATTAGCACAACAAGATTAGCAATGACACAAAGCAGAACAAATAATTGAATTCGAGAAAACAAATTTGTGGGTATTAGAACCGAACCTGAAGATTTCATCTTGCATTAATTTTTTCCTTTGGAACGTGTATCCGCAAAACCCACTGTTCTCAGATATATTTATCAAAACACCGGGAATGTTGCTCTGTCACCGTCATCTTGTTTCGGTATTTCTGTCAGCTTTGCACCTCTATTGAGTAATGCCTGTGTCGCAGCATCAAGGTCTGAGCCAAATTGAGCAAAGGCGGCCACTTGGCGATATTGTGCCAATTCAAGTTTTGAACTATCAAATGGGTGTAATATACATTTGGTAGAAAAGTATGTAATGTAGCCTCTAGTTTGGAAAGAAGTGAATGAAAAATCCCCAAGCCTTATAACCACTCTTGTCTTGCTAAGGAACAAAAGAGACGATAGAAAATTTGTGCATAAGGAGACAAATTCAAAAGAGTCTCGGTAAGAGATTTTTGTGGGACAAAGTTTGTTTTTTTTCTTTCATTGTTACAGGCTACATCACACACCACAGAAGCTTGAATTATGAAAAAACCCAATACATACACAAAGGTTTCAGGTTTATCCCCAGGATAAACTCAAATAAGGAGAAACAGATTAATAGTACTAACCCAATTGAAAACAACAACTAATCGAAGTCAAGAAACGGATCAAGAGTACTAACTCAATGGAAAAACACAATTAATGGAAGTCAAACAATTACGCAGCACATAACGGAAGTAGAAGAAATAGGTTTTGTACAAAAAAAGCAGTAGGGAAGAACCTCAGACCTGCATCCTTTTCTACATCTACACATAGCTTGTGAAACATCTTATCGAACCCACCGTCCTCACTTATGTATACAAGCTGGTCTTTCACGGTCATCACGTCGACCATTCCAGCATATGCCACGGAGGTAAAATATTGGGAAGAGGAGATGACGGAGAAGCGGGAGACGAACACGTATCCGGTACAAGAACAACTAGAAACCTACCGCAATGATTGAAAACCTCCACGTACCAGAACTACATGATGACCTGGTCATGAGACGAATCTGACGAAGTTTCACAAGCACGCGACGTCGTCCGACGCTTAAAACGGAACGAGAGTAGTGAGGCAAGCAGGAGAAGAAGCACATAGGAGAACGGGGACTAAACCGCAAATAGGAGAGAAACCGAGCACTTAAAAAAAGGGGAATAAGAAAAGACAGACAGAAGAAAACAAAAATATTGGACGACCAACATTACCAAATAAAACTGAACTACTACTATACTAAAAACAAAAAAAGGTTATCAACATCAAGAAAATTCTTATAAAGAATGATCAGAAGACAAAATTTGAACTCAAATAATAGTACAACACACTCGAGCATGTTCCAACAGATTTTTTATATTTTATTATTAAGGTCGATACGATTAAGTTTTAATTATACTTGAGTTCAAATATATTATACTCAATGAATTTTTCATCGATTTCAAGTTTGAACTTGAACTCGAATAGCTCAAAAAAACGTTAAAAGTTTTAAGGTGTTCGAATCTAACTCTTTAAAATCAAATGAATAAATAATTTTCATATAATATAACAATACTCGATAAAATTCGTGAACATTTTGAGTCAAGTTTAAAACTGCTCAAGATTTACTCGTTAACTGTAACAAACTTCTCGAGCTTGACTCAAGTTCGATTAAAATCACATATGTGTGTGCATTTGACGAACCGAACATTGAGGTGTTTATGATTGACTCAGATCGTTTACACCTATGATAAAAAGTGCAAAAAATTCAAGCTTGAATTCGTGCTCGAACAACTCGGAAAGAAGGTTAAAAACTTTAAGACCCCACATATTTGACTTGAAAAAAAGAATGAATGTATAATTTTTATATAATATAACAATATTCGATAAAAACATTTCGAGTTAGCTTAAAAACGTTCAGGATTTACTTGTTAACCTTGACAAAATTTTCAAACGTGACTCGAGTTCGATTGAATCATATTCATATATTAAAACGTGTATTTTACGAACCGAACTTCGAGCTGTTTATGAGTGACTCAGATCATTTACAAAAAGGGAAAAGGCCAAATGGAAGAATGAGTCGAAAAAGGAATGCCTTTCGGCTGTTGGCGCTTTCCCTATGATTACACACAAAAAAACGGTAAAACCCCAACAATACCCCACACACTCTCCTCTCGTTCTTTTTTTCAAACTTTTGGACTCACTTTTCGGACCATTTCTCCGATCAATCCACGCCGGAAACGATCAATCCTACTGTTAATCTCACCGGCAAAGTCGCCGGCAGTGATGGATGCTTCTTCTGCTCCTCATCAACCACCTACTTCTTTGCTAGAACTTTATCGTCTCGATCGGAGGAAGCTTCTTGAGTTTCTGTTATCCTCAGGTTTGATTAAGGAAATTCGTACTCCTTCTGGCTCAAGTAGCTCTGTATCTAGCTTGAATCTCGATTGTATCAGCACTGATTACGTTCTCGAATGCGTTCAGTCAGGTGTGTTAATGTTGTTCGTTTTGTTACTGTATGAGCTGAGAAATGCTGCATTTTGTTTGTAGGATGCTTTTAGTTGATGTTGTTGTAATTGAAACGAACAGGTGGTGTGCTTGATGTTTCTTCGGCGATCAAGAAGTATTACGAGGATTCGGTTCGGCCTATTATGGTAAAGAAAAGTAATTTATCATTTGTTGAGCTCTATTATTATTGAGTACAAAAAATGTCAGTGCTACAACGAAATGCAATAATGAGCTTAGCAAATCATTTCAAAGCATTGTGTGGGTGTAGAAAAAGCCGCTGCTTTGCCATATCCGCGCTGTTTGCTATGCTTTGTGACATTCCCGCGATTCCCTGCTACTTTTTGCTATGCTTGTTGTGTCACTCGTTGTGACATTTCGTTATGGCATTCAGTGGACTCTATCGAGTATGGTATTAATAGTTCAAATTGCTGTAGCATTGGAACTTGGAAGTAGAAGTAGTTAGATGGTACTAGTCATGTACCGGTCCTCAAGGCATTAATGTTTCATTTGTTCGTTTTTTTAATATTTAGTTTATTACGAAACTAAAGTTGGTTGGTTGAATTTTGTATAGTTATGCTTAGAGATTGTGCAACCTGTCACTTTACAGTAGTTGAACATCAGGGAGGTATTAATCTTTGCAGGAATGCTTACTTTTTAAGGGTTATACAATCTGAAACATAAAAGACGTTGGCTGTCGATTAAATTTTCTTGAAGTGGGAGTTAAGATATTGAAGACTTGCACATGCATATATTGGGTTCTTGGATTCATTGTTGCATGGGATTGTTTGATGGATGTTGTTTTTTTATACTAACTGTTTCGTTAGGGTCTTGACAGGTTAGTTAACATGGTTTTTTAGGTTTATACTTTGGATAAAATGCTTAAATATAGTCATATTGTTCCCTTTTCTTGATAATTAAGAATATAAGGTTAACTTCATCTTTATTGTGCCAATTTTACTTCTCTCTCTGACCCAGACGCTCTCGCGATCAAAGGATGCCTACTTTCTTACCTCAAATCCAGAAGTAGCTGGATCTCCTCCCCATCGCTTGCCTCCTCCAATCCCGAAAAAGTACTCTGACAATGATCAATCCCACCTATCTAATCTGTCAAACTATCCGGGTTACAAACAAGCTTCGTCGTCTGTCATTGAAAATGGAGATGCAACCAGTACTTCGTCAGAACCTATAACGGATATGGAAATTCCCGACCTAGGTTTACCGGATTTGAGAACAGGTACTTATTTCAAGGTTCGAAACTGTTCCATGGGATGTTGAGATATCATTCATAGCTCCTGAGCTATTTATTAGCATAAGAATTTCGTTGAACTCTTTTTCTGGGTTCCTCAGGGTTATGTATATCTTCAATAACAATTTTCACTTTTTGAGTAAACTGATAAATGATCTTAGGATTTATGAAGGCTTATCAGGCGATGACTTGCGGGAATCTGCTTACGAAGTATGCCTTGCATGTTTGGTGTTCTCTGGGTACAATCATTTTCCCTTGTTGCTTCTTTTGCTTATAGGTTATCATTCTTTAAATCATTTTTGCATTTTAAAGTCTAATACATGCATGGCGTTTTAGCATTGACGTTAGTTGCTTCCTTGTTATTACGTTTACTTGTCAGTAACTATGTCTTTTGTTTTGCACAACCAGGGATGAAGCATTCATGATCAACGATAGAAAGAGGGAGAAGAATCCTAAATTTCTTTCAGGGTTGAAAAACCTAAAGGGCAAAAAGTATGTCCGGTCTCAGTCTCCTGAAAGTCATATGGAGCTTCTTGAGACCCTTCAGACGCAGATGCAGGTCAATTCTTATGGTTTTGTCTTTTATTTCCTCGTTATTCAATAATATAGATTTTCAGATATTCTTTTTTCCTTGGATGTTATTTGCTTTCCGTTCAGTCTCACCCTCTTTAGAAATGCAAAAGATCGAACATTTGGTATAAGATTGTCTTTCTTCTTGAGCTGTCTTTTATTAATGATTCCCATCCTTAAAAGGTGAAGTCTCTCTGATTTACCCGTCATACTCTTCAGAATCACAAGCATCCGCTTTCGCAACTTTCACTGTAGTTCTGTAAAATATTAGGTACCACAAGCAAAAGAGACAAACAATGGTTCTTGTCTGATGGTCATATTTTAACGAGTGAGTTGATGCTCAAGTTTGAAATGATTTCCATTGTCTGAATCTTTAGTTTATTCAATTATTCATTGTTTGATGGTCATATTTCCTGTCTGGCAAGTAATGTTGTGCTATTTGGATTTGATGTCTGCTCACGCGGACAAGTTTACCCTATTGCTTGAAGTAACGATATGCGACATGTGTTCTTCATCAGATTTCTGAAACCATGGATGCATTTGCAAAGCGACGACTGGTGCAGTTTGCTTCAGTGAAAGCATGGGGACAAATTAACGTTCCAGAAATCTCGCTTGGTCTCTTGAATGGTACATTCAGATCTGATTTTCCAAATGAACGTTTGTATAACCAGTGGAAGAGCCGACAGGTAACAGTTCTTCCTTCAAGGATCTGTTTGTATTTTTTTTCCTTATTGAATGAAAGCTTCGGTCAAACATTCATTTTTAAAATTTTCAGAGAATAGGTGCTCATTCAATTAGTGCATTTCAAATGTCAGTTTTTACGTATGCACTCAAACATGAATTTGGCTTATGTGGATCAGTATCGTGAGTATTATTTTCTCTCTTTTGTCTCAGCTGCTTTGCTATAGACAACTCTTGCTTCAAATTTATCTCTACAATAACCCTTTAGTTGTCCTACCTGTGGATGTACTTGTCTAAAACATGAATGCACTTTTTTTTTACACTGAACTGAAGTTTTTATTGAATTATGAATGCACTTATTGATCAGTGCACTGATCTTATATGATGCGTGTTGTGCTTCTTGAATTCTTTCTAATGCATCATTCACATAATTTGGTGGATTGGTGTGATCGTTTTCTGTATCCTATTGTAGTTTTAGCTTTCATGCCCTTCCATTGCAGGTAAATATTCTCGAGGAGTACTTTTCTGTCTGTGCTGATAAGAATGAGAAACGGATGATTCAGTCTGCCCTTGGTAAAATTAGGAATTCACAGGTATTTCTTTTTTCTTCTAGTTGGCTTTGTTTTTTTTGAACTCTACGGTCGCGTTTTTTAATGATACTTTTTTTTTGTGTGCTGTAGGAATGGGACAAGAGCTTGTCACCTTCTGAACGGAGTGAGATACTGTTTTTTCTTAGGCAATCTCTGTCCGCATTGTCATCAAGACCTGGACGCTTCGGTGTACGGGGTGAAACATACTTTTGGACTTCCTGTTATCACTTGAATATGAGGCTATATGAGAAGCTACTGTTTGGCTTATTTGATATTCTGGAGGATGGTCAGCTTCTGGAGGTGAAACTCCCCCCTCCCCCTTCCTCCTTCCTCCACTCCTTCCTTTATTATTTTAGTTTTCAGTCTTAGTCTCTCTTTGTTTCTTTTTTAGGAAACTGATGAACTCCTAAACGTCATGAAGATGACTTGGACTTTATTGGGTATTACTCCACAATTGCATAGTGCTTTATATGGGTGGCTACTATTCAAACAGGTAACCATTGGTTATAAATGCTTTCTACTTTTTGGATTTTGAATTTTCTGAATCATAGAAACATGCTTGTGTTTTACCTTATACTCTGTTTCATGCTATCATCCTCTTGAGGTATTTTGTATCAACAATCTACCTGATGCTTTGTTTAAGTTTAATATCTGGTAGGCATTTTATACGTAGACATGTTCGCAGCCTTCCTATTTTTCCTATCATATCTGGTGAGACAGTTTCATATCTTGGTCAAGTCTACTGTTAGAAAGTGCATTTACATTCTCCTTAATAAAGATTATCAGAGCTTCTGTAATAACGCTGTTTAATTTGTTTGTTTGGTTTGGTATGGTTTTCACGCTTGATTGAGATATATTATAGTTCTGACACTGTATCCTTGTAATGTTAGTTTGTCGGAGCAGAAGAGGATATCCTATTGGACAATGCATTACGTGAAATGCGTAGTGTTCTATCTTCTGAACCTGGTGACCAGAGGGAGGATGAGTATACGAGTAGTTTAACTTGTTCAGTTGCATATGGTGGTGGTGAGATCAAATTGAGTTTGACGCACTCTGTGCTTTTGTCAATTAGTTTGTGGTGCGATAGTAAACTGCAGGATTACCATTTGCACTTTTCTCAGGTGACTTTTAGTTGTTTTCGCACTTTACTAATGAAGTCGAACTTGGTCATTTAACTCGGTTTGTATGAATCAAAACATTGTGCTAAATATTCTTCTTTACTTTCTACAGAAACCTACTCTCTTCAAAGGGGTGACAACCATGTCATTGCTAGTTGGATCTTATGAGATTGATGCATTCAGCAATTTTAAGGTTTTTACTGTCATTTCTGATAATTAGATATGCTCTTGAGGTTAGTTACGTGTCTTGGTAGTGGGAGGGATGGATATGATATGACTTCAGTGTATTCTCCTTATGTGGGTTACCGAAGAGAGTTTTTGCACCATTCGTCTAGATGAGCTCTGTTTTTTCACATCCTTCCCCCCTTTTCTCTCTCCCTCTCCATGTCTACCACTCCGTATTCACGTATCCGTATTGTATAATGTTCATGCGAAACTTTATTGAGAAATGAAGGCCTTCTTGTTCTTGAAGTCCATTACATCTCTCTTTTCCACCAATACATCCTTGAATATACAAGTTCAATATTCATTAGATCTTCATCTTTTAGCCCTTACAACTTTTTCCATCTGCACATCCCCACACCCCCACACCCCCACATTCTCCTTTCTAGACGTCGTTTCACTTTATAGAATCATTTATGAAAGTATTTGGTTTCTGCATGCAGTTGATCAGATCTGATGATTTTGAAGAGGTTGCTTCTAGGAAGATCAGAGCATATGTTGAGAGTTCAGTAAAGGCTGCTTGCAAGAGGGTATTTCTTGAGAAATTCAATATGTTCTCTCAATTTCGTATGCTAGATCACTATATTTTATATTAGTTTATGTACTTCAGGCATTGATGATGTATATCCAACTGATTAATAGTATATTGTTTTTTAAACTGATGTAATATGAGTTTTTTTACATCATATGTATTACATCAGTACATCCAACTGCTATTTCTGATATGAGTTTATCTCAATTAATTACTTCAGGCGATTGATGAAGTATATAAGGGAACTGACTCACATAAGACACATCCTTTAGCTCTGATTGCCAACAAACTTAAGTATATTGCTGAGAAGGAGCTCTGTGACTATTTCCCTGTCCTTCGTCATTGGTATTCCGCAGCTGCGAGAATTGCCTCCATAAAACTTCACAGTTTTTATGGGGAAAGACTGGTTCGTTTCCAATATTTACCTTCTCTATTCCTTTTCTTTGTTTAAAACGTGGCCTAATTTTGGGTTTCGTATTGTTCATGTTTAGATGCCGTATCTCAGGGACGTATCTTGTCTTTCTGAAGACGTCAGAGCAGTGCTTTCTGCTGCAAATGCTTTGGAGAATAGCCTGTTTGAACTCTATTCTGTGACACATCAAGAAAATGGCTCAAGCATGCTGTCCAGTGAAGGGTTTGTCCGCTATAAGGTTTATTTGTAGCTGGATCATGTTTTGTTATTTTATAATGCAAATATCTGAAATGAACTACTTGCCAGGACAGTCTTCTTATGTTGTTATCTCTCGCTCTGTAACATGTAGCGTAACAGATGAAATTATAGAATATATCTATATCTACCTTTCTACATTTCAGGATTCAAAATAGATATTGCAGCATTATTGCACTTTAACTATTACCTAGTTCATAACTTTGATTATGTGCAGATTGGAGAGATTTCCAGGCCTATAATTCTTGATTGGATCATAGCGCAGAATGCTCGTATTATGGAATGGACTGGACGAGCTTTTGATCTAGAGGTTTGTATTTTGCTAATAAGCTTCAAGTTTGTGGAATTATGTGCTACTAACTGTATTTTGCCAGTGGAATTATTGTACATGCGCGTTAAATCACCATCACTTTTCCAGGTATGGGAACCACTCTCACTTCAGCAGAAACAAGCAGCTTCAGCAGTCGAAGTTTTTAGAATCATTGAGGAAGTAGGTCTTGATTTACAAGAACATCTATTTTTATTTTCTGTTTTTTTTTTCATAGAAAAGGACCAAAAGGTTTCTGCAACTTACTCACAAATTACTCTTCTGTCGATCATTTCAGCATATGCAACTAGTATGAGCTCATTGAAAGACGTTCTATCAACCTTAGAATACACTTCTTAACTCTTTCTATGTGCTGGGTTTGTCATAAATTCAACCAACGCTGGAATTTATTGGCTAACAGCTGGTGTTTCAGATCCTAGTTGGCTCCTTTTGTCATACCCTTATGAAACTCAAATATATCATTTCAAATGCTCTCCTGCCTCTTACAATAATTCCTTTTATATGAAATTCGACCCTTGTTAGAACATGTCTGCCTTGAGTAAACAGGGTGTAGTACAATGGAAACTGCATGGTTGTTAAACTTCTGGAGGCTATCAAAACATTTTTTATGTTTAATGAGCCGTTTTCGTGGTGTCTGGACTATGGTAGAAAACTTCTGTTTCTTTTGGTTATTCTTCCCTCGTATATATGCAGAGCAATTGGTCATTTAGGACGTGTGAGGGTGCAAACTACTGTCTTTTGACAATGTCAAGCTTTTATGTCATGTGTAAAAGGGATTAGCCATAATTGTAGTTTTGAACGTTAGTTTATGCAAATTTCTGGAAGGATTGATTTTCTTACACATTGTATAACACATGTTTTGTAGACAGTGGATCAACTCTACCAGCTGAAACTTCCAATGGATATCACTCACCTGCAGGCTGTCCTGTCCGTAGTTTTTCATACATTGGATGCTTATGTGCGTAAAATTGTTAGCCAATTAGGTAAATGCACATTTTCATAGCCTATAGTACTCGTGTTTCTGAAATTTTCTCACTCGATCTTGAAGCTTCACCTGGAAATATTTTGTTCCCTTTTTTTTTATTTACCTTAACTCATATAGAATATTAGTTTTGTTGGAACACAATATTGGCTAATTTAGACACTAGACATTGATAAAAACTGTTCTAAAATGCAGTTGACAGGAAAAATTTGTATCCTCCCATGCCACCTTTGACTCGCTACAAGGAGGCAACATTTACGGTTATCAAGAAAAAGTTAGCCGAGACCACCTTGCTCGATAATGAGGTCAACATCAAGCTTAATGAATTGACGACAACAAAGCTTTGCATCAAGCTAAATACTCTTCAAGTAAGTTTGACATTTGTTGTCAACTTGTCATTTCCCTAGGTCTTTCCAGGTCCTATTGTGTGTATGAACTTTTGAAGAAGTCATTATGAATAAATTTGTTTTATTGGTTACATACTGATCATATAGGGTATCATGTATGGTGTACTCGGGACGGTCTAAGGGATTATTCGTAATAGATTGAACATTTATCGGTTGGTTATAACTTGTTTAGCAATTAGAAGCAGACTTCAAGAAAATGAAAAGAAAAAGAAAATAAAAGAGGATGAAGAGGAAGCAGAATTTATCAAAGTCTGGTAACATTACGAGCTTATCTCTAACAAAATTTGCATATTTATACCCGTGCAATATATTCCCGAAATCAATTCCATGAACAAGGTTGCTACATCATAGAGTAACTGTTCCTCTTCTTCAGCTTTCCCATCCTTCCATAAATAAGACCGCAGGTTTTGTGTAGTCGTCTCCTCAACTTTATCACACCTTAGATTTTGCGCTTTTTTTTAATTGTTCCGTATAGTAATTTATGATATCTGTGATTATAGTTGAAGTATATGGTGAAAAATGGTGGGTTTTCAATTCATTTGCAAACAATTACTACTTGAGAGTTGCCCTCCTTTGGATTTTGCTTTAACCTATTGTTTTTTCTCCGGAATAACAAATTTTATTCTCTGTTTGAGCAGTATATTCAAAGGCAAAGTTTTGTTCTTGAAGAAGGAATTAAGAAGTCTTGGGCATCTGCTAGACCATCTGAGAGTCATGAACAATGTAAGTTCTACTATTTGTTACGGCAAAGATACACTCGATGTTTCTTTCAAGTCCTCGTTATGAATTTATAACTTTTTATACCTTTTTCTCCTGCTTGTATTGAAATGAAGTATTTTTTATACCTTTTTCTCTTGCTTGTATTGAAATGAAGTATGTCTCTGGTTTATTAGTGTCTTCCCGGATTGATTTTAATTATTTTCTTAGTTGCGAAATTGATGTATTGTTGTCATGTGAGTTATAATGGCGTTTTTTTTTGCTCACTCAGCAAGGGACCTTTCTCCTGGAGCTTCAGGCAGGATTTTAGATAACGACGTCGAATCGGTTGATGAGCTATTTGCTGCGACTTTCGATTGCATCAGAGATACTGCTGCTCAAGCTCTCAGGAGCATTTGTGAATTCCTGGGTTAGTGAAAGCATCGATTTCCATGTTTTCTCCATCTTCTGTCTCCTGTGCCGTGCACTACTCTCTCCAACTAACAAATTGTCTATTTTTTTAATCTTTAATTTTGATTCTGTTATGTAGGGACTAGAGTGGTCTTCTTGGATCTGAGAGAATCATTTTTGTTCCGTTTATATCGAGGGGGTGTCGATGTTGCTCGTTTAGACAGTATAATTTCACATCTTGATAGTGTAAGATATTCTCTTCTCAACCTGGGTGCAGGATTTTTTTGGGATAAAGACACTATTGGTCCCCTTTGTTTCACGTTTTTTTTGTACTGTTATCCTCATTGTTTCATCTTGACACTTTTACTTCTCATCTATGCATTATTTTTACATTTTCAGTCCAAAGTGCCATGTGTCCAGCAACAATCATTGAAGATTGGACATGCTCTCTAACCAATAAAAACTTGACACATAGCAAAAATGGACTGAAAAGGTAAAACAATGCATACATGAGGGGTAAAAGTGTGAAGATGAAACATTTGGAATAGAAATGCGAAAACCGTGATACAAAAATGATCAAAAGTGTGTTTACCCTCAGATTCTTTAACCCTCTTTGTTTTGGCTTTATTGTTGGAGTTATTAAACTTGAAAATTCTTCTCGGACGATTTTCTTATAGTTGAATCTCTGCAGGCTTTGAATCATGTGTGTGGTTTAATTGATACTACGCTAAGGGATCGTGTGGTATCAAGCATTTTTAAAGCGTCTTTGGTACACTATCAACCTGATGTTTTCATGTTATGGTGTTTCTTTTTTCTGCTGTCTTTACAATTTTTTTTTGGCACCTTATATAGGAAGGATATGTTTGGGTATTGCTTGATGGGGGCCCTTCATGTTCGTATTCTGATCATGATGTTCCAATGATGGAAGATGACCTTAACCTATTGAAAGTAAGTGTTTATCTTGTACTACATCTGTCCCTAAATAAGATTCGTTTTAGAGGTTTTCATACAAATTAAAAATGTGGATGGTTGTTAGAAATTTTAGTTCTTAAGGTCTAAAATACCCTTCAACAATCTATGATGCACGAATACTGTCTTCTGTATCTGGCCCAAAGACACACCGGATACCTAAGATACACACCTGGAGGTGATATTATAATTCTAGAAGTTGGAAACGGGGTTCGGATATGCGTATTCATAACTCGTATGTGCAAAATAAACTCTCTAAAATGATGAATAACTATCAAAAGTGAAGATAACTACTAAATGTTGTTTTATTTTGTGTTATAATTATTATTTTGTCTTTTTAGTTTTATCATGCACCGTTTGATCCTTATATTTTTAACATTTACGCATATGCCATCCGTAGTTGTGTCCTATATTTTTTTTTTATAAAAATTATGCACTCGTGTATCCCGTATCGGTGTATCCGTACCCACTTATCTGCATCCTTGCAACCTAGTTGAGTAATGTCTATTATTGACCGTTGATGGTCCTGTATGGAATTGCTTAACAAATTCTCCATTGGTGCTTTAAAGGCATTATCTTGAATTTACTTTTGGTGCAACACGAAAAGAATCGACCTGGTGATAGTCTGTTCTCAGCTCTAAAACCGACTAGTAGAGAGTTGATTCTAGAGTTGAATATCG
The DNA here is from genome assembly GCA_024500145.1 of Gentiana dahurica var. dahurica. NCBI lineage: Eukaryota > Viridiplantae > Streptophyta > Magnoliopsida > Gentianales > Gentianaceae > Gentiana > Gentiana dahurica. The sequence continues at coordinate 110,426,740 of CM044901.1, forward strand.
ACCATGAATAAGTCGATAATCACCGTCTGTGGTGCCATAACAGTAGGTAGGTTTGGTGTGATGCCTTTAACAACGATTTTTCTTCATTCTTGTATTGGTTCTAAAATCTGTTAATTTTCGTTATATTGCAGGACTTGTTTGTAGCTGACGGAGAAGGCCTTCCACGTTCATTAGTCGAAGAAGAAGCAAAATTCGCCCATCAAGTTCTTAATATATTTAGTCATCCGGTTCGTTAATCCTCTGCTAATCTCTCTCTCTCTTTCAAACGTCTTTAATCATCTGCTAATTTACGTGCTCTCTTCTTAACTTTTTTCTTAAACAGGCTGAATCTGTCATTCAAATGTTGATTAGTTCTAGCAAGCAAATTTCTTCAGGGTCGGATACGTATAAGTATGAGCAGAGGTCCCTTGGAGACGCGGACACGCTAATACGTGTTTTATGCCATAAAAAGGATAGAGAAGCATCCAAGTTCTTAAAATTGAATTATCAGCTTCCTGCGTCTTCTGGTACGCGTTTACTTGCATCTAGCAACACAAGTTTTTTTATTATACCGACACAAACTAGGGCTTTAATCGAGTCTTCTGGTACGCGTTTACTTGCATCTAGCAACACAAGTTTTTTTTTATTATACCGACTCAAACTAGGGTTGTAATCGAGCCAGTCAAGTCAAGTCGATACTGTAGAGGGCTCAAGCTCGACTCAATTTAAAAAACCCGGACTCTAGTTCGATCGAGCCATAAAAAGGTCAATCGAACTTGACTCGTTAAGTACTCAATATAACTCTAATTCGGCTCGTAACCCTAATACAAAACGTAAAGTAAGTAAAAGCGGTTGGATAACGGCTTACATTAAGGGACAAAAGAAAATTATTTGAACGACTTATATTTAGGGACGGAGGTAGTACTTGTTTATCTAAACAATTGGTAGACCATTGATCACGATGAAACGGATCGATGAATATGGGTCCCATTCATTGATAAATGGTCTACTTGCGTGTTAGCGGTCGTATCATTTTCTGGAAAATTTCAACTTTTGCTGACTACATTGCCATTAATTATGTTGTGGACAGAGTACGATGAAGGTCAATCTGAGGAACCAGGCTCGAGGTCCCCTCTTATGACAGACCTGCTACGGCGAACCGCATCCACTCGTTGGGAAATAGGCAACAACAGTTTCAGATCTTTCCGGAAGAAACTCCAGGACCAACGATGGCTTTCATAACACCACGCGTTTTTTCGGCTTGGAAGAAGATATGTATGTATATATCTTCTCTCTCTTGCAGACCTGCCTTCAAAAGTTGTTCCCTTTCGATGGTGATTTTATCTTGACATAACCGAGGCTGAAATTCTTGTATAAAGAGTCTCTACTGACTATACCGCATCTCGTTAAATAAGTGTGACGTTAATGTAAAACGATTATTTGATTTTATCGTTTTATATAAACGACACCTGTTTAACGGTGCGTGTGATAAGTACACTCTCAATACAAGAATCTCCCATTTAATAATATGACAATTTTGATGGACAAATAGTTAGCCAAACAGATTCAAGTGTTTATGCTAGCTGCTGTAACAAGAAATTTTTTATTTTGATTTTTTATTAATTTGAATATATTGTTTTAGTGTTTTTAGCAGCAACACAATCAAACCTCTATTAAGAGCACCACGGAGAGATTTAACCTCTGGAAAGTCGAGGTTTAAGTTTGAGGATCGACTGGCACCACAATGAGGTTTAACCTCCGGAAAGTCGAAGGTCAAGTTTGAGGTTCGACTTTCCCGAGGTCAAGATCCTACTTTTCGTTGGACTCGCCTTCATATTCTGAGGTTCCTAATAATTTATACTCCCTCCGTCCCGTATTATAAGTCTTTTTGGTTTTTTCACACAGATTAAGAAAAAACATAAATAAGTTGCTTTTTATTATTTCAAGGCAAAATATTGTTTTTTTTTTTTGGAGTGGCTTATAATATTGTATTATTTAGTGTGAATGTGAAAACAATGCATTAATATTGTATTGAAACGTGAGAAAGACTTATATTTTAGGACATTACAAAAAAATTAAAATGACTTATATTGCGAGACGAAGAGAGTATATAATATAATAGTGGTTATTGTAATAAAATACCAAATACAATCATTTCGACGATGATTTCTACAGAGTTTTCGTACTTGGCTCACACCCTACTTCAAAGCACGACTATCATTATAAAACTCGAACTCTTTAAAAACTGAATTATGCCCTTATGCGATATGACTGATTAGTGTATTTGTGTGTATTTGAGTAATATCGTTGCCATTTCTTCTTCTTGTGCAATTAGCTATTCTCGGAATGAACGCGATAGGCTTGCTCATGTTCCTAGCTTAATCAGCACCAGACTCTTGATAATACAAAGATTATATGATACAACTGTCGTAATACAACCTCTTTCCACTTGATTTGCTTGTGTTGATATCTAAGCCTAAAAGCCATCATGGATGATGATCTATCGCTATCATGATGTTCATGTATCTTTACCAAACGGTTCGAATTCTTCGAGTTTTCAAATTGAAACATATTACTATCATCATGGTGTTCATATTTCTGTAACAAACGATTGGAATCTGAAAATTCTTCAAGTTGAAACGTAACACATAACATTCATATAACAAACACCGATTATTAATAGATCTAGACATCTATCCACTATTACCAACAACGTTACACGCTATTATTATCAACTTTGAACCCAATAGGTTTGCTAGTGTTCCTAGCTTAATCATCACCAAAACCAACATCGTTACACGCTATTATTATCAACGCTGAACCCGATAGGTTTGCTAGTGTTCCTAGCTTAATCATCATCGACTCTTGATAATCCATCTCGAGATTATAAATACAACAGTCGTAATTGTTTCACTTATACAACCTCTTTCTAATAGATTTATTTGTATTGATATCTAACCCTAGCCATGATGGATGATGATGATCGTCGTCGTCGTCATCATCATGATGTTCGTGTTTTACTTTATTGCGTGCCACCTCATCTTCGGCTCGACACGTTGTCGTTTTATAAAAAACTCAAACAAGTTCCCACCTCCATCTTCAACCTCCTCTCCGCCGCCACCGTTCATGGCGGCACCACCACCACCGTTCTCCTCCTCCCTTGAACATCCACCTCCACCGCCTACCAAATCCGAATCTCCTCCTCCTCCTCCACCACTCGTCGTCTCCGGCTGATCCACCACCGTCGTGTAACTCGACATCAATTGACAAATATTGCCAAACAAATCCTTCAATTTCTTCAGTTCTTCGCGCAGCCGAGCGTTCTCTCTCCTAAACCTTTCATTCTCCTCCATTATCTCCGGCACCGTCGCCGGCAAAGTAGCTGCTGCCGGAGATGAGTTGGAAGATATCGCCGGCTCGTCGTTGGAGGTTGTTGTAGAAACTGCTCTTATTGGCACCGCTGCTGTGAATCCTTGCGGCGGAATCGAACCTACCTGAGATGCAGTACCCGCCGCCGGTGACGGATAAATTTTCCGGCGTTGAATTTCACGTAACAAATCTTTCTCCCCTCTTTTAAAGCATTCATGCGCGAACTCCCAACGATCAGGCATCACTTTTTTAAATCCCTTATTATGAACCATAAACCAATTTCAAAAGTAAATTCAATTATTCAATTACTACTTTTCTGTACTTGCAATCAGTAATAATTCAATAAATCAATAAAAAAAAATACGGATTAATTAAACAATAAATTAAGAAAAAAAATTATGAACTCACATAAGTATTCAGCTGCCGGACAAAGCTAGAGAAATTATTGTGCTTGAAATATTTCGGCAGCAAATCTGTGGAAAATTCAGCCGGACGCCAAACGATGAAGGTTGTTCCGTCGTCGTTCCACGAAATCATATCGTCGACGGTGGAATCATCGACGATTTGATAAGTTTTAGCTAGAAACGGCGTCGGGGTATACCGATTCTGCATCTGATGATGATGATTTGATTCATCACTTTGTTCCGCCGGAGACATTTCCGTTCCACGGAACGAAAAATCAACAAATTGGTAGAAAATGAAAATGTAATTGAGGTTTTGCAGATAAAATCTGGAAAAAGAAGAAGCTCCGGTGGAAGATCCGGTTATGGCGGAGGCGACAGAAAGGTATGGTGCTTTTGGTAAGATTCTAGAAAGTTCGTGAGCCGGCAGGTATTGAATGAGTGAAAAAGGATATATTTCTAGAAGAGGATAAATAATTTTTCAGTTTCAGTTTTTTTTTTGTTTTTTTGGTGACTCCAGAAGCTTCCAGTTCCATCTAGGAATATAAAAGGAGCCCAGCCACTAATGAGCCGATCGATACCCGGCTCGTGAAAAGCTCGTTTAAAAAATGTTTTAATCGATCTCGAGTTGAACTCAAGTGATTCATCATCAATATTAAAGAGATGTACTCGGATACTTGAATATCTGACACGAAATGTTGATGAGCTTTATTGAGTATTTATTGAGCTAATCTCGAATATCATTGGTTTAAAAGATTGTTTTACTCGGTAAGTAAAATATTTGATTCAATTTGTATTGTTTGCACCCTTACCCCCACTTCCATATGATAGGTGAAGTTTTATTTTTTTATTTAATTTTTTTTAATATATATATATATATATATATATATATATATATATATATATATATATATATATATATATATATATATATATATATATATATATTATTTTTTTAATTTTGGTTTTTGGTAAGTCCTTTGTTTCCGTAACATTTGACAAATTTCCTATTTATCCAATAAGAAAACTAATTTCTTGTTTATAATTATTTGACACATAAATAATTATATTATCTACACTATAATTAATTTGGAGAAAATTTCTTTTACAAAAATCAAAATAATATGGCTCCATTTTTATGCTATTTGGGATAATAGAAAACGTCTTTTCTATTTTATATATTATTTACCAAATAAATAATATTTCGCATATTTATTAAATAGACCAACCATTTAATTTTATCTCGAGGTTCTAAAATACGAGAATTCACTCGCGTGTTAGGAGCCAACCCGGGGACCATGAACCTATAACCAGTAGCTGTAATAAATTGAATAAAATATTCATCGAACATAATATTTCTACTCAACTTATTAATTCCGGAATTACGCTACCATAAATCCGAAACTGAACTCTATCGATTATAGATATTACTTATTCTCAGAAAGTCGAGTCAATAAGTGTCCATTGATATATCATTGCATACAGACTAACCCTCCATAGACTATCCGTAACGAAGCGGGATTATTTCCGTAAACCTTCTTCATTACATTTTATCCTTAATCACCATTAACCCACTAGTGATCAATTAGTTAATAACCAATATGAAATCGGCCGATCGATCAGTTTCTAGGATTAACAAATAAGGGGATTTCTTTCTATTTCTCGCAGGAAGGAATGAATTTCATATCTGTGAGACACACACTCCCCACTCATTCCAGAATGGTGCCAACGTGAAACCGATTAGGACCACGCCTCTTAGCGATCCTTAGCGAACACATCAAACCCTATCTTGAAACAAGTAGGAGTATGCAATCACTTCAGGATTAAGGTTAATCCATATATGATCATCTTGTGATTTAATAAGATTTCTCAATCACGGAATTATATGAGAAATTCAGATTAAATCGGTCCAATTCTATATGACTACATCATATATAAATGCCCCACTTAGATAACCAATATCGACGGTCCGGATAAGACGATCACACCATAAAGTGTTCTGGACGCATTAATGGTGATTTAATCAATAGACCCCATACTTTGATTAAGTTCACCACGGACTAATAGTTCAAGTGTATCACCATAAACTTAATCCTCATGTGTGACACACACACTAAGTTATATGGCTACATAAGATACAACTTGGGGTTTTCAGTAGTGTATTTCATACAAGCACAAAACAAATATTAAGATGAGAATAATTCCATCATTTATTAATTATAAAAACAATTACATAAATTGTCTTTCGGGCGCTACTTCCAACAATAACCTATTCAAAGCCCCGAGAACAACGAAAATGCAAAGAGGGGGTGGTTGTGTAATATTTTAGATTGCACTTGATAGTGATCAAGCCGCCTACGTATCCAATGCGGGGATTGTAATCAAGTCTCCGTAATTCATTAGGGATTGTATATATAGAGGGGCTTGTGCCATAGAGATAGCGTGTGGCATGTCCATGGTGAACACCGATTGACGTGTTCCCTAAGGAAAATGATTATGATTAGTTGATCTCCTTGATATTAGGAGATAATTGTGATGTTCAAATATTTGTATTAAATGATAAAGATTGGAGCCTTTATGGCTCGGGATTCCTTCCATAATTATCTAATTCAAAACGTGTGCAAGGGGTTTGGTCCGAGAGGGACCTAGGCCGACCTTATAGGTCGGATGTGGGTAAGCTTGAACACAAGTATTGACCGACCTGCAGAGGTCGGGATAACATTTTTGTCTATATCGCTCGGAGGTCGGTCCTAGACATTGGCCGACCCCGAGAGGCTAGGGAGATCAACTATGCTAGCTCGGCTGCTGAGATCCGACCCTTTAAACAACCTCTCTCTATACTTAAAGTCGGGCCATTAAAGAGGTGCCACGTAGGTACGTTCAGTTTTTGGCATCGTCATCTATTGTCTTAAGAAGGCTCTCTATGACCTTCAACTAGCCCTTATAAATTGTTTTAAGGAACTCAGAAAACAATTGCTTATGTGAAAACTCACTCAATCCAAGGTTGATACATCTCTATTTGTCATTCATCAACAATCAAAGTTGTTGTATGTATTGATTTATGTTGATGACATCTTGATTTATGTTCCGGTCATGTCCTACATCATTACCTTCCCCTAAAAGCACATCCCACATCATTACTTATTTCATCTTTGACATTAATGCATTTACAATGTGTGAAAGCTGGGGAAATTTTTGTGTGGTATGTCCACATGCATCGAATTGATGTGGGAGTGAATCAAAACCACACAGTTTATATGCTATATATAAACTGTGTGGTTCTAATTCACCTCCACATCAATTCGGTGTATGTGGACATACCACACAAAAACCTCTCGTAAAAGCAGTAGTCATATATCATTACAAACATAAGCTTTAATATATAGAATATTTCCATCACAATAAAAAAAATATTACTATACCACTATTAAACATAATGGGATAAGAGCTTAAGCTCATGACCTAGTGGTTACACCTAGGGTCTAAACCTGGCTCCAGTGGGGAGACCAGGGTTCGATCCCCGTATGGGGCGTGTGCGTGTGTGAGTTCCTTTCGTTTCCGGGAAAAAAAAAAAAACATAATGGGATAAGTCTAGTTAATGTTTTCCTTGTCAAAGCTTGTCCTATGGTCTAGGACTTTGGCTTTGGCAGTAATGTCTTGGTGTTGTTTTGTCTGTTTAGTGTGCTAGGCCGCGTTGTAGTATGGCTTTGGCCGTGTGGTAGTGCGGCCGCGCCTGTAATGTTTGTTTTTAAGTTCTAATAAAACTTTCGTCTTTTGGGGAGAAAAAAAAAGTCTAGTTAATGTTTAACTTATAGTCATTTCATAAGCTTACAAGAAATAAATATCTGTAATGTATAAGAAACTTATAGTCATTTCATAAGCTTACAAGAAATAAATATCTGTAATGTATAAGAAACTAAATTACTATTCAACTCCCCTGTTTAAATTGTCTGTCCAAGTCAAAACGATATCGTTTTACATGAAACAACATCGTTTTATAACATGACAAAAAGCATAACATTGCACGACAGTGATACTGCACAAGCGTAGCATGCCATAGCGGGACATTGTCACATTGAGGCCTAGTAACGGCGTTGCATAGCATAGCATAGCAAGGTGGGGGACATCCCACATTGTGTAGCAAGACATTTGACATCGTTTTGACTTGGACATGCAATATGAACACGTTATTAAGATAGATTGTCATGTGACTCATGTCCCGACATAGTACGCTTTTATCTCCATCACGTCCTTTCCACATCAATCGGAACCCTCAAGAAACGGATATAAAGAATCTTTCTTGGCATCGACGTAGAACACAACCAACCCGTTCATTATCTCGAGTTTACGTTCGTGGTGACATACATGAACAATGACGGGCTTATATGTAATGACCATAGTATCCTCCCTCACTATCTTCAAAAGGGCCTTACTATTCATAAATGAATATAAATCCATTATTCTCTTTGTAACATGAAGCCCAACATACCCAGAGTAAGATGGTAAAAAGAGCTCTTTGTTAAAACTTACCTCAAACGATTCATTCGATTTTAAAACCCGATTCGACATCCGATCCAAAAGCTTGATTGAGGGTATTTTGGACTTTATATAAAAAAACCCGGAATCATATGTCCCGATACTCATTATGTTTTTCTGGGCATCGACAAATCCGTATGTAGTCATGTTGTTATCACCTTTTGACATCAATTCCAGATCCGAATCTCTGTATAAATAATCAAATGGATTCCGAAAATACACAATATCCACACCCGAGAAAAGAACATTATACCCGAGCCCAAGAATCTCTTTTAGTATTTTGATCTTCAATTCAGACGAAACCCGATTATTATCTGGTACTGTTTCTTCATCCGAGTTATGAACATGCACATTCAGGGGCAAATCCGGTACCGTTTCTCCATCCGAATTATCAACATGCATATCCATGGCTAGGGGCGGATCCGGTACCGTTTCTCCATCCGAATCATCAACATGCATATCCATGGGCAGATCTTCTCCTATAGTACCGGAGGCACGTGCTTTCAGTGCCCTGTGTAATTTTCTTTTCTGCTGACTCCAGTCTCTGGATCCGTCACTATCATTGTCACTGTCACTGTCACTGTCACTGTCACTGTCCACGCGGTAATAGGCAATGTTGTTCAACTTGCAAAATTCCTCGATCGCATCATCGAGTGCCACGACGATATAATTGGTGATGCCAACTCTCTTAACACTTTCATAAGAAATCTCAAGCATGTCTTTTAGACTTGAATCTACAAGTGAAACTATAAGTTCTTTCTGATTCTTCGCAACCAAAACGAGTTTTCTTTGTAGCGATTTATCAACAAAAACGCGGTTCTTTTCACGCTTCTCCGTCTCAAATGTAGAATTTGCGCGTTTACTGGCGCTACCTGTTAAGAAACAAACTCCGAGTTTTAGCTCTCAACGATTATAACATATTAGTAAAGAGACAACGAAAAAAATAGTCGAGACATTAGATTTACGTGGTTCAATGAAATCGACCCACTTGTGTGTATAGCACACAGACTTTCAAAAAATCGATTTTTGAGTCAAAAATCGACTCTGAAAACGCCGATCTACACCGAATCGACCTTTAAAAAGTCTATTTTTAAAATAAGAATCGACTTTTCGAAATTCAGCTCGAAACAAGTTAATAGATTACCATCTTCTGAATATATATATATATATATATATATATATATATATATATATATATATATTACCTTTTAACTTGAGAAAGTCTGCTTTTGACAGAACAACTCGATCAGCAAGTGCACATGATGATGAATCGAAGCTGTATGATCCGGATCCTGAATTCTTTACTAAAAGGGTTGGTGGCGGGTCGGAGTTCGTGAAGAATTCTCGAGGAAACAAGAACCCGAAAACACAGCCCAGAAGAATTCCTGTCCCAATTGATAGTGCAATTCTTGATCTGAATCTTGAATATTGCTCAACAGCCATTTTAGCAGATTATAATTATGGAGTGGAAATCTGTATCAAAATCGAAATACTTCTTCGCAGATTACTTGTCATGAAGTGTCGCATTTCTGTGTTTTCTTTCTTTTAGTTGTGAACAAGAAACTACATAATGAAATTTCTTGAATATATATGTATATTTATATAAAGAAGGGCCTGTGGGGCATAATTCAGTGGTAAAAAAACAGATATGTATAAATCAAGGGCCTCAAAAGGCAAAATGGTAAAATAACATATTATTGTAGTGACAATTTTACTTTTGAGACCAATAGCGGAACCAGGAAAAATTTTCGGGGTGGTCTTGGTATATAAACTGCAAAGCTAAAAAAAATCCGGAAAAAAAAATAAAAAAATATTGGTAGTGGGATTTGAACTTACAACCTAGAATTATGAAAACTTTAAAGGGTTTGTTCTTAAACCACTAGGATATAAGGTCTTTTGTTCAAGAAAAAGACACATAACATACTAATATTAACACTACTACTACAATAATAAAAATTTGGGGGGGGCTTGGGACCATATGTGGGGGGGCTTGAGACCATTTGGGGGGGGCTTGAGACCACTCGTAGATTTTTTTTTTTTTGTATTTACAACTTTTGCCGTGATCATTTTGTGGTTCTATTGGCACCACGAAGACGGGGACCCAAGTATTGGAGTAGGGTGGGGTCAGTATTCATATTGTGATCCAGAAAACGATATAGTTTTATTGATAAAAAATATAAAAACGTTATTAATATCTCATTCGATCTTCGAATTTATTCGGATGCCTGAATATTGAGGAATTTTTTGACATCACTGCTATGAATATTGTTTTGACCATTTTGTTGTGCAACAATCGGTAGTCTTTGCCGTCCCTTGGCCGGCTTTTCGGGTAGTGTTTGTATCTTAGCTAGGTTTTTGATTTCCCTTTCCCCTCCATTTGTAAAAGGTAAATACAAAGATTAATTTTGTCTTGGTTTTGATCGTGAAGGCCTTCTGAAAAAGACTTGCAATTGTATAGAACACTTACATGTGTTTATATATATATATATATATATATATATATATATATATATATATATATATATATATATATATATACTGTAAATGTAATGCATAAATAAAGAATATTATTTGTAATGGATTTACCTGCTATAAATGTAATACAAACAAGTGCACCATATAAAAGAGTATGGGAACCTATACAACCTCAAAAGGGTAACCTTCAATATAATCTAGATTTACAAAATTTTTAACCCAAGCTAGAATACTAGATACTAAAAACGTGTTCCCGGAAAGTCTTCTGAGTGATTGTTTCTCCAAAACGACGACTTGCAATCGCTTTCGGGACCCTTTAGCCCCCATTAGGCCAAGAATTCAAAATTTGATTTCAAAACAAAGTATAAACAAGTTGAGCCGAACCAATATTTCGATAAGCTTATTGCACTACTAAAATTAAATAAACACAAAAATGTGTCGTGTCACATATAACTTCAAAATTCTACTGTCACAACGAAATGTTATATAACCCTTGGTCACATATAGCCTCAACAATCATTACACCATTAATAAACAACAAATCTAACCATGGTCCCACATAACCATGTTTAATGATATATATATATATATATATATATATATATATATATATATATATATATATATATATATATATATTATGGTACAAAAGTGGTGAGAACAAATAAAATAAAATCATTGCAAAGCCAATTTTAAACTCCTTTTTGCAAATCAATGGCAAATCTCCATGTCAACCATCAACTTCATTTTCTTGGCTAGCTGGTTGTATAACTTGGTGAACATCTGAACATGGTGAATCTGCACACACAGAATAAATAAACTATAAGATTAAAAAAGCCAAAAATGCTGTCGTCACAACGAAATGTTATAGAAAAACGCCACAACGAGTATAACAAATCATCTCAAAGCATCACTGAGGCCTAACAAATACTGTTGTGATGTCTTTTTATCCGGTCTAAAGTGTCACGTGTTTGAAATCCAGCATTGAAGATACGAAATACTCAAACCAATGAAAACATGACGCGCGCCAAAAATGAAATCAAATTGTAAAAATATGCATCAATGAGGGGTAAAAGTGCCAAAATACAACATATAAATATGTAAAAATCATAAAACAAAAGGGACTAAAAGTGTCATTTTCCCGTAAATGTATTTAAGTAACATCAAAGACACATGGTGAATCTGCCCATAGAAAATAGGTCACACTCATACATACATACATACATACATACAATATATATATATATATATATATATATATATATATATATATATATATATATATATATATATATATATATATATATATGTAAAGCAAAGCTAGTTAAAGTTGGAACACTAACCAATTCCAGAGTTTGCCTCTTTTGATGAAGGAGAACAACCAGAAGTAGTATGATCAGCTTCCATATCGAACGCATAATCCAACCGTCGTTCTAGAGATCTTCCGAACCCCGAAGCTTCAGACTCGATCGAGCCTGGGTCCAATGTCAATGACCCGGTTCGATTTCCACAATTACTATCATACAAAACATTCCTAGGTATAGGGCTAGAACATCTACTAGAATACGTGTCACACATTTGTTTCCTATAAGTTTTCTTCCTAATAATCGACGGTGTATCCTTATAACTCATCGCCAAATTCCTCAAGATCGATTCGCTATCAAGACAAGATGAATTTAGAGCTCGGTTAGGAGAAGGCGAGGAAGTGTTGTGAATCTTTGTTCTCTTTCTGACTTGAGCATTCTCTAGACTGGATCCGGATCCGTATACTGATGATAAACTTAAAGTAAGGTCGAGTGAACATCTCAAACCCGTATCGAAAACGCTCGGCGTTTTCGTGTTATGAGGAGTACTTGCTGCACAAGAAACATCATGACATCCTCCTAACATGTAATCAATGGTGGTTTGAGAAGAAATATTTTCTTCATGACTTTCATGGGGTCTTTTTCGCCCAAGTTCTACCCCGAAAATTCGTAACACATTGCCTTCATTATCATCTGGAATTCGACCCGATTCCAATATTGACGGAGTTTCCGGTTTACCATTTTTTTCCGGAACATGAGATTCGGAATCGAAACGCCGTGAATTCGGAGAACGAGGACGTTTCAAATCCAACCTCTTCTTCATTGAGCAATTCCAATGATTTTTTATGGAGTTGTCTGTCCTGTCAATTTCAAATCACAATATAGGTAACATGTGAGAACATGCACGTCTTTTCACACAATAAAAAATCTTATTATGATAATATATTATTCAGTTGACATAAAGCGATCTATGAAAAAAACGCGATTTTTCATACAAAAATTCCTAACAAATAATCTGTCACGTATAAATACGTCACTGTACGATTGATTCGGTATATTTTTGTTAACAAAAGTTTCAAATTCAACACAAAAGTAAATAAATAAATGAATTAAATTGTACCTTCCAGGAAGAAATTTAGCAATTTCTGCCCATTTGTTCCCATATATTTGGTGACATTTAGTAAGAATTGATTCTTCTTCTTTTGTCCAAGCATCTTTCTTTACTGCAGGATCCAAATGGTTGTGCCACCTATAATAATAATAATAATAAATTCATAAATATTTCAATATATATATGTATAATGTAAGTATAATTCTATAATTGGTATGAAAACATATGATTGGTATATATTAAAGGGGGACGTCTTTAGTGTCACCACACTGAATCTACAATTTTTGATTTCCAGAGTACAATCGGCTTTTGAACAATCGATTCTCGGTTTTAGAATCGACTTTCTGCTGATTGATCATTGTCACAACCGAATCGGTGAAAGTGGATTCTCAACCTAGAACCGAATTACCGCCATTTGATTGTTTCGGTGTTATGTCACGCTAAAAACACTTTAGTGCCCTTAAAGACACCTCTAAAGTCCTTATATCTATCACGAAACCACACTAAAAACCGACTTTCAAAAAGTTAGAGATCGAGAAGCATACCTTTCTCGGCATTGCTTGCCAATGCGACCGGGCAAAAACTTAGCAATGGAAGACCATTTCTTTGCACCGAATTTCTTAACCAAATCCACAATGCTTTCATCCTCCTGCATATATATAGTTGAAAACACATACATGTTTAATTATACAACTAGGTAGCATATAAGGGTTCAAACAAAATTACACGAAAAAACGCTAACTCGAGTGAGATATACACAACTTTCAATGCATGTCACCACAACCATCGCACTGTTGTGACATATTTGACCTTTCAAAAAGTCGATTCAATGATTTGTAATCGTTTTTTAAAAGGTGTAGTGTCACAGTAAATCTCGAGAGGTGCCCAATTAGAGACTCGAAATGTAAATATAGAGAGAGAAATATATATAGGTTGTCACCTCTTTTGTCCAAGGGCCTTTGAAAAGTTCAGGATTTACGACTTTTTGCCAACGATGCAAGCACTGGACATCTGTCCTCCCGGGCATGCATTCAGCTGTACAAGAAGATAAAACAGTCACTTAATTAACCGCGAATCAAAAAACCCGCGCGTATGATCACATGACTAGTGTAAAAATGAACAAAATTCTTAGTAGTGAAGCAAAAATCTCATTCAATTCATCATGAAAGTATAGTGTGTGTGTGTGTGTGTGTGTGTGTGTGTGTGTGTGTGTCAGTGTGTGTGTGTGTTGCTAATTACCTATCTTTTTCCAATTTCTCCCTTTGTACTTCTTTACAACTTCTGCCAGCATATCATCCTATTCAAGTAAAGGGAAAAAGAAAAAAACACAAACATTAGGTACAAAAAAACGCATGTACATTCAGCCGACATCGGGAAGATTCTATTGCAGAGAGAGTCTTCAATGGTCCGTCCATTAGATGTGTGACACATGTTTCTTTCGTCATGCATCTAACGGTGAACAGTGCAATAAAGACTTCCTACGACGTGAATATAAACAAAAAAACAACATATGACAAAGCAAGTACAAAACCAACCTCTTTTTCGGTCCAGCCAGCTTGCGAGGCGCGCTTAGTTTGTGTATTAACCTTCTTCTGATTAAAGGTACTGCAAGATAAAATACAGAATCTGTAAATACGATACGCATCTCCCAAGTGTGTGTGTGTGTGTATATATATATATATATATACACACATATATATATGGACTTAGTAACGAGATTTTTCGAGTACAAGATAATGAAATTAATGCGCACGAACCTAGAGTCCGAACGGGAAATTCGGATTTCAGCATCATAACTACAATCCAATGGAGGAGATTGACACGACGCCAATCCGCCTTCTTTAAACAATGCAGGATTAGTATGCACTTCCTCTTTGTCAAGAAACATGAGTGTATATATATATATATACAGATATATAAACCTTCTAAACCTGCAATAACCATAATTAAGTATATACATTGTCACAAGTTTCGATTGCACCACATCGTCAAACGAATCATCAGGCCAAATATACCGGAACTTTAATGAAATTCTTGTATAAAAAGTCCATATATATTGCACAACACGATCGAGATCGAACGAGTGACATATATATATCCAAAAAGACAGCATATACTGATACTTATACCCGAAAATCCCCCGAAACGAAGTTAGATATATATGTTATCTAATATCAAGTCATGATTATACAAACACTTCACAAAACAAGAAGGTGATTCAATAGTATTAAGTTTTCAATAAAAGAATGTTCAAAACTTGTACTAAAGTTACCAAATTTTATTTGTTATTTACACAAAACTCCAACAAAATTTGTAAAGCATGGGATTAAAACTACATCCTTTGGCAACTAATAACTATAACTGAAAAAAGATGCAACCTTTACACTAAAAACACAAGAAAACAAAGAACATATCAATGAAATAAAGTAAACAAACAAGAAAAAGATGAATATCAAGAACTACCTTTGATTTTAATCTCACTACAAACTTTAAAAAAAAAACACTCTATTAACGATTACAAAAGCAAAAATTCCAATATATTACATGATTCCTGTGCAAAATCGATCCGAAAAGTATAGCAAACTAATAAAACAACAATTTATTGCATGCATATTCATATGAAAACAGAAAAACCAGAAGAAAAAAAAAAAGTTAAGAACTTACCTTAAAAACCGCAAAAAAAAACTCTGGCACCGAAAAAAATCTCGTATTTCCGCCAAGAATTTAGTCTCAATTTTCAACAGAAAAAAAACGGAAACAAATTGATAAAAAGCCCAGTTCTTGGTGTGATCGGCGGGGCAAGAGGAATTTATATGAAGAGAGGGGACTGTGTGTGGAGTATTTATTTAGCTAAAAAAATAAAAAATAAAAAGTTCAAAAAAAAATATGGACCGTTTTTAGATGAAATTTCGGAAAAAAAGGCTTAAGATGATGGATTTATGGAAGCCGTGATTTTAGAAGATTATTCGTCCTAACGTCTGTTTCCTTAACGGAGATTTTCTTTTATTTTTCT
Organism: Gentiana dahurica var. dahurica; assembly: GCA_024500145.1. Taxonomy (NCBI): domain Eukaryota; kingdom Viridiplantae; phylum Streptophyta; class Magnoliopsida; order Gentianales; family Gentianaceae; genus Gentiana; species Gentiana dahurica. The sequence continues at coordinate 110,442,928 of CM044901.1, forward strand.
AGTATTTTTGTTTACTAATAATTGTTTTTCTCTATTTACTTTTTATTTATTTATACTCCTATCTAACTTAGTGTACAAGTGTATACATATATATACTCCCCGTATCATATTATAAGTTATTTTGGAATTTTCACAAGATTAAAAAAAATCATAAATGAATTACTTTTTAATATTTAAGGTAAAATATTGTTTTGTTTTTTGTGACTTATAATATTATATTGTTTAGTGTAAAATTGAAACGATGCAAATGTGAGAAAAACTTATATTTTAGAACAGTTAAAATGACTTATATTGGAGAGGAGTATATATATATATATATATCATATTATAAGTTATTTTAATTTTCATATATTAAAAAAATCATAAATGAATTACTTTTTAATATTTCAAGGTAAAATATTGTTTTGTTTTTTTAGAGTGACTTATAATATTATATTGTTTAGTGTGAAATTAATTGAAACGATGCATTAATCTTATATTGAAATGTTAAAATGACTTATATTTTAATATATATATATATATTATATATATATATATATATATATATATATAATATATATATATATATATATATAGAGAGAGAAATGTAGAAGTATCATAACATGGAATTTAGAAGATTGATATTGTTGTAATTAACTCATTAAATAAGTAGGAATATACACAATTATGTGAAATGTTGAATGCATTTTTTATTATTTATATTCTATCAAATATTTGATGGTTTTAGGTATTCGATGTATACATCACTTATGATATTCAAGTGTAACATATGTCATTTTGATATGAATTTACAAGAATTAAATTGAATAATAGGTTAGTGATATGAGTCCATATGAACACTCTTAGAAACAAGTAAGTTCCGCCGCATGATACACATGTCATGGATTCTCTTTCTCTAGATATATACTCATAATGCTCAACAACTTCATCAACATCGACACAATTCGAGCATTCCTGCATCACGACCACAGCTTGTCTCGTGTATAAACCTTCATTTCCGCAATATTGTCAACATTATATATGCTCATGTTATGTGTAAACTAGAACAGTTTTGATTCTACTTCAGATACGTAGACAGTCATCTGGTGGTGCAGTTGTTTTCATTACTCTCCCCCCTCCCCCTTTTCCCTCACAAATTTGCAGATGGCTCAAGTCTTGGCTAGTACGACATATGCAGTACAATTGACAATTTTACAGTATTGATAATGATCTATAACTGATTGATTGATATAAGTGTCATTAAGTTTATTTTGTCAATTGTTGAGGTCATAATATTACTAAGGGAATCCCAAAGTCAATGTGTTGAGTCCTTTATTTTGAAAAGTGGTTGATAGACTCGTTACACGAGTCCATTATGATAATGCATTTTATGTTTACGAGCCATTGATCGACAAGTATGACTCTCATCTATCAAAGAACATTGTCATCCATGGTATAAACGTATGTAACGAAGGATAATACCGAACAATGAGCCTATATATTTCTATTCACAGTTGATAATTAAAAACACCATAGTAGATCTACTTTTCCAACACTACAATGACATTTGACTTATGAAAAGTTGAATCTAAGTTCAACATTCAACCTTACAGAGGTCACATATCCATTTTCGGTCTTCTTCACAAAATGAACAAATCCGTTCACAAACAAGCTCATGTTCGATCGACTCATTAGCGTTCGTGATCGTTCTTGACTAGGATTATAAACTCGATTCCTAAACAAACGAAGATAAACATGGCTCGTGAATGTTCCATTATATTTGTGATCTTGCTTATATAGATAAATCAACGTAAAACCTAAACTTAACACTCAATATGACAAACCATCTATTCATCTGATAGATTCTATAGATTAAATTTATTGAATATTTATAATTTTTTTATTATAATGTTTGAATATATATATTTTTTTTTGAGGGGCAATAATGTTTGAATATTGTTGTATAATTTATTATTAATGCATTCAGAGTTCGAGTTTTCATATCTTCACGAGCTGAATTCGAGCCGAGCTTGAGCAGGAAGGCAAAAATACGCTTTACGAGCTGAACTTGAACATGAGCTCGAATTATTCGTCTTTTAAACGAGCCAAACTTGAATATAATTTTACATTCTCTTATTAAACGTACGAATATCACGAATAAACTTGTAACCTAAACATGCACGACTTTGAACAACATATATTCGACTCTAATGATATACTGATTGATCAGATGTGGTCCATTCAACACATGCCGTTTTTTTTGTATATATATATATATGTATATGTAAAATAGAAAACGTGTTTGGCCGTTTAGGACCGTTACATTAGGAGGATATATATATGTATAAATATATATGTGTGTGTATATATATATATATATATATATATATATATATATATATATATATATGTTTATATATATATATATATTATATATATATATATATGTATATGTAAAATAGAAAACGTGTTTGGCCGTTTAGGACCGTTACATTAGGAGGATATATATATATATATATATATATATGTGTGTATATATATATATATATATATATATATATATATATATATGTAAAATAGAAAACGTGTTTGGCCGTTTAGGACCGTTACATTAGGAGGATGACGATAAATAAGTCGGTTGCACCGGTTTATATTACTCGTAAATAGACACCAGCTAGATTTGCTCGTTTGTCTGCTAAATTAAGCAACAAATTAGATTCAATTAATTTTCAAAATTTAAATTACTTTTTGCCGTTGTTTCATAACAATTTTTTTTATAAAGAAAAGTTGTTTAATAACAAATTAATCGTAGTAGTTTTGAGTTCAAATTTGATTTTAAAGGATTGGCAAATCTACAGTTGCAATTTCAAAATAAAAAAAATAAAAAATACAAGATTAAATAGAGTCCTAAAACGAATAATATTGTTTTTCCCCCTTAAAAAGAGATTAATATTTACTATGCTACAACTTTTTTTTTGGGGGGCGTGGGTGTGTGTTTGGGGATCAGAATACTATGCTACAACTTTTCCTTATATACTTGCCTCGTAAATACTACTAAATTAATGTGTTCTTGGTTTTTATTATGATTCTGCAAATATTATATCCAAAAAAAAAAATTATTATATTTGCCTCGTTTTACCTATAAAAAAAAAAAAATTATATCCAGGGACAATAAGGAAAAACCACACAAAAAACTATAACGTAAACACAAATCAAAAGATATTTGTTGCTTTATATATATATGAAGCAACAAATATAATGTTAACTTGCATCACACGATATGCAAATCGACACAATAGGTGGTGATCACAGAATAAGAGCACCCGCATCAGGAACTACTTAATTATGTAGCTAATCGATTAATTGTTCATAACTGCAACATACCCGTCCTAACTGAATTTTGAACTAAGTGTTCTACCATATGCCTCAAAGAGGTGTATGGCTTCACACTTGTTCTTAAGCACAGCAACATCAGCAGTATATATATAGTTGTAATAGCCCCCCTCAAGCTGAATTGTCAGCTTGGGCTTCAGACTTGTTCTTAAGTGCAGCAGTATCAGCATGGCATGTTAGTTTGATGTCTGACAAGGAGTGTGTAATATGACTTGGGATGAAAAGAGAACTCACACCTATGTGATCCAAAAAATAGTAAAACGCAAGAGCATCTAGAGGTTTGGTCAGGAGATTTGCCAGCTGATCTGAGTTGTGACTTCCATGAGTTTAAGAAATCCTGCTTGAACCTTGTTCCTTAGTATATGGCAATCCAGTTCAATGTGCTTTGTTCGTTCATGAAACACTGGGTTTTGCTTTATATGAATGGCATTTGTATTATCACAAAATAGCGGAATAGGTAGGGGAACTAAAAATTGCCGATCCTTCAAAATATAGGTTAACCATTGCAATTCACAAGTTGTGTTAGCCATGGACCTATACTCAGCTTTTGATGAACTCTTTGCAACTGTAGTTTGCTTCTCAGCCCTCCAGGAAATTGGATATGATCCTAGGAACACTATGTAACCTGTAATAGATTTTCTAGTGTCAGAACATCCTGCCCAGTCTGAGTCAGAATAAGCCTTTAGTATCAAATCATCCTGCCTTAGGAAGAAAAAGCCTTGTCTAGGGTTGTGTTTGAGATACCTAAGTACCCTATGAGCATCCTGCAAGTGATTTTCAGTAGGATGACTCAAAAATTGATGTAGTTGACGGGTACATCGGCTTGCCTACCAATGATCTGTATAATGTATTGTCTGGAAATAACTCAAAATCACCAAGACTTTGGTTTATGTTTTGATAGCATTGGGGTAGTGACAGGTTTACAGTCCAGAAAACCAAATTCTTCTAGCAGATTAACAGTATACTTTCTTTGATTAAGTGAAATTCCTGCTGATGATCTAGCTACATCAATACCAAGAAAGTACTTAAGTTTCCCTAGATCCTTGATCTGAAATATTGAGTGTAGATAGTCTTTAACTTCTTGGAAAAGGGCCAATGAGGCACTTGCTGCAATTATATCATCAACATACACTAATAGAGCCACAAAAGTACTTCCTTGCCCTTTAGTAAAAAGACTATGATCATGAGCTGATTGTGTGTAACCTAGGGCTGTCAATGCTTCTGTGAGTTTAAAATACCATTGTCTGCTTGCCTATTTTAATCCATATAAAGATCTTGTGAGTCTGCATACTTGGTTAGGTTAATTAGTCTTGTAGCCTAGGGCCATGTACACCTTCTCTTCTAAATCACCATGTAGGAATGCATTATTTACATCCATTTGATGTAAATGCCAATTCTTAGTAGCAGCCACAACAAACAAAGATCTAGTGGTAGTGTTCTTAGCACAGGTGAAAAGGTATCCTAGTAATCTATACCATGTGTTTGGGTATACCCCTTTGCTACAAGCCTTGCATTGCACATTTCTAATGATCCATCAGCATGGTATTTGACCTTATACACCCACTTACATCCTATTGGTGTTTTTCCAGGTGGCAGGGTAACTATTTCCCAGGTGTGTGTTGATTGAAGTGCATCTAACTCCTTTTGCATAGCTTCCCTCCAACATTCATGTCTAATAGCTTGGTAATAAGTTCTTGGTTCAGTTATTGCATCCCCAAAATAGACAAATTTGGCATGTGAGTCTGATAATCTATCATATTGTAGGACTTTGTCCAGCAAATATGGAGAAATTTGAGTAGCACACACATACTGCTGTAAATAGGCATGGGTGTGCCTAGTTCTTGTAGATCTTCTTGTCTGATTCCCAGCAGGTATATATGGAATGTGATCATCAACTACAAGATCAGGATTATGATCATGTACAAGATAGCCTATATCACCTATATGATCTAGATCTTCATTAGCCTGATGAATAAACTCATTAGGACAGGAATAAGGCACAAGTAATGGAAAAGAAGAAGAATTATTAGATGGTTTTTTGGTTGAATCATGTAAAGGAAATATGCTTTCATAAAAGTGAATATTTCTTGACATAAAAATGCATCTAGTAGTTTTTTCCATTAGTAAAAACCCTTTTGTTGACATTGGTTGCCCTAGGCAGATACATTCTCTAGCTCTAGGATAAAATTTTGTCTATTTGCAGATAAAGTGCAGGCATATGCTAAACAACCAAAAACCTTAAGTGCACCATAATTAGGAATCCTATCATAAAGCAACTGATATGGACTGTTATTATTAATAACAGGAATAGGAGTAACATTAATGATATTCACAACATGTAAAACACAATAACCCCAAAGACTAATAGGCAAATTAGCTTGGAATCTAAAAGCCCTAGCCATGTTAAGTATGTGTGATGCTTCCTCTCAACTACACCATTTTGTTGAGGAGTATCAGCACATGAGTTTTGATGTATGATTCCTTTTTCCAAATAGAAATCAGTCATAAGAAACTCTTGTCCATTGTCAGATCTGATTGTCTTAATATGTTTATTAAACTGCACAACAACAAATTGATGAAAAGATCTGATTAGTAAACTAGCCTTTGATTTTGATTTCATCAAGAACACCCAAGTGAACCTAGTGTAATCATTTACAATAGTTAAAAAGTAGGATTGTCCATGCACAGTAGATTGTATTTGAGGGCCTTAAATGTCTACATGTATGATGTTCGCGGTTTTATGCAAAGCAAAAGATAACAAGTAATAAAATAAAACCGATGTCAGCCCCAAGTGCGAAGGCTCGCAGCTAGTGGTGAAACCGGATCGTATCCGCAGGGACTTGTACGAAAAAGAGTTTTTTTGCCTTCGATTTCTTTTATAAAGTTGATGATTATGATCTCGGATTTTCAATTAACAAACTAAGGTAGCAAACGTGAAAAGAAATAAAACGACGATAGTGAAAATTTGTTTAAAGAAAGTTTAAAACAACTAGAACACACCGTTGATCCACCACCCCACCGAAAATAACAAGAAAGACACATATTCATTCGTAAGTTCTTGGATTATTATCTGCTAAAGAGGCATTTTCCCTTTCGGTTCATCGCCTTTTAATTAGTTCACCACTCTCGGTACAACTAAAGCATTTACGGATCAAAGATATGGATATAAATCCTAATCTAATAACATTCACCCTCAACTTACGTATGTTGGAAGAATATTATCATTCTCCTTCATGGTAATCTACGAATTTATCAACTATCGTATCTAAATTCGATTAGCATGCAACATAAGTATAGATCATACGAATTGCACATAAACAATTCAAACATGAAGGAAGAACAAGAAACTCACTAGAACAAATGAAAACGAAATCCTTGTTTATTCCGGTGATGGTGGCTTCACAACGGTGGTTCTAGCCTCGAGACCTTAGCCGCTCATCTTTAGATTACAATTGTAGCGTTAGAGTCGTATTCCCCGGAAATAACAACTCCTCTACAACAACGAGCCTCCCGTAATCTTTCCAAGCATCATAACGGTGCTTATATTACAACATTACATCGCATTATTCCGGCAGAGTGCCGTTTACTGCATTTATTTAACTAAAAAACAACAAAAGAGACGATAGAGATCTATATAAGAGAGATATAAAGATAGGTGCAACTCCCCAAGCTTGCAATGAGCTTCTATTTATAGGCCATACCACAAGGCCGGCGCGTGCCGGAGCACCACCGGCACGTGCCGGCTAAATAGTATATATTCTCTTGTTGTCGGACCCATGTGCCAGTGTCAGAGATATTTACGCAAGATCCGGCCTTCTCCGGCGCGTGCCGGCCATACAACATATCGGATGTTCGTAAAAACCTATCTCGAGCTGTAGACCTATGATTGATATGATTTAATACTCGTTGGAAAGCTCTCTTGAAGATCTACAACTTTCATCAAGGACTTTTTCTCTGAAAATGCCTCTAAGTTAGGTCAAATGTCCGTTGAAGATGAGTTACGGTAGAAATACTAAGGACAGTTGATCCGTTCGATCTCGTTTGCTTATGGCATAATCTTTTATCCCTTAAAAGATATGATTTAGGCTCCAAAACATGTCCTCTCTTGAGATCTCGATAAACGTATAATCCTTCAATAAGAGCAACAAAACACCAAACGTAAATCGACACTAAAACCCTTATTTATATCGTTTTTATAACTTATGCATTTAATTATAACTAACTATGATTTTTATAAGTTTTCAATGCATTTATATGAAATTATACTAAAATATCATAAAAATAATAATAAAAAGTCTTATAATATAATCATATTTTTGTCATACATCAACTACTCCCCACTTAGCTTTTGGTCGTCCTCGAGCAAAATAAGCGATAATATATAAAAACTATAATAAAAATGATATACTTGGTAGATTAATTTTCAAGTTAGCAAAATATCATTTCAATATTATAAATATATTAAATATATCTTTCTTAGAATTAAACAAGATAAAAAGTGTATATAACATAGATAAATTATTTATCAAATATCATTTAAATAAAATTTTACATAATTTACTTAGTAAATATAATAAAAATTAAAATTATTCTCTAATCTTAACTTGTATGAAATAATTGGAATCAAGGACTTAGTATAACGATCAGGATCTGGGTGTTTGATCAAAAGGAAAAATAAAGAATTATCAAAAGAAGAAGATAAGTCGTACGTACTTAACTTTCATCTCAAAAACTTTTTTTTTTATTTATCAAATTACAACCCAATATTATTTATTATTTTTTTAATCGTCGCGTCTCAAAAGTATAACACTCTCCCCAAACTTTAGAGGCAGTCACCCTGAGATCACTCAAACCCATACTGTCCAAGGTAAACCACACTCCCCAATTGGGGCAGTATCCAAATGGACTCGAGGTGATTTGTTTTTTTTTTTATTTATTTATTATTTTTTTTTTCATAGAATACTAACATATCCGAACTCATTGCCAGAATCGACTATCTTGCAAGCGTCATGAGGTTAGGTCAAATATATTAGCACCTGTCTAACTTTATTATGCCAAAAATCGTCATCCTTGGTCTGATTCTATATTCATACTTATTTCGAAAAGAAAATTATTCTAACATTTCATTATAAATATAAGCATATCTGTCTAATTTCAAATCAACAATACTCAATAATACTTATGTATAGTTACATATACTTAAAATCTTATAAAAATCTAAAATTGACATATATAATATAATCATAATACATCTAATCTATTTTACTTACTAAAACTTATTCTATCAAAATATATTAAATTTATTATATTAATTATATACTATCTTATTTCTACTTAGGAAAAATAAAACTAAGTGTTAAGCAATCAATATATTTATTATAGCGTTAATTTTTAATATTTTCAAAATTTTATAACTTACTCTACTCCCCACTTACGAATTGACATCGACCTCGATGAATAATGAGTGGAATATAGTAGTTATAAAATGAAAATATGCACATAATCATATATATATATATATATATAATATATATATATATATATATATATATATATATATAAATAGTATAACGTTTAAAACCAAGACAACATATATAACCCTCCCCCACACTTAAGTTACATGATGTCCTCGGTATGTGCAAAATAAGAAAAACTTAGCTGGTTGTAATTCGAAGGTATCAATTCTGGAAGTGGTCATGAGTCGATCCAGAAATGCTTGATGAAAGCAGTAGACTGTGGACCATCCACCGGTAAACTGATTTATCTAAAAGTTCACAATCGCTATCGCAAATATCCTGCACACCATGGAAAAACAAGACGTACCTCGGGGATAGGGGCACAAAAGATGATAGACAAGGCAATATCATGGAATAAAGACAGAAATAAACTACAGAGAAAAAAAAAAAAAAAAGATATCTAGGTTACCGTCCTAGTAGGGCTTAATTATAGTCGGGAGCTCGACTAGACAATAAAATTTCAACTCGGGTCAATTTTGAATTTCCTATTCCCTTAGTTGCATAGTAGTTGAACTAATACATGTTACACATTATTTGAAAAATTGAAAACAGACTAGATCATGATATGAAATATGTGACAAAGTATTAATTATGAGTCTTTTATACCCAGATCCTCAAGGGTTTTGTCTAAACGTTATAACAACCTAAGTCCAAGAAATGATGTATTTGAATTTTATCTTTGTTTTACCTCGGGATTTTCGGATAACCACCTAATCGTTCCCTTTAAATGATATTCAAACATTCATCATGAGACTTAGTTGTGCTTAGTCCACATTTCCCATTATATTCATTCTTTCCACATATTCTACATTAGGACTAGTCTTATCCAAATTATTATTATCAAAAACAAAGAGAAAGATTAAAATAAACATAGCTAGATATCTAGGATGCCCCCTAGTGGCGCTTTTGGTTAACGTCGTTGGCTCGACAAACCAAAAAACTTTCAACCCGGGTCAGGCCAGTGAGGCCTCTTTCCGGAATCATTCTTGATTTCCTCGGGGTCAATAGTATGGATCCCACAAAAACAAAGTCTCGCCAATGTATTGGCCATATCAGTAAACTTCTGTATCCACTTTTTTCCTATGGTTCTTCTCCTTTTCTTTTTAGGTTTTAGTTCCACAAGCCGAGGTGTATCATCATAAATCACAACATCTTCAAAGAATTCACAGAGACATAAATCATCGGGTGCCGAAAAATCGGAGCTAGCTTGACTAGGGATGTCGTTCAGATGGAAAACCACCGGTCGTTCCTTTTGTTGACCAATATAGTGTTTCAACCGATGACCATTCACTCTGAATAACTCGCCCTGTTTATTTTTCAATTCGACTGCTCCACTAGGGAAAACCTGAGAGATTTGAAAGGGGCCAGACCAACGGCTGCGTAGCTTACCAGGAAACAGATGTAACCTGGTATTATATAATAAAACCCATTCGTCCTCTTTGAATTCTCTATCCTTGATTTTCTTGTCGTGAAGCAATTTAGTCCTCTCCTTACTGATTCTCGAGCTCTCGTAGGCCTGGAGTCTGAACTCATCAAGCTCCTGCAACTGCAACAATCGCTTTTCTCTACATAATCGACTATCAAAATTCAAGAATTTAATAGCCCAGAACGCTTTGTGCTCAAGCTCGATTGGCAGGTGGCAGGCCTTGCCATAAACCATCTGAAACGGAGACGTGCCAATAGGAGTTTTGAAAGCTGTCCTGTAAGCCCAGAGCACATCATCCAGTTTCTGACTCCAGTCCGTCCTATGAGAATTTACCGTCTTCTCAAGAATGCTTTTCAAGCTTCGGTTACTTACTTCAACTTGTCCACTCGTCTGAGGGTGATAAGGGGTAGCAGTTTTGTGTTTTACCCCATATCGTTCTAAAATCTTTTCTAATGGAGTATTGCAGAAGTGAGTTCCCTCGTCACTGATGAGAGCTCGTGGACAGCCAAACCGTGTAAAAATATTTTTCCTCAGAAAGTTCTTGACCACCTTGTGGTCGTTCCGCGGTGTTGCTATCGCCTCTACCCACTTTGACACGTAGTCGACGCAGACCAGAATGTACTTGTTCCCATACGAGGATGGGAATGGTCCCATGAAGTCAATATCCCATACGTCGAAAACCTCGCATTCTTGGATAGGGTGGAGAGGCATGTCCATTCGCCGAGAAAGTTTACCGGTGCGCTGGCACCGGTCACACCCTTTTACAAAACTCTCTGTATCCTTAAAAATTGTCGGCCAGTAGAAGCCGGACTGAAAAATCTTCGCAGCAGTCTTCCCAGCTCCATAGTGACCTCCCACAGGTCCGCCATGGCATTGCTCCATAATGTCCCTCTGCTCGATCTCGGGGACACACCTACGGAGTAATCCATCCTTGCAACGCTTGAAGAGAATTGGATCGTCCCACACATAATAGTTCAAATCCGAAAAGAATTTCTTCTTTTGCTGATATGTCAGGTCAGGGTCCAGATATCTGCCGCTCAAGAAGTTTGCAAAAGGTGCAAACCAAGGAGAACCTTTTCCAGTACGGGCAGGAGTAACCTCGCACACATCAATAGTCATGAGTTGCTCAGTTGGAAAATCAATTCCAATCTCATCCGACTCTACTTGAGGATCATCGGTCAACCGAGACATATGGTCAGCTACCACATTCTCGCTACCCTTCTTGTCCCGGATATGAACATCAAACTCTTGTAAAATTAAGATCCATCTCAACAAACGAGGCTTGGCATCAGCCTTGTTTAACAGATATTTCAATGCGTAATGGTCTGTCCAGACCGTAACTTCCGACCCAAGCAAGTAGCTTCTAAATTTATTCATGGCAAAAACTACCGCCAACAACTCCTTCTCGGTTGTTGCATAATTTACTTGTGTTGGGTTTAAAGTGTGACTAGCGTAGTAGATGGGTTTGAACCCGCCAGACACTCTCGACCTAGCACCGTGCCGACTGCATAATTAGAGGCATCACACATAAGCTCGAAGGGAGCTTTCCAATCGGGTGCTATAAGAATTGGCGAGGTAACCAACTTGTCTTTTAATTCTTTAAACGCTCTTTCACACTCAGGGGTGAAAACAAATTTCACATCTTCTCTTAAGAGAGTTGACAAAGGCTTGGCTATCTTAGAAAAGTCTTTTATGAACCGCCGATAAAAGCCGACATGACCCAGGAAACCTCTTACTTCTCTTACATTTTTGGGGTATGTCATTTTTTCAATAACTTCTACCTTCGCTTTGTCGACCTCAATACCTTCTTTGGACACCTTGTGTCCCAGAACAATTCCCTCTTCCACCATCAGGTGGCACTTCTCCCAATTTAAGACTAAGTCCTTCTCTATGCACCGGGATAGAACTTTATCAAGATTGTGTAAACAGTGGTCGAAACTGTCCCCGAATACAGAGAAGTCATCCATAAAAATTTCCATCACCTTCTCTACTAAACCATTGAAGATAGCCAGCATACATCTTTGAAATGTAGCTGGTGCGTTACAGAGACCAAATGGCATCCTTCGGTAAGCGAAGGTGCCGGAGGGACAGGTGAATGTAGTCTTTTCTTGATCAGTGGGGTCGATGGCTATTTGAAAGTATCCAGAATAGCCATCCAAAAAACAATAAAATTGCTTGCCACTAAGCCTCTCAAGGAGCTGGTCAATGAATGGCAAAGGGAAGTGGTCTTTTAGAGTTACCTCATTTAGTCTTCTGTAGTCGATGCAAACTCTATACCCAGTAACTTGTCGTAAGGCAATCTCTTCCCCCTTGTCATTCTTTTCAATAGTAATCCCTCCTTTCTTTGGCACCACCTGAGTGGGGCTCACCCATTCACTATCGGCTATTGGGTAGATGATACCCATGTCAAGCAATTTGATGATTTCCTTCTTAACGACTTCCTGCATATGAGGGTTTAGCCTTCTCTGAGGCTGTCGCACCTTCTTCGATCCCTCAACAGTCCTGATCTTGTGCATACAGATATCAGGGCTTATTCCCTTGATATCTCCCACTTGCCAACCAAAGGCGAGGATATTGTCTTGTAGCACTTTGATAACCTTTTCTTCCTCCTTTGGTTCTAACTTAGATGAAATGATCAAAGGAAGCTTATCACCGTCCCTCAGAAAAATGTATTTCAAGTGTTGAGGCAAGGGTTTCAACACTAAATCTGACGGTGGCTCCTCCACACTTGGTCTTAATTTATCTCCCTTAAGCTCTAGATCTCCAAGCTTATTATAAGGGCTCTGAAGCATCATGGCCTCCCAGCAGACAGGGGCCTTATTTCCTTTTGCAAATCTTGGCATATCACCATGCCTCTTCCTAATTATCTTTCTTACCACCTCCTGGTAGTCGGAACTTTCCTTGTCAATCTCTTCTAAAAATTTTATCCATTCCTCATTAGTCCAAGTTGCAGATAGTTTATTGAATTCTTCCTCATCCCAACTACCCATGAACACTTGTTTATCATACTCATCAGTGAAATCATCCTCAATAGCTAAACAAGTGTCACTGGACGGGTGTTTCACTGCATTACCCACATTGAACTTTATACTCTCATCCTCCAAATGTAAGGTTACTTCGCCACTGTGGGAATCTAGTAAGGCACGGGCAGTTGCAAGAAAAGGTCTTCCAAGGATCAAGGGGGTTTTCTCATCATTGGTCATATCCATGATTACCCAATCAGCTGGATATATGAAGTTTTGAACCTTGACCAATACATCTTCTACAATTCCCCTTGCATACTTCACACTTCTCTCTGCAAGTTGAAGAGAAATAGGTATAAGAGTAATAGATTGATCCAATCCAAGAGATTGGAAGATTGACGTAGACATCAGATTGATTGATGCTCCCGAATCGCATAGAACATTGTGGAAATCCCTGTGCCCGATAGTACATGAAATCGTAAATCTACCAGGGTCAGGACACTTCACAGGAAGTTTAGTCTGGCCAATTGCGGAGCATTCTCCATTCAACACTATGTGTTCGAGCTCTTGAAGCTTCTTTTTCGAACTTACTGCGTCCTTTATAAACTTTGTATACTTTGACATTCCTACCAAAAGATCAACTAATGGAATATTTGCCTCAGTATTCTTGAGCAAGTCGATAACCTTCTTATACTCTTTATCGACTGCTAATGAGAGCTTGTTTTTGCTCGGTGGATAAGGGAGATCAGCAAAGTCTTCCTCAGTGAAGTTCTTCTTTGCTGTCTTATGATTGATTGCTTTGTCTTCCCTATCCTTCCACCTCACATGCTTCCCAGAACTTAACTTAGAATCTGACTTCTTCTCAGCATTCTTCTCTTTATCATCAGTATTCTCAACTTCCATATTTTCTTCAGAATTTTCTCTTTCACTTGGATCAATAGTAGTCCCAACATCTTTCTGAGGAGAACAAAGATCTTCCCCTCCTGCGTCTCTGCTCGCAGGAGGGGCTACTCGTTTCCCTGGTTGGCCTGACTGCCAACCGCTTTCCCACTCCTCAGATTTATAGCATTCAACTCATCCTGACCATAGTTCCATGGTGCAGACAGATCGGTGCAAGAATTCTGGTCATTTTGGACCAGATTAACCCCTCGGGGGTTCTTCTCAGTAAAACTCGGCAGCTGACCCTGAGTTCGACTTGCTTGCTGCCCTGAAACCTGTCCCATTTGCACCTCCAAATTTCTCACTGTACTGGTCAGAGTACTTAATGCATTTGCCAATTGAGTGTTGGCCGTGATTTGCTCACTCAACTTTTGTTCCAAGATCTGAAATGATTGATTCTGATTTTGATTTTGATTGATCGGTGGATTGGTGTTCCATGCTGGTCGAGAGTTGAATTGAAAATTACTTTGATTAGGCCTAGGGGCCTGAAAATGATGGGGGTTTGCTGCCCCAGAAGGGTCACTCCATCGGAAACCAGGGTGGTTCCGGTTGTAATTGAACCCTTGAGTGTTTTGATTCTCACCCGAAGGTCGATAATTTATAGAATTGAATGCATTCACCTCCTCTGAATGCAACAATAGATGACACTGATGGAATGTGTGCCCAACGGTATCGCAATTTTGGCAAACAACATTGTTTTGAACAGCTTTGACCTGAGAGATTGGGTCAAGCTGGCACTGATTACTGCGATGGCCTTGGCCATGGCAGTTGTCACACACAAAACTTTGAACATTCATTGCCGTCACTTGCTTCTGTAGTGCGGCCAACTGAGCTTTTAGAAACGTGGTCTCATCTACCTCATACTTCCCTGCAGTCGAGCTTTTCCGATTGGATGCACCTGCATAGGTAGGGGCATAATTATACTTTGCAATATCTTCAAACAACGTCCATCCTCATCAGGTGTCTTTCTCAAAAATGCACCTCCAGCAGAACTATTCACCATTCCTTTAGTCAATTCAGTCAAACCACTGTAGAAAGTGTTGACCAATCTTTGTTTATCCAGCCCATGGTGGGGGCACTTTCTCAAGAGAGTCTTAAATCGTTTCCACGCATCGTAAAAAGATTCCTTCTCGGATTGCACAAAAGTGAATATCTGATTCAGAAGATGAGCCGTCTTTGCAGGTGGAAAGTACTGGCTCAAGAATTCTTTCTCCAACTCCTCCCACGAAGTAATGGATTCGACTGGTAAGGATTTATACCATTCTTTTGCTTCTCCCTTCAATGAGAAAGGAAAGAGTTTCATTTTCAGGGCGTCCTCGGTGACCCCTTTGATTAAAATAGTCCCGCACGATTCTAGAAATGAGTGAATGTGATCGTGCGGGTCCTCCGTGGAAAATCCATGAAATGTGGAACCTCTTACCAAATTGATTAAAGAAGTTTTGAGTTCGAAATTATCAGCCGTGATTTCAGGAATCACGACCGCAGGATTAACTTTCACAGTAGATGGCATGGCAAAGTCTGCCAATGTCCGTTGATCTGCCATTTCTTCAACCTGGGCTCCTACTTGAGCTTCTCCCTCAACGTATCCTTCAGGATTGTTTCCTTCCGTGGTTCTCTCGTCCGTAGGTCTAGTGATCCGAGCCCTACGTCTGTTTGGTCGAACGATGGTTCGCTCGATCTCCAGATTATACGAAAGTGGTCCCTCGTGAGTTCGAGTTTGCATAAACCACGTTCGAACACCAACACCTTAACCACGAGGTTTCGGTATTTTAATTCTTATGCTTCCGCAGAGTGGGATTCACCGAGAATCCATCACCCAACCTCGACGATTAACCAAGGAACACGGGTTTTTTTATTTTTTTTTTATTTTTTAGACTTAATAAATAAAAACTAAACTAAAACAAGCTCGAAACAGGTCTGAACAGCGTAGATAAAATAGAAACAGAACAGAAATTGAAAACGAAAACTTTCCGTGCCAAGTCCCCGGCAACGGCGCCAAAAACTTGTTCGCGGTTTTATGCAAAGCAAAAGATAACAAGTAATAAAATAAAACCGATGTCAGCCCCAAGTGCGAAGGCTCGCAGCTAGTGGTGAAACCGGATCGTATCCGCAGGGACTTGTACGAAAAAGAGTTTTTGCCTTCGATTTCTTTTATAAAGTTGATGATTATGATCTCGGATTTTCAATTAACAAACTAAGGTAGCAAACGTGAAAAGAAAGACGATACGTGAAAATTTGTTTAAAGAAAGATTAAAACAACTAGAACACACCGTTGATCCACCACCCCACCGAAAATAACAAGAAAGACACATATTCATTCGTAAGTTCTTGGATTATTATCTGCTAAAGAGGCATTTTCCCTTTCGGTTCATCGCCTTTTAATTAGTTCACCACTCTCGGTACAACTAAAGCATTTACGGATCAAAGATATGGATATAAATCCTAATCTAATAACATTCACCCTCAACTTACGTATGTTGGAAGAATATTATCATTCTCCTTCACGGTAATCTACGAATTTATCAACTATCGTATCTAAATTCGATTAGCATGCAACATAAGTATAGATCATACGAATTGCACATAAACAATTCAAACATGAAGGAAGAACAAGAAACTCACTAGAACAAATGAAAACGAAATCCTTGTTTATTCCGGTGATGGTGGCTTCACAACGGTGGTTCTAGCCTCAAGACCTTAGCCGCTCATCTTTAGATTACAATTGTAGCGTTAGAGTCGTATTCCCCGGAAATAACAACTCCTCTACAACAACGAGCCTCCCGTAATCTTTCCAAGCATCATAACGGTGCTTATATTACAACATTACATCGCATTATTCCGGCAGAGTGCCGTTTACAGCATTTATTTAACTAAAAAACAACAAAAGAGACGATAGAGATATATATAAGAGAGATATAAAGATAGGTGCAACTCCCCAAGCTTGCAATGAGCTTCTATTTATAGGCCATACCACAAGGCCGGCGCGTGCCGGAGCACCACCGGCACGTGCCGGAGCACCACCGGCACGTGCCGGCTAAATAGTATATATTCTCTTGTTGTCAGACCCACGTGCCAGTGTCAGAGATATTTCTGCAAGATCCGGCCTTCTCCGGCGCGTGCCGGCCATACAACATATCAGATGTTCGTAAAAACCTATCTCGAGCTGTAGACCTATGATTGATATGATTTAATACTCGTTGGAAAGCTCTCTTGAAGATCTACAACTTTCATCAAGGATTTTTTCTCTGAAAATGCCTCTAAGTTAGGTCAAATGTTCGTTGAAGATGAGTTACAGTAGAAATACTAAGGACAGTTGATCCGTTCGATCTCGTTTGCTTATGGCATAATCTTTTATCCCTTAAAAGATATGATTTAGGCTCCAAAACATGTCCTCTCTTGAGATCTCGATAAACGTATAATCCTTCAATAAGAGCAACAAAACACCAAACGTAAATCTGACACTAAAACCCTTATTTATATCGTTTTTATAACTTATGCATTTAATTATAACTAACTATGATTTTTATAAGTTTTCAATGCATTTATATGAAATTATACTAAAATATCATAAAAATAATAATAAAAAGTCTTATAATATAATCATATTTTTGTCATACATCATATGAGATCAAAAGCAGCAACAGAAACAGAAACACTCAAGGGATATGGATTCTTTTTCTGTTTAGCAATGTGACAAACATGACAAACATCATTATCAACATGTGTCATTACATTAGAATATGTAATTACTCTCATTCTTTTCTTAGACAAGTGGCCTAATCTATAATGCCACAAAATGGAATCAATAATCTGTCCTTTACAAGCATTCACACAATCACTTTCCCAGTCTTCTTGTCCCATATCACACATGAATGGAAATTAAAAATGATCGCAGTGTCTGAATCAGAAGTAAGTTTGGTTAGTGATATCAAATTAAAGCTAAAATCAGGATTAAACAAGACATTTTTTTAAAATCATTACACTGTTAAAGGATATTGTACCAATATGGTTAAATGCAACATAAGAGCCATTTGGTAAGCCTACCATTATGCCTTGCGCAGGCTTACAGGTGTCCAACAAATTCTTATCACAAGCTATGTGATCTGTTGCCCCTGAATCCACGTACTAATTATTGATAGGGTTTTAGATTACCTAACACATAAGCAGTAGGAGCAAAATTGGCAGTCAACATAGTTTCTTGGTTTGCTAGAAGATCGTATATTTCTCGCTTCTGTGTTTCTAGTAACTTCAAAAACTGTTGATACCGTGATCTATTCAAACTAAAAGACTAGTCTCTTCTGATGGCATCTGTGACATTGAAGGAGAAGTACTTAGGGCATATGCATTCCTCTGATTAGCCACATCAGATTCTACCATGTTTACTTTGCTTCTCGGCTTATATCCTGGTGAATATCCATGCTTCTTGTAACAGGTATCCACAGTATGCCCCGTAGAACAACAAAATGTACATTGCACTTTTTTTTATTGTGCATTTGCACCCTTCTTAAACCCTGTATTAGCAGGAACAACACTTTGTACTCGCCTATTCTGAAAATTTGTGGCACTAGTGTTGTTAGGAGTATTGTAAGACCTATTAAGGAGCACAGTGGATTCTACACATCTAGATTGATTCATTGCATAACCCTTTTGTGTTTCCAACTTCAGTGCCATGGCAAAAACAGTTTGCAAATCTGGTACAGACACCATGAGTTGTGCTTGGGTCAACACTTGTGAATACTCACTATTCAGGCCTTTTAAAAATCTAACAACTCTTTCAATTTCTGCATAGCCATTAAACACTTGAATAACATCACAATGGGACATTGGTTCACATTTACAAGAAGGTTCAGGTCCTATAATCCTTATTTCATCACATAGAGTCTTCATTTTAGTGAAATAACTGGTAACATCAATACTACGTTGCTTAAGGGTGTTAACTTCTTCAAGAAGACCAATCAATCTAAACACATCAACCTTAGAAAATCTTGCTGCAAGATCTAACCACATAGCCCTTGTTGTTTCTAAGTACATTATGCTTTGGGCAATTGATGGAATAACAGAATTTAACAACCAAGTTTTAACAAAGGTATTGCACTGCTGCCATACCTGGAAATCAGGAGAATCTGCAGCAGGTCTTATGATATTTCCATCGATGAATCCTATCTTATTCTTTGTAATCAATGCCATCTTGACAGAATGGCTCCAAGGATGGTAGTTCTTGTTGTTCAGCAGATGTTGAGCAAGAATTAGAGAGGGACTCTCATTAGGATGCATGTAAAAGGGATGTCCGGGTAAATAGACTGGATTTTCAGCTACCATTGATGCATAATATTGAGAGAAAAAACTCCATGAGCAGAAATGCAGAAACACAGACATGCTCCAAGAACACATAGTTCTGGTTAATCAAACTGCGATACAAAGAAATTGAAATCAAGAAAACAAATATTGCATCTTAACAATGCTCTGCTACCATGAAGAATTCCTTACCATGAAAGAATTTAACAGAAAGAAAACGAAAAACTAAAAAATGCAGTAAAGAAGAAGAACTGAATGTTCATTGAACTGAAATCATAGTAAAATGAATAATTGGTACAATTGATTATGATTCTCTAGGAACTACTTAATTATTTTAGCTAACCGATTACTGCTCATAACTGCAACATAACCGTCCTAACTAATTTTGAAGTAAGCGTTCGACCATATGCCTCAAAGAGGTGTATGGCTTCACACTTGTTCTTTAGTGCAGCAACATCAGCAGTATATAGTTGTAATAGATACTCATAACCAATTATCTATTATATGATTTTAAATACTAAGTTTTTGAGTTTACAGAATCTCTATCTAGGATGAAGTTCATCATATATATTTTACGGAATCTGAATGAATGTAGTAGATTTAAAAGAAATGTTATAGAATTTTCTGCAATGTTTTGTTTCTTCTTAAATTAAATATTGAAATATCTAAAATATAATTTTTAAACCATTTACAGTATCTAGTGCAACTGTTCTAACATCATTTAACGGAAATAGACACAAAGAGCAACGACGATACCGGAAATTTATGTCTGGTGGGTTAATGAAGTATATTTATATGATCGGATAGACTGAATTAAAATTATTTAATGGGTTTGAATAGATTTTATAGACCTTTACATATAGGAAACAAAAACCCGAATGATCTTACCCCCCAAACCATATACATACGCTTCACGTCGTCCTTAAAAAGACAATGACAAAACATGAATAAATCTGCACGAAGGAAATGGCTTCCGTCTTGCTCTCTGCACTTCACATTGAGTTGTTCTCTACTGATGATATTGTGAATGGATTTGTTTTACTTTTGGAATCTATATAAACATGTCAACTATTCGATGGAATCACATGCACAAAAAACAACGACCATCCCGATTGATAGAAAAAATGTTTGAATTACCATCTTAGAGGTGGGACTGAATTTCATCCAAGCTGGACGCGACACATCATCAATGGCAATGAGCTGGTTCTTATGGTTGGTCATCCAAAACGCGAGAGTTGACAAAAAGATCTTAATAGGGATATGCACAGTTCTGATAGAGACACGTGGCAGAGACACGTGGCAGCGACACATCAAAGTGGTTTGATGAGCCACTATAATTCGAGGAAATCGTCAGGTTGATATACCTCGAGGCAACACTCTTAGAGACACTAAGGCTATACCCATCCGTCCCTCGAGACTCAAAATACGTAATCTCCAACGATATACTACCTGGAGGCACAGTCGTACCGGCCGGGTCAAGTGTCACATACTCCATCTACTCAGCTGGTCGGATAGAGTACATGTGGATTCCAGACTGCCTTGAATTCAAACCCGAAAGATTATCCAGGGTTGTTGTTTGTTGTGCATGTGATTGGATGACATGAAAATACATATATTGTGCTTGTGCAGGAGAGGTGGTAATTCAACATGGTACTGGAGCTGAAGATCAATGATCAAGGAGACGATGTCTTCCCATTTATATTGTGCAAGTGTTGGGCATATTTGTTGGCATTGTACTCTTTATATGCTTTTGTGTGCCATGTTGGCTCAGGCTTGTTGAAGTGTTTAAGATGTTAATTATCTATATTCCTATCAGCTTAAGTTTTTGGGATATATGGTAATTCAACATAGGTTACCTCTACATGGATTAGCGTGAAGAGGGATATAAGGTTGTGGAGACAATGGTGAAATGGTGGTTCTCATAACAGAAGGTAAAATTAAGGTGTATTTTGTAGCTAGGCTTACATTCTATGTAGATGAAGTTGCGACAGTAATAATGATGCCGGTAGCTATGGTTGGAAACCTTCTTGTGCACTGATACCAAGATAGGAGACGAGGAACTCATGCTTAGTAGCTTCAAGCTAGATTCATTTCAACAAGTAGTAGCTAGAATACATATACCAGAGTACATTTTGGGGGGAATTCTTGCACGGTGACTCTACCCGTGTGGACTTATATCGTGTGGTTCAATTTAGACTACACAGTTTCATTCTGGATTGAAATTGCGTGGTTCAGATTGAACCTCTCGGAAACTCCACGCGGATGGAGTCACCGCACAAAATTTCCCACATTTTGGAGCTCAAGTAGCTCCTAAATACTCTCTCCGTCTCAGAATATAAGTCACTCCACATTTTTTTGTTTGTCCCAGAATATAAGTCATTCTACATTACCAATGAAGCATTTAGTACTCTTTTATCTATCTTACCCTTAATTTATTAACAATTTTAATACTTTATAACCATTTTATTTATGATAGTCAAACGATATTTCAGTCATTTCTCCTTAAAATTTATGTCATTCAACAATTTTCTTAATCTATGTGAAAACCCCCAAAATCATTTATATTTTAGGATGGGGAGCACGATTCGAACATTATGTCTAATATGAATGAGGTACTCTAGCATATTAATTACACACTCATAAATACCTTAGATTAATCAAACAATCAAGATGCACGAAATCTAACTTAAACTTATTAATGCATGTATCTCAAACTTCATAAAATCAAATTGATTCAAATTAACATTTTTCGAGAAAAGTCCCATATATAATTTCAACCAACATTTCATCAAAGAAGAAATCAAGATTCATTCAAAAGTATATAGTTAATCAACCATATTAAAAACGCGTCACTGTCTTACTGATATAATGTAAAAAAAGGTACATTTAATCCGCTTACTGTTACATCACATCGTCATAAACTCGACCTCATCAAGCTGATTAAGACACTCGTTGCAACGAGCAGTTTTACATATGTGAAAACTCGAAGCCGACGAGCTTGCTGAACAACTTCTTCATCTTGAAGAAAGATTAAAAAGCATAACGTGATAGCACCATTCATTTCATACTCCTCCCATGTAATGATACACTTTATGGGCAATATACATTTCTTCAAGCTTTATTGAATTCATCAGCACATGCATGAGTGCTTTCTGCTGTATTCTGATGCTCCAAAAGCTCAAGATTTGTAAATTCGGTATAAAGTTTGTTATGGCGTGCGCGGTTTCTTTCGAGAAATGCCTTGCACGAAATCTTAGTGATTTGATGAAACTACAGTTTTGGCCGATCAATTGTAAGAGAAGTGTAGAAGGTTCATCGGTTAAGAATGATATGGCAAAAGTTTCAAGCTTTGGCCATGCTTTGAAAGAAACTTCTAGTTGTTGTTATGATATGTCAGGTAAAGAAAGTATTTCAAGATTCTTTAAATTTGGACACCTGCATTAATGATTAATTATAGTACAATTAAACTATTATCAATGGAATCTTCATTAGGTAAAAATGCAACATATTGATAGGACACAGATATATTAATAAAGCCTACACATAACTCATCATCAGGTAAAAAATGCAACATATTGATAGGACATTGGAGACAGAATGCATGGTTCGTGGTGAAGGTGGGCGGGGGCGGCAGCAGGATTTGTGTGACACAAGTCAGGGATCGATAACGACACATCATATTACAAGTTTTTATTGTATAATTATGGGTCAAGGGTCATTACTTTAAAATTTTAGCGGGTTAATGAGTAAATATTAGTACATAAAAATTTTAAATTGTGTGAAAAATATATAGGTTTTTTTTTTTTTTTTTTTTTTTGGTTTGGGCATGTAATAACGTTAATGATATGTGCAGGAAACTTGACATGGCTAAGGCCTTTGACAGAGTTGAATGAACTTATCTATGGGGAATCATGCGCCAGATGAGGTTCCTAGAGGCTTTTATTGATTTGATCCGTAGATGCGTACCTCAGCCACGTACCAGTTTCTGGCCAATGGGCGACCGACCGGCGGATTGTTCCTTCTCGGGGAATTCTCCAAAGGGACCCTCTCTCCCTTTTCCTATTTATCATCTGTGCTAAGAGACTTACATCTTTGTTGGATATGGCTATTCGGGTGGGCTCGCTCCATGGCATCTCTTTTGGAGGGCGTGTTGAGGTGTAGGTATCTCATATGTTATTTGCTGATGATAGTATGTTGTTCTTTGAGATTCAGGATGGGGTGCTGGAAACCTTGGTCGATCTCTTCGCACACTATGGGGCTTTATCGGGACATGCTATCAACTTTCACAAGTCTAGTCTATACTTTAGCAGTGGAGTGTCGTAGGGGGTTAGGGATCACATTTCGAACTTCTTGCAGATCCCTATTGAGGATGGAACAAGGAAGTATCTTGGCATGCCTTTTATCACGGGCCATAATAAGCGGCGGGTATTTGACTTTCTACGGGAGAGGATCTGGAAGAAGCTGCCGGGTTGTAAAGATAAGCTTTTATCGCCTGCGGGTAAAGAAGTTATGACCAAGTCGGTTTTGCAGGCAATACCTACCTTCATCATGCAGTGTTTCAATGTCCCGATTACGTTGGTGCGAGAGCTTGAGCGGTGTATTCGGGGATTTTTTTGGGGGGACTCTGGGGACAAACGGAAAGTGCATTGGCGGAGTTGGGACGTTTGTTGTCCGCCGAAGAACCTAGGAGGTCTTGGATTTCGTGATCTTAAGGCCTTCAATTTAGCTCTGTTGGCTAAGCAGGCCTGGAGATTGTTACAATACCCTACGGCCCTTGTTAGTCGAGTTCTGAATGCTAAGTATCATTCGGGAATGACCATTATTGCTGCAAGTTTGGGATGGCATCCCTTGTTTCTTTGAAGGAGTTTATTGGAGGGCCGAGGCCTTCCGTCCGCGGGCTTAAGATGGTGGATATGGGATGGCCAATCGGTTTTTGTCTTCCATGATGCGTGGGTTTCTTTGCCGCCTTCTTTTCGCATCACACACGCCTCTCACTCACTTCTAACTAAAGCCTAGGTGTATGATCTCTTGGCGGTAGGTGGCCGCCAGTGGAACATACCTTTGCTTCAGCATGTCTTTAGCCCGTGGGAGGTAGATGTGATACTCCGGACCCTAGTTTTCCCACTCGGATAGATTTATTTGGCATTTCGATTGGAAATGGTGTTATACGGCTAAGTCAGGGTACATCTTGGCTCTGAGCTCGCATGGGGGTTATATTTAGAGGCCAGTGGGTCCTCCTTTTTGGGGCCGGACAGGGTGTGGCGCGACATGTGGCAAGTGCTTGTGCCCCCAAGGGTCCAGTACTTTCTCTAGAGATGCTTACAGGGCTTCCTACCGATTAGGGATAATCTTCTCAAGCGGCAGCTCGGGGATGGGGGCTGTTTGGCATGTGGTCGAACGGGAAACTATGTGCCATGTTTTGTTCGATTGTGATTATGCTAAGGTAATTTAGGGGGCCTCCTTCTTTGGGAGGCGGTTGGTTCGGCAGTCGTCTGGGAGTTCTGCTGGGGCTTTTGTGAAGCGTCTATTTACAGAATAGATGTTTGAGTTCTGCATGACTCTATGGAATCTTTGGAAGACGCGATGTAGTGCAGTCTTTGAGGGTACACCTATCTATGTTTCCCGTGTTGTCTCGGCATCTTCTGCAGCAGCTCTTGAGTATAGGCAGGTGACGAGTGATGCTGATGTTGAGCCGGAGGGGTTCCAACGCCCGGTTGTTTGGGCTCCGCCGCCTTTGGGGACATGGAAGTGTAATACGGATGCTTCAGTGGCAGGTTCTGGGTCGGGTATCGGGCTGATTTGTAGAGATTCAGAGGGGACTATTGTGGCGGCCTTCTCCAGGGACGGAACTAGGAATTGGAGATCGGGCGTGCTAATGGCCTATATTTGTATGATCGGATGGGCTAGATTAAGAAAATTAACTTTCTTAGACTGAGTTATATAAGGTTTTTTATATACCGAAATTAAAATCCGGGTGGGCTGCGCCCACCCAAGTCTTCCCTTTGAGTCCGTCCATGGCCTTCTCTTTCCACTTAGACCCGAGTGATGCCCTGGAACTTTTGGAGATGCGTGCGATCTTATTTGCTATCTCTGAGGCAGTTCGGCTTTGCTTCTCTTCTATGATCTTTGAGAGCGACTGTCTATCTTGCATTCAGGCCCTCACACGCCCGTCGGAGGATCTGCCAGTTTTGGGCTGCCTTGCTCATGATTGTCTCTCAGCTTCGACCTCTTTTGCTTCATGTCGCTTTACTTTTGTTAAACGTTCTAGTAATGTCCCGGCGCACTTGCTTGCTAGACACAATGTCGCGTCTGAGGAGTCTATTTCTTGGGGTGCCCATCCCCCTTTTGATGTAATCTCCGCCTCGTTTGCGGATTTGCCTTAATAAAATTCGTTGGTTTCTCGAAAAAGGAAATATTTATTTGACTCGAGATGAGAATAAAAAACTTATTAAAAATGGAATTTTGAGAAAGAAAAAAAAAACCTAGTTAAGAAAATACTTTTTTTCTTGTATCACATTACCATACATATATACTTAAGTTGGAAAAGAATAAAAATATTTTGTTTTTCTACATTGTTTTTAATAACTCAAACAAGCTTTATAGGGTGACATTTTAAAACATAATGAGGACTAAACTTTTTCCAGCAACAACTAATAACAGAGTTTGGGAAAATTGTGATTGTATTACAGTATACACCAAATATTTATATAACAGGAGTGTAACTACCGTATCTATACTGTATCAACTACAATAAATACAAAGTGTGAACAGATCAAAATAATATCAGAGAATCATAACAATATTATCTACAATATTTCTAATACGCCCCCTCAAGTTGTGCCGCGGGAACGGAGGCACAACTTGTCTCGCCAAGAGACGAAGTCCAGACGGGGAAGAGACTTGGTGAGAACATCGGCAATTTGATCACCAGCAGGGACATGAGTAACGCGGACAATGCCTTGATGAACCTGATCACGAATAAAATTATAATCAATAGCGACGTGTTTCATACGAGAGTGGAAAACCGGGTTAGAGGAGAGCTGCGTGGCACCAAGGTTGTCACAATAGACAACGGGAACATTGGAGGAGGGGAAGCCGACGTCCTGAAGAAGAAACAGTAACCACTTTAGTTCAGCAACGGTGTCTGCAACGGATTTATACTCAGCTTCGGTAGAAGAGCGGGCAACAGTGCGTTGCTTTTTTGAGGACCAAGAGATGGCGTTACAACCCAAAAAAATGACATAGGCCCCGGTGGATGTGTAGTCCGGCCGATTGCCACCCCAATCGGCGTCGGAGAACGCATGTAAGACAAGAGGAGACACACGATAAATGTGGAGGCCGTGATCAATGGTCCCAGCAAGGTAGCGGAGAAGGCGTTTAACAAACGACCAATGAGTGTCTGTGGGAGCATGCATAAATTGAGCGAGTTTGTTGATGGCAAAAGCAATGTCATGACGCGTAAATAGTAGATACTGAAGACTCCCAACAACACTGCGGAAGAGAGTGGCGTCAGGGAGAGGCGAACCCGAGGTTGGTGTGAGAGTGGACAAGTCATGCGGGAGTGGAGTGGAAACCGGGTTGGCCTTGTCCATACGAGTTTTAGCAAGAAGCTCCAGAACGTACTTGCGTTAAGATAAGAGGAGTCCATCAGGCGTAGAAAGAACTTCAACGCCAAGGAAATAGTGCAATGTACCAAGATCCTTGATAGAAAACCGAACCCCAAGTTTGGAGATAAAGGACTGAACTGCATCGGGGTTAGACCCAGTAACAATAATATCGTCCACATAGACTAGGACATATAGATAATGAGAGCCATCGTGAAAAATAAAAAGAGAGGCGTCGGCATGAGCATTGCGAAAACCTGCAGATATAAGATAAGAGCGGAGCTCAGAGTACCATGCACGAGGGGCCTGTTTGAGCCCATATAGCGCTTTATTGAGGCGACAAACATAGTTTAGACGTGTTGCATCGAGAAAACCAAGCGGTTGGTGCATATAAACCGTCTCGGATAAAGAGCCCCGCAAAAAAACGTTATTTACATCAAGTTGGCGAAGAGGCCAACCATGACAAGTGGCAAGGGTAAGAAGAACCCGAATAGTCGTGGGTTTGACCACTGGGCTGAACGTCTCAAATAGTCAACACCTGGACGTTGATGAAAGCCCTTAGCAACAAGACGAGCTTTATAGCGGTCTAAGGAACCATCGGGAAGATGCTTAGTGCGGTAAACCCATCGGCAGCCCACAATGTTAAACGAAGGCTCAGCAGGTACCAAATCCCATGTGTGATTCTTGACAAGGGCATCATACTCAAGTTGCATGGCGGATTTCCAATGGGGCGAGGCAAGGGCTTGGGAGAGAGTAGTGGGCTCGGGCGCAAGGGACGAGAGTTCACTAAGCAGAGACAGCTTCTGGATGGGCTTGGAGATGTTATTTTTGGCGCGAGTAGTCATTGGGTGTGATGAGGTAGGTGGTGGGGGAGCCGGAGACGGTGGGGAAGGTGCGGGGGATGGGGGGTTGGTCGGGTCGGGAAGGGGAGGGGAGGAAGGGAGGACGGGGGGCGGTGGGGGAACCCAGTCATGGAGGGAGGGAGGCGGATTGGGTGGGGAGGTGGTTGAGGTGCGAAGGGGAAAGACATTTTCCACAAATTTAACGTGGCGGGAGGTGAAGATACGATGCGTGTTAGTGTCAAGGCAAATGTATGCAGATTGTGTGAGGGAGTAGCCAATGAACACACAAGGGCGGGATCGGGATTCAAGTTTGTGAGACGTGTAGGGCCTGAGCCATGGGTAACATAGACAACCAAAGGTACGTAGTTTTTCATAGTTCGGGGTGTGGCCAAATATCCTGGCAAAAGGTGAGGTCATTTGGAGGGTGGGTGTGGGAAGGCGATTGATGAGATAGACGGCGGCAGAAAGGCATAAGGCCAGTAGGAGGTTGGCATGGACGCATGTGTGAGGAGTGCGAGACCCGTTTCGACAATGTGAAGGTGGCGGCGTTCGGAATAACCATTGTGTTCGGGTGTGTGTGGTGGAGACGTGAAATGGGAGATCCCATGGGACGCAAGGAAGGGGCGGAGACCCGTAAACTCAGTGCCATTATCGGAGTAGAGAACTTTTATATTGGTGTCAAAGTATTTTTCAACTAAGGTTTTAAACTGTGGAAAAATTATGAAGACGCCATTTTTACGTGTGAGGGGGTAAAACCATATATATATTGTAAAATGGTCAACAAAAATCACATAATACTTAGAACCGTCAAGACCATAAACAGGGGAGGACCAAACGTCCGAAAACAAAATTTCTTGAGGACGAGAAGAACGTAATGTGGAAACACCAAACGGAAGTTTATGACTTTTATTCCTAAGACAAGCATCGCAATAGTCTGAAAGCACATTATTAGAAAAAGGCAAATTCACAGTAGTACTAATGGAACGAAAAATTGAGAGGGCAGGGTGTCCAAGACGAGAGTGCCAAATATCTTGAGAGGCGGTGGAAGCTGCAAATGCGAGTATGGGAGTGGTGGGCCATGTGTAAAGGCCATCTTTAGCGGGTCCCGTCAGAAGGCACGTACCCGTTTGGAATCTCCTTAACACGAAAAGAGTCCAGAAAAAATTCAACAGAGACACGATTAGTTTGACAAAATTTAGAAATAGATAATAAGTTACGGGAAATGTTTGGTACACACAAGACATCACGAAGCTGAAAATTTAAATGAGAGGGGGGATGGAAGTCAAGCCTGTATGAGTAACGGATAAGGGACTATCATCACCAATCATTAAGTCGTCGGAACCGGAGTAAGGCGAGTGAAGGGACAGATTGTGGAGATCGTTGGTGACATGGTGTGATGCACCACTGCAAGAAGCCACGGGGAAGCAGGCACCTGTTCAGAGCTGGCAGCAACGTGGGCTTGGGGAGGGGCTGAACGCCATTGCTATGGCGGACGAGGAGCATTGGAGCCCTGTACCTGAGTAAACTGAAAACGGGGACAAAAACGAGCACTATGTCCCTGTACACGTCACATTTGACATTTGCCAAGGTATTGTTTGGCAGGGGGACGGGCTGAATTACCCAAATTACCTGTGCTACCTGTCTGATGAGCGGGTCGAGCTGGAGATGGTGACCGGATAGCAGCGTGAGCAACAGCAGTGGGCATAGGAGGAGCAGCCCGGTGGCGAGAAGCATCGTAATTCAATAGTTTTTCATGAAGCTCGTCAATTGTGATGAGAGTGTCACGAGCTTGGACAGCACAAATCAAA
The DNA here is from genome assembly GCA_024500145.1 of Gentiana dahurica var. dahurica. NCBI lineage: Eukaryota > Viridiplantae > Streptophyta > Magnoliopsida > Gentianales > Gentianaceae > Gentiana > Gentiana dahurica. The sequence goes on from CM044901.1 coordinate 110,472,693, forward strand.
TCCGCATAGTCATCACCAAGATTGTCCAAGATTATATCAATTAGATCTTCGGGGTCCATGGGCTTGTCGAGAAGAGCCAATTCATTCGATTTATTGCGCATAAATTGCAGATAATCAGTGATAGTCATGTTACCTTTCACAGTGCGTTTCATGGTCTGTTTGATTTGCTTGATGCGGCCTCGAGACGGCTTGGCGTAGAGGTCCTTGAGAGCATCCCACACATCTCTAGAGCTTTTTGGAGCATGAATTGAGCCAAGAACAGAGCTGGACAAGGAGCCAATTAGAGCGTTGAGGATCAATTGATCCTGCCGGTACCAGTGATGGTGAGCCGGATTGGGGGTGGCGGCACCACTGGCGGTAACAGTGGCTGGTGGCTGCGGTTTGGTGCCATCGACGTAGCCAAAAAGATCGTATCCAACGAGCAGGGATCGAAATTGGATTTCCCACATGGCATAATTGTCGCTTGTGAGCTTGATGGGAGCCTGTGCGCCGGATTTGAAGGGAACAAGAGCAGGGAGAGTGGAGCTGGAGGTGGCTGTCGGCGGGGAGGTGATGTCCGACTGAGAGGACATTGGAGAAGAAGGCAGAAAAGCTGAAGGAAAAGAAAAAGCCGAAAGAAAAGAAAAAAAGGAGAAAAAAATTAGGGTGGCTCTGATACCATAACAGAGTTTGGGAAAATTGTGATTGTATTACTGTATACACCAAATATTTATACAATAGGAGTGTAACTACCATATCTCTACTGTATCAACTACAATAAATACAAAGTGTGAACAGATCAAAATAATATCAGAGAATCATAACAATATTATCTACAATATTTCTAATAACTAATCATATGACTCGTACACATAACTCAAATTTTCTTTAATTAGAGGACAATGTCTAATTATTCATTGACCAACTATAATTTTCAAGTCATGTAATTAAACAACACATGTATAATCATAAAATAAATAAGTAAACACAAACAAAGGCATAACATAACACAAAATTTGGAGTAAATTAATTATTAATTAGAAGAAAAAAAAGTACCTTTGAGCTGCACATAATAACTGCGAATTTCTGTTGAATGATGAATTTACAAATACCAAACCAGTCAAGTTCCCAAAGCTTCAATTCTATTCACTGCTAGATTAGATGAAGTTCTTACAAACCTTGAAAATTCTCCATTTGTATTAGTCCATGCTGCTTGCCTGCTGGTGCCACAAACTGCTTTTTTATTCCTTATATTTGTAAGATTTAAATTCTTGATTTTCTTGACATAGTCTTCAACTGTTGACCTCCATGTCTTGCATACATTTGAAACATTGAAAACTAGGCCCATTATTGTAAGATATGCAATAATCTTTAAGAAGATGTTCCCATCTAAATCTTCCCAATTGTTTGATGTTTTCTCAATCTTGTTCTTCTGATCCATTTGTTCTTGATTAATTGTTCCTGATGTAGGACCCATTGATTAATACAAGACTTATCATATATAATCAAGAGTGTACGTAAAAGTGTGTTGTACATGTCAAACGTTATGCCATAAGTGTTGTGATAGTATTACTGCGTACTCATATATAAAACATATATAGCAATCTTGAACATGTTCCTATGAAGTCAGAGTGGCTTCAATAATTATATGAGTAATGCTACTGCCACAATTACTCTAACACTTATAACATGATGCGACACTGAGAACTCTGATGATATGATATCTATTTAAAAATGGGTCCCATGTCGCACCATGAATGATTCCATGAACAAATTAGATTATGAAACTTGCTAGATTTGAATGAATATGACAATAGTATTAATTGAGCTATGGCTATGGCAGTGGGACAGGAAGATTGAGGTAAAAGTATATACTACATTTAAATTAGTGATAAAACAAGGGTGGCTAAGGAATGAATACATTAATTATTCATTCTATTTAAGAAATGTATACATTTTTATTAATTAATTAACCATTTTCTTTGGAAGTGTGTGCATTCATTGAATTGCAAACTAATTGAGCAAAATTTAACCCATGATCTTACATTACCCTTTTTAGAAAAGCATGTACTATAGGGCTCCTTTTAGATTGATGAATTAATCAAGTCTTATGGAATATAATAAAAAGAATGAATTTGACATGATTCATATATAAATGCGATTAAATAAAATGAACAAAACTCCGCAAAGGGCACGTGATGAATTTGGTGGTGGTCGGTTGGTTGTGCGATAATAAGTTTGGACAAGGAAAAAATAAACGAATTAAAAATTTGACCCCAATGATTTTTTTTTACTTATCTGGTCAGATTTTTTTTACTAGGTATATCTGATATAAAATTTAGATGTATGAATAATTTACTTTTGGGGGAGTGGTTTTTAATGACAAATAAGATGGAAAAAATAGGAATCGGGATAGTGAAAATACAAATTGGGTGATGAAGACAATTCCATTGTTCGTTACTCCAAATTCATTGTTCGGTAAAGTGGAATTGACTTCAAATTTACTCTCCCACTGTTCCACTATTTCGTTGTTTTTGACGAAAATGAACTCGAAATGACATCGGAAAAATAGCAAATAGGATGTCTAAATAAAGAGAATGAAAATGAGAAAAATATGGTGAAAAATTATGACGTTCAGATAAAAAGATATATTTATTTTTATAATTAAATAGGAGATAATTTAAATTATAGTAGAATAAACATTTGTATAAAAAATTCCAGTGTCCTGTTTATAAATTTCTAGTGTCAAATTGTCCCTTTTAACAATATAACCTTTACATTACTCGCCTTAAGTGACCATCCTTTTCGAATCACCTGATATCTGGTAGTAGATGATGGTGGATGACAGAAAATGACGACAAGTACTTTACGTTTTCTTTCTATTGCATTTCATCAAAATTTTGAATTAAATAAAAATGATAAATTTTCTTTCAAATTAAATGAAAGTTAATTTCATTTCAAACATGCACAAATAATAAACAATCCGTCACGTCAATCAAAACGAATCATGTAGTGTCATATCTGCATCTTTATAAAGTGAATTCTCAAGGTAACGACCGAAACAACCAAGAAAAAAAAAGGTATAAAATAAAATTAAAGAAGAAGAAGAAAGAATGGTAAAACTAAGGGGACAATTATTTATAAAAGAAGAAAATGAAACGGTCTATAGAGAAAGTAAAAAACAATCTCCATCAAACTCATTAAACAAGAGAAAAAGAAAAGAAAATGTACCATTCAGTATGAATCTGGGAGAGGTTTTTGGCAACAAATCCTGATAGAAGATAAACTACCGTCGTTTTGTTGTTTTTGTTGGCACATAGGACATGAGGAACATTCTTGTACAATTAAATACCCAGAACTTCAGCATACTTCTACACACAAACATGACTCATACATACATAAAGAGTTCAGGCCTAAGCAAAAGGCTGAGCGTGTACATACAGCCCAATGCAGCAACAAAGACAACTTTCTTGATAAAGAAAAGGGGGTGTTCGATATCGAAACAGTAAATGTTTTAGATAAGACAAACTTGTATTATACTGAAAACAATTACATCATTCTTATACTCCATACTAGAGAATCTTGGGTACAAATCTATCATAGATATTGTACTAGATTCTGTTACAACATCTTATCCTTAATATGCCACCTATTACAAATGTGTCAAGACACTATTACCCTTATACTCTAACATCCCCCCTCAAACGAAAGAGAGCTTTGACCACTTGAAGTTTGTCTCTAAACTGAGCAAATTTGGTGATAGACAGAGGTTTAGTAAACAGGTCTGCAACCTGATCTGCAGATGGAATGTGTTGCACATTGAGCTTGCCTTGTAGAATCATGTCTCTGATGAAGTGTAGATCAATTTCAATGTGCTTGGTGCGATTATGAAATACAGGGTTGTAAGCCAAGGACTGAGCACTCAGATTGTCACACCAAATGAGAGCAGTTTTGGGTACTGGAATAGATAATTCTGTGAGGAGTGATCTGAGCCATTGTAATTCTGCTGCAGTATTGGTTAGAGACCTATATTTAGATTATGTGCTTGATCGAGAGACCACCCCTTGTTTCTTTGAACTCCAGGATACCAATGATCCACAAAGATAAACACAGTAGCCAGCAATTGATCTTCTGTCAGTCTTATCACAAGACAGTCAGCATCAGAATATCCAGTCAGTGTGATGTTCTGATCAGGGACAAAGTGCAGGGCATAATCAATGGTGCATTGTACATACCTTAGTAGCCTATTTATAGCAAACCAATGGACTATCCTTGGATGCTGCATGTATTGACTTAGTATTGACAGCAAAAGACAAATCAGGTCTTGTAAATGTCATATATTGCAGGGCTCCAACCACACTTCTATAGAGTGTGGGATTGTCCATAAGTGGTAGATGTACTAGTGAGATCAGTTCCCACTATCATAGGAGTAGGACAAGGTTTAAGGTTGGTGAAGCCATGTTTTTGAAGAAGTTGTGTGGCATATATATGCTGGCTTAGGTACATGCCAGTGTTGTCCCTGTGGACCTGCATTCCCAGGAAATGACTTCTGGTCCAAGATCTTTAAGTGCAAACCTGTTGTGGAGCATATGAATAAACTGAGAGATGAGATTAGACCTGTTCCATGTAACCAGAATATCATCAACATAAATTAAAACATAGAGTAGAGAAGTGCCCTTCTTGAGAATGAATAAGGAGACATCTGATTTGGATTGAGTGAATCCCCAAGCTAGAAGCTGCTGTCTAAGTTCTTCAAACCAGGCTCTGGGGGCCTGTTTAAGGCCATAGAGAGCCTTTTTTAAGCAGCAAACATGATTAGGTTTGGAAGGATTGATAAACCCTTCAGGTTGGGGTATGTAGACAGCTTCCTTAAGAGTAGCATTGAGGAATGCATTATTTATGTCCACCTGATTAACAAGCCAGTTGCAAGAGACAGCTAGTGCAAGAATCACTCTGATAGTGTTAGCCTTGGCCACAGGACTGAATGTCTTTGTGTAATCTATGCCAGGTGTTTGGAGGAAGCCTTTGGCCACAAGCCTGGCTTTGTGTTTTTGAACTGTGCCATCAGTGTTTAACTTGAGCTTGAATATCCACTTATTACCCACCAACCTCTGGCTTGGATGGGGGGGGGGGGGGACAAGTTCCCATGTTTGATTGTTGATCAAGGCCCTGTACTCACTTTCCATAGCTGTTTTCCACTCAATCTGATTTAGAGCATCTGATGCTTTTGTTGGTTTAGGAGGATATGGTGAAGCATTATGGGTTGCAAGATAAGAAAATGTTTTAGGTTTTGAAATGCCACTTTTGGATCGGGTTTGCATAGGATGGGAAGGAGCTGGTGGTGCTATGAGAGGTGGTGAGGGTGAGGGTGATGGAATTGGTGATGGAGACTGAGATGACACTGGGGAAAATGATGAGGGTGATGGAAATGAGGGTGAGGGTGGTGGTGATGCCGGAATATTAGTTGCAGGGGAGTTATCATTGGTGGTGCTGTGTGGTGTTTGAGCTGTTGGACTGATGCTGCCAGTTGGTTGTGCTTATGCAAGATGATCTGTATCAGTAGGGGTCCTGTGGCGTGGACTAGGGATGGACACAATAGGACCAGACACAGTGTGTTCACTGGACACAAAGGTGGGTGTAGTGACTTTGGTGGGAAAACCTGTCTCATAGGGGAAGTGATATTCATTAAAGACAACATCTCTAGAGATGTATATCCTCCCAGAGGGTTCAAGGCACACATAACCTTTGTGATTGGGACTGGACCCTAAAAAAGACACACTGCTTTGTATGGAATTGAAATTTGTGGTGTTGGTATGGCCTTAGATAGGGATAGCAAGCATAGCAAACACTTTTAGTGAATGGTAATCAGGTTTGTGACCAAAAAGGACTTCTGTAGGGGATTTTTGAGACAGAACAGGTGTAGAAAGTGAGTTTATGATGAAGACAGCCTGTCTAAAACCTTCCCACCAAAATTTGAGGGGCATTGAGGCTTGAGCAAGAAGAGTCAGACCCAGTTCAACTATATGCCTGTGTTTGTGCTCAGCCTTTCCATTTTGAGCATGAGCATAAAGACAAGGGTGCCTAAAAATGACTCAAGTCTGTTTCAGAACAGGTTCAAAAACCCTATATTCCCCTCCCCAATCAGATTGAAAGGTCTTTATTTTAGTGCCAAGAAGATTTTCAGCCATGGATTTAAACTCTGAGAAAGCTTTTAAAGCATCAGATTTTAGTTTAAGTGGATATATCCATGTGAATCTGCTGTAATCATCCAGAAAATGGATATAGTAAGTGTATTGATGTATTATTTTTATATGATTAAAAATATGTTATATTATTATGTTTTATCAACGAATTCTATATAAAATATATGAAATTATGGTATAAAGTGGTAGTCTTTATAATTTAGAGTGTTTAGTAATAATAATAATAAAAAGTTGTAATTTTGTACCGATTTTAGTAAATCGGAGTGTCGTGTCAGATTTACGTGGGTATTTGTGATGTTTTATTGCAGATTTATAGACCAAGACCCCGAGAATCGACATTTTGAAGTTTAATCATATCTCTGGAATGATTTAGAGAGTGCCACGAGTTTAAATGGTCAATTGAATAGCTTAAGTGGACAAGTAGCCAATCAATCTGGATAAGTAATAATAGAGAAATATCTTCGACAAACGAATGGCTCATCAAAATGATATTTTCAGAAAAAGTGTTCTTCACAAAAGTTGTAGATTTTTCCAAGAATGTTCCAATGCAATTTAAATTATGAAGATTGGAGGTCTAGAACTTAAACAGTGATCAAGTGGCTAATCGACTTGGATTAAGAAAAATCCCGTAAAAGCTTCGGGAGAACACGAGGTCATCAAAAAGCGTTATCTGGAGAAGAGTCCTTCATGAAAGTTGTAGAGTTTCTCGAGATCTTAATTTTGGCATTTCGTTTGCAATTTTTGGAGGTCCGGAACTCGAGATATGAATTTTACAAGTTATATATAATTATATATATATATATATCATCTACGCACATGCTGAAGAGATCATGGAAGTGGGGATCATCATTAGTCCGGACCGATCCGCGTAATACCGGACCGGTCCGGCCTTGGAATTTTTTCCTATATAAAGGAGATGAACAGAGAGCATTCGGATGTACCATATATATATATACATCCTATATATATATATATCTCCTTCTTCTTTTCTTTTTTTTTAGTAGTAGTAAATAAGGCCTTACGCCGTAATAATGTAAGTATCGTTGTAATGCTCGAGAAAATCTCGGAAGTCGGTTTTGCTAAAGAAGTTGTAATGTCCGGAAAATACGATTTATGAATCAACTGCCGTATTCGTAATTTTTCTTAAGTATTTATGTTTGTTTTTGTATTTTTCGTTGTTATAATGTTTTTAGGCTAAATATAATTCTGGCCAAAACTATGTAATCGGTTTTATTTCGATCTTTTCGTTAAAGAAATGTTGTTAAGTTAAAATGACTAAAATTGAGTTAATTGAATCTTTTTCTATTTTGATCATATTCATTTTGACATATTTGGTAGATCTGAGGAATTCATAATCTAATTATGAATTGACGCCTCGTAGTCGAGATTTGAAATAAAAGATAGAAAAACCGGAGGGTAAAATTGGCCGTGTGAACAACGTGATAACGGAATCCGATTTCTAACCTGGGGGTAAATTTGTTTTGGGAGAAATGAATTTTATTATAATTTGTACTCGAGATCGTAATAATGTTAAATCATCGGTTTAATTGAAACTTAAACCGGAAAGTTGAATCGTCCGGCTTTGACAACCGGAGCCTTTAAAATAAAATTGACCGCTTGACGAACGGAATGACTCCTTTTTATCTAAAGGTAGATTTGTACTCGGGACCTGTTTAGATTAATTAGTTTACCGTAACAGTTGTGGATCTTGGACTGATGACAATGGACATAGGACAATTTCATACACTCGTGTGAGGAGGAATTGTTTACCTCAGGAGTGCACCGTTTCACTTACTCAATTGGACCTAAAATAAAAGGAGAGATCGAACACATTTCAATTAATCGAAAAGATCGTATAAACCAATTATATAAGTTTTGGCCAGTTCTCTAAAATTATCTATTAGTATCTTGGTACCTATATATTTATATCTATATATATATTTTGCAATTTATGTACATCTATATATATTTATATATCTATATATATTATATTAGAATAACTATTAAATTACATATTTATTTTATGTTAACTAGAATAGTAGTGATTTGTGTGATAAAATTGCGATTTAGATCGAGTTAATAACAGCTCTTTGGTGTTTAACCACACGTAAAATAAATTACCAAGTTCCCCGAGGATTCGACACCCGACTCACCAGACTAGAACTACGATTTGACCCGGTACACTGCCGGTTAGGATCTGTATAGCCTAGAAAAGGTCCGTCGGCACAATTTTGGCGCCGTTGCCGGGGAACGTCGCTAATTTCTTTTTATGTGTCTATGGTTACTACTTGTATTAGCTTAAAACTCTCGAGAATAAGTCAACACTTTTCTTATCTCATTTCTATTTTATTTTTTCGTTGGTTGTTACCTTTTAGGAAAATTACCAATTTTTACTACTATCAATTTCGTGTTATTTTCTATTTTCGTTAGTTGATGACCGGAAGTGGTAAGGCCCCTCTCGCTCCTTATAAGCCTGACATAAACACTTACGAAAGGCAGTTAAGAGTAGAGAGTAAACGCGGTCATACTAGTCAGGGAAATCCTGACCAAGAATCATCTTCAAACAGAAATACGAGAATGGCTGAAATCAGTGATGAAACACCTGAACAAGGGCTGGAACATGCTCTAGGGCATGGACAAAACCCTGTTAACCCTAATAATAATAATAATAGAAATAATCAAAATCGGAACCAGAATAATCGTAATAATCCACCAAACCCGAGACCTATATGTGACCAAACAGTAAGAAGAAACCAGACTAATAATCCCATACTTTTACCTAATGAAGGAGCGAATAATTTCGAAATTAAGTCTCATCTTTTTGGTTTAATTGACGCAAGAGCCCAATTCCTAGGAGAGGATGATGAAGATCCACATCATCATCTCTATCTTTTTGAAGAACTGTGCAATACAACCAAAAGTCAAGGTGCTCATAAGGAATTAACGAGAATGACTATGTTTCCTTTTTCTTTAAAAGGACGAGCCCGAGATTGGTTTATGTCTCTTCCACATCATTCACTTACTAGTTGGGAGGAGATTCAAACTGAATTTCTGAAACAATATTTCACTCCTGGACGAAATTTGGAAATAAAAGTCGAGGTTGCTAATTTTAGACAAGGATCTGAGGAAACTCTTGGGAATGCGTGGGAAAGGTTTAAAAAATTGTTAAGAGCGTGTCCCGATCATGGTTATTCCTTAGATATGCAAATTCAACTCTTCCGTCAGTAAATTGAGAAAAAGACTCACGTGCGGATGTAGATCATGCATGTGGTGGTTCGTTAATGATGAGTGAAGCTCAAACAGTTTACGATGCTATAGAAAAGATTTCCAAAAATAACAGAATGTGGGAAACCGGTTCTAGCACCAAAAAAGTAGCTTTTGCAGGAGAATGTACGTCTAATACGGAAGTTCTAGCACACTTGGAGAATTTGAGTAGGAAATTTGATGGTTTACAACAGAATAAGAACCAAAATTCAGAAAATAGTACACCAAATGAATACTCAAGTCATGATAATGTGGCATTAAGGAGTGAAGAACCAACAGGATATTCGAGGGAGGAGGTGAGTTTTCTTCAGCAGCATAGGAATTTGAACAATGCATACTCAAACTCATTCAATGCTATTAGAAGAGATCATCCTACTTATCGATGGTCTGAAAACCCTAGTAAGCCAGGACAACCGCCATATCCAGTCCCTTATAGGAATAATAACCAAGTTTATCAAGAAAGTACATCTAATCAGAATTCACAATCATTACCAAGATCCTATCCTCAACATACCACTCAAAGTATACCAGGAACTCAGAGTTCAACTCAACCTGCGGAAGGAGTTGAAAAATGGGAAAAACTAATGGAAAATATGATGGGTGTGGTATCTACTCAAGCTAAGAATATGGAAACGATGATGACTTCTATTGGTACAGTCACTAAAGATATGAGTACAATAAAAACATCTATGAGTGGACATGATACCAGAATGAGAACAATAGAAGCCTCATTAAGGAATATGGAAGATCATTTGAGTAGGGAAGGTGAACGTAACAACAGTAGACCCCCAGGAGGATTACCAAGCAACACTGACAGAAACCCAAGAGAGGTAAATGTTGTGGTTACGAGAAGTAGGAAGCTTAGTGGAAGTAATGGAGTAGAAAACTTTGGGAATAATGAAGTAGAAAATGATTTAGATGGAAAGAATGATGAAACTAAAGATAAAGATGAATTCACTGACGAGGAAGAAGAAATTATAGATAATTTCTTGAAAAGGAATAGAAGTTTGGAACCTGAAAATAAAGGTGAAAATTGGGTAAAAATCCCTAGGATTTTGAAAGACCCTATGGATAAAGATTTAAGGAATTTATTCAAGGAACATGTTAGAATAAATGAGAAACAGGAAGAATCGAAAAAATCTGAAGCAGAGATTGATTCAGGGAACAATTCAAAGGAAAAAATTCAAGAACCTGAAACATGGCGATTAAGTAATACTCAAAGGTTTAAGGAAAAAGGAAAAGAGAAATTGACTAAGGAGCCAAAGGTTATAGATTTAGAATCTTTACCCTACCCTCCTAAAGATCAAATCAAAAAGGCAAAAACTGATAAGAAGTATGCTCGGTTCCTTGATACCTTTCGTCATCTTCATGTTAATATCCCTGTTATTGAAGCTCTGATTAATATACCTGCCTATGGAAAGTTTCTGAAAGATATACTATCAAATAAGAAAAAATTAGAGGAATACGAGAATATATGCCTAAATGAAGAATGTTCTGCAATTCTGCAGCATAAGTTACCACCTAAACCGAAAGATCCCGGAAGTTTTACGATTCCATGTGAAATTGGAGGATTTCTTTTTAAGAAAGTCTTATGTGATCTTGGAGCTAGTATAAATCTCATGTCTTATGAGGATTATAAAAAGCTAGGCATAGGAAAGCTTACTAAGATTGAAATGACTCTGCAAATGGCAGATAGATCGATTAAGTACCCTAAAGGAATGATTAAGGATGTACTGGTTAAAGTAGATAAATTCTATTTTCCAGTAGATTTTGTAGTTATGGAAATGGAAGAAGGATATTCAGCGCCTCTTATTCTAGGTCGTCCATTTCTGGCTACAGGAAGAACTTTAATCGATGTTCATAAAGGAGAATTAATTTTGAGAGTCGATGAAGATGAAGTTGCTTTCAATATTTTTAAAGCTATGAACCATCCATATACATCACCAGAATCATGTTCTTTTATAGAAGATATTCATTCTGTCTATGATAATCAGTTACCAACTTTTGAAGACAGGTTAGAAGAATGCTTAACTCTGTCTATCTATAAAGAAGAAGAGGAAGACATTGAAATGAAAGAGATAATTCTTTCTCTAGATAAAGGAAGCTTTACTTTTAAGCCACCATGGCATAAGTATTTGGAGTTAGAACTAGAAGGACCAGTTCTTAAATCATCAATAGAAGATCCACCAAAGAATCTGGAATTGAAACCGTTACCTTTAAATCTGAAATATGTTTTTCTAGAAACTGATAATCTATTACCGATTATTATATCATCTACTTTAACTGAGCAGCAAGAAGATCAATTAATAAGAATGTTAAGAAAGCATAAGAAAGCTTTTGGATGGACAGTTGCCGATATTCGAGGTATTAGCCCCGAGATTTGTGTTCATAAGATAATTCCGGAAGAGGATGCTAAACCTTGTATTCAACCGCAACGCCGCCTCAACCCGAATTTACAGTTAATCGTCAAGAAAGAGGTCATTAAGCTATTAGAAATGGGAATAATCTTTCCTATATCAGATAGTGAATGGGTTAGTCCAACTCAAGTTGTACCAAAGAAAGGAGGTTTCACAGTGAAAGAAAATGATAAGAATGAATGGATTCCAACAAGGGAAATTACAGGATATCGAATGTGCATTGATTTTAGAAAACTAAATGATCATACTAAGAAAGATCATCATCCACTTCCATTTATAGTTCAAATGTTGGAACGTTTAAGTGGTCATAAGTACTACTGTTTCTTAGATGGTTATTCAGGTTATTTACAGATCTTCATTGCAGCAGGAGATAGAGAAAAGACTACTTTCACATGTCCTTATGGAACTTTCGCGTATAAAAGAATGCCGTTTGGTTTATGTAATGCTCCTGCTACGTTTCAAAGATGTATGATGTCTATATTTTCTGATATGGTTGAGAAATTCTTAGAAATTTTTATGGACGACTTTAGTGTTTATGGGGATTCTTTTGGTAAGTGTTTGTCGCACTTAGAAAGAGTTTTACAACGTTGTGAGGATACCAATTTAGTTCTAAACTGGGAAAAATGTCATTTAATGGTATCAGAAGGAATTGTTTTAGGTCATAGAATCTCTGAAATAGGAATTGAAGTTGATAAAGCTAAAGTCGAGGTGATTGAAAAATTACCGCCACCAGTTAATCTAAGGACTCTAAGAGGATTTCTTGGACATGCAGGATTTTATAGGAGATTTATTGCAGATTTTTCAAAGATAGCAAAGCCGTTAAGTCATTTGCTTGAAAAAGAAGTATCTTTTAACTTTGATAGTAAATGTATGGAAGCATTTAAGACCCTGAAAGCGAAGTTGATTACTGCACCAGTTTTGGTAGCACCAGACTGGAATTTACCTTTTGAAATTATGTGTGATGCTAGTGATTTAGCTGTAGGAGCGGTTTTAGGTCAAAGATACAATAGAATTCTCAAAGCTATTTACTATGCATCCCACACATTAAACGCAGCTCAACTAAATTATGCAACTACAGAAAAGGAACTGTTGGCTGTGATTTTTGCCTTAGATAAGTTTAGATCGTATATTGTCGGTTCTAAGGTAATAGTCTACGCAGACCATTCAGCTCTGAAGTATTTACTGAGTAAGAAGGATGCAAAACCACGTCTTCTTAGATGGATTCTCCTACTACAAGAATTTGATATTGAAATTAAAGATAAAAAAGGAAGTGAAAACGTAGTAGCAGATCACCTAAGTAGAATGGAGACTGAGGAAGAGATAGGGAATGAAATTAAAGATTCATTTCACGATGAACAACTATTTAGAATAGATACTCCTTCAACCATGCAATTATTAAAAAATAGGATTCCCTCTAAGGAAATCTCACCTTGGTTTGGAGATATCATTAATTACTTAACCTGTGATTATATTCCGTCTCATTGGACTTGGCAACAGAAAAAGAAATTCTTTTATGACTTAAAATTTTATTACTGGGAGGAACCGGACCTTTTCCGTAAATGTTCCGATGGGATAATCGGAAAATGTGTGCCTGATAATGAAATTTTAAGTATTTTATCATTTTGTCATGATCGTGAGGCAGGAGGACATCATGGAGGATGGAAAACTGCTTTTAAAGTTTTACAATGTGGTTTTTATTGGCCTACATTATATAAAGATGCTTATAAATACGTTAAATCTTGTGAATCTTGTCAAAAATGGGGAAATGTATCTAAAAAACATGAAATGCCTATGCAACCTATCTTAGAATGTGAGTTATTTGATGTTTGGGGTATAGATTTCATGGGACCTTTTCCTATATCGTTTGGAAAAAGATTTATTCTTGTAATGGTAGATTATGTTTCAAAATGGGTAGAAGCTAAAGCTCTTCCCACTAATGATACCAAGGTTGTCATACGATTCCTTAAAAAGAACATATTCACTAGATATGGCATTCCGAGGGCGATCATTAGCGATAGAGGTTCACACTTTTGTAATAGACCATTTACTAAGTTAATTGAGAAATATGGTGTAACACATAAACTAGGAACGCCCTATCATCCGCAAACCAGTGGTCAGGTAGAGGTGTCAAATAGAGAAATCAAAAGAATCGTGGAAAAAACAGTTGATTCAAATCGTAAAAACTGGGCAATTAAATTAGATGATGCGTTATGGGCATGCAGAACAGCTTTTAAAACACCAATAGGTTGTTCTCCCTATAAGCTAGTCTTTGGTAAGTCTTGTCATCTCCCAGTTGAGTTAGAACACCGAGCCTTCTGGGCTATTAGATTTCTAAATTTCGATCCTAAGGCTGTCGGTGATCATAGATTGCTTCAATTGAAAGAACTAGAAGAATTTCGTCTCGATTCTTATGAAAACGCTCGAATCTACAAGGAACGCACGAAGTCCTTCCATGATAAGAAAATCTTTAAGCGTGAGTTCCATGTAGGTGATCGAGTGCTTTTGTACAATTCACGTTTAAAGTTGTTTCCAGGTAAGCTTAAATCAAGATGGACATGTCCATTTAAAGTAACACGGGTTTACAAAACTGGAGCTGTTGGACTAACTGATGGAAATACAACTTTTATAGCCAATGGACACAGAGTAAAGTTATTTGTAGAAGGAGAAGGAATCACACTGAAAGAAGAAATAATGCTACTGATTGATCCCCCGACAAACTAAAAAAAAAAAAAATAATAATAATAATAAAAATATTTATATTATATGTCTAATTTAGATTTTAATAAGATTTTAAGTTTATATAATTGAGTAATTAATATTAGATATTGTTTTTATAAAATTATATAAGTATGATTGATATTTATAAGTAAAATTTTAGAATCATTTTCAATACGAATTATGAATTTGGAATTGGATTAAGTTTATTGATTTTTGGCACCACAAAAATATAACTATAGCCAAATAACCTACCTCAGCCTTGATTAGAGTGATCAAGACCTCACTCGAAATTGTCAATTATGATTAAATAACCGAGCTTTAGCTATTTTGGTCTACATTTCCTTGAAATACCGCAAGTTTGTACGTACTTATAAAAAGAGATGGTGACGTAAAAGCTAAATTTTGGTATATCTGAGATTGGAAAAATTAAATAAGTAGTAGTATATTCGATCTTACCTCATGACACTTGCAACATAGCCGATTTTGGTAATAAGTTCGGATATATTAATTAAGAACGAAGCACCATATTTACACAGAATTAATCAAATATCGTATCTTCCTTATCTGTGATTAACAACTTAAAAATAAAAAAGAACAAATCGGATGTAGCTACCAATGATTGGAGTGAGTAGGGTATTATCACGAAATGTCCTATATCACTATGAGGTAATTAAGCTCCGATTGCCTGATGATAGTAGTCCAGCTAGGGTATTATCACGAAATGTCCTATTATTGGGAATGAAGGCACAAGATAAATTGAAAAAGGAAAAGTTGAATCATAAGATCTCGTGAATTATTACAAGTTTAAGGAAACCGGACTTGTAATTTTCGATCGAAAGAGTAGTACTCCGATCAATCTTGATGAAGCAATGCCTGTAAGTTTGATTTTCTACACACACTCACGCTTTTAGTTCTTAATCTTAAAAAAAAAAAAAAAAAAAAAATCTGAAAAAAGATGCTAAGAATATGTTTTTTTCAAAAATATGAAGATGTAGGTACGTACGACTTGCCTCTTTCTCTTTTTGATTTCCTTTTTTCCGATTAACCAACATCTTGAACCTAAACTCTATAAGCCATTTTTGTCAATTACTTTACTGAAATTTCCGATTCCAGAATTTCATAATAGTTGCGATTAAAAATAATTCTGATATTTTATTTATACTTCTTAAGTATTACATATATAATTTTATCTAAATAATATTTAATGTTTAAGTTATTTCAGTTATATACTCTTTCTGTCTTCTTAAGATTTTAAATTAAGATAGATAATATATTTATAATATTGACAAAATATATTATAATCTGAAAAATTATACTATCTTTTATTGCCGCTTATTTTTGCTCGAGGACGATCAAAAGCTAAGTGGGGAGTAATTTGATGTATTATTTTTATATGATTAAAAATATGTTATATTATTATGTTTTATCAACTAATTCTATATAAAATATATGAAATTATGGTATAAAGTGTTAGTCTTTATAATTTAGAGTGTTTAGTAATAATAATAATAAAAAGTTGTAATTTTGTACCGATTTTAGTAAATCGGAGTGTCGTGTCAGATTTACGTGGGTATTTGTGATGTTTTATTGCAGATTTATAAACCAAGACCCCGAGAATCGACATTTTGAAGTTTAATCATATCTTTGGAATGATTTAGAGAGTGCCACGAGTTTAAATGGTCAATTGAATAGCTTAAGTGGACAAGTAGCCAATCAATCTGGATAAGTAATAATAGAGAAATATCTTCGACAAACGAATGGCTCATCAAAATGATATTTTCAGAAAAAGTGTTCTTCACAAAAGTTGTAGATTTTTCCAAGAATGTTCCAATGCAATTTAAATTATGAAGATTGGAGGTCTAGAACTTAAACAGTGATCAAGTGGCTAATCGACTTGGATTAAGAAAAAATCCCGTAAAAGCTTCGGAGGAACACGAGGTCATCAAAAAAAGCGTTATCTGGAGAAGAGTCCTTCATGAAAGTTGTAGAGTTTCTCGAGATCTTAATTTTGGCATTTCGTTTGCGATTTTTGGAGGTCCAGAACTCGAGATATGAATTTTACAAGTTATATATAATTATATATATATAAATATCTCCTACGCACATGCTGAGTTAATCATGGAAGTGGGGATCATCATTAGTCCGGACCGATCCGGCCTAATACCGGACCGGTCCGGCCTTGGAAGTTTTTCCTATATAAAGGGGCTCATTTGCAGCAGCAGAGGATGTACCCATATATATATATAACAGTCTATATATATATATATCTCCTTCTTCTTTTCTTTTTTTTTTTTAGTAGTAGTAAATAAGGCCTTACGCCGTAATAATGTAGTATCGTTGTAATGCTCGAGAAAATCTCGGAAGTCGGTTTTGCTAAAGAAGTTGTAATGTCCGGAAAATACGATTTCTGAATCAACTGCCGTATTCTGGTAATTTTTCTTAAGTATTTATGTTTGTTTTTGTATTTTTCGTTGTTATAATGTTTTTAGGCTAAATATAATACTGGCCAAAACTATGTAATCGGTTTTATTTCGATCTTTTCGTTAAAGAAATGTTGTTAAGTTAAAATGACTAAAATTGAGTTAATTGAATCTTTTTCTATTTTGATCATATTCATTTTGACATATTTGGTAGATCTGAGGAATTCATAATCTAATTATGAATTGACGCCTCGTAGTCAGGATTTGAAATAAAAGATAGAAAAACCGGAGGGTAAAATTGGCCGTGTGAACAACGTGATAACGGAATCCGATTTCCTAACCGGGGGTAAATTTGTTTTGGGAGAAATGAATTTTATTATAATTTGTACTCGAGATCGTAATAATGTTAAATCATCAGTTTAATTGAAACTTAAACCGGAAAGTTGAATCGTCCGGCTTTGACAACCGGAGCCTTTAAAATAAAATTGACCGTTTGACGAACGGAATGACTCCTTTTTATCTAAAGGTAGATTTGTACTGGACTGTTTAGATTAATTAGTTTACCGTAACAGTTGTGGATCTTGGACTGATGACAATGGACATATGACAATTTCATACACTCGTGTGAGGAGGAATTGTTTACCTCAGGAGTGCACCGTTTCACTTACTCAATTGGACCTAAAATAAAAGGAGAGATCGAACACATTTCAATTAATCGAAAAGATCGTATAAACCAATTATATAAGTTTTGGCCAGTTCTCTAAAATTATCTATTAGTATCTTGGTACCTATATATTTATATCTATATATATATTTTGCAATTTATGTACATCTATATATATTTATATATCTATATATATTATATTAGAATAACTATTAAATTACATATTTATTTTATGTTAACTAGAATAGTAGTGATTTGTGTGATAAAATTGCGATTTAGATCGAGTTAATAACAGCTCTTTGGTGTTTAACCACACGTAAAATAAATTACCAAGTTCCCTGAGGATTCGACACCTGACTCACCAGACTAGAACTACGATTTGACCCGGTACACTGCCGGTTAGGATCTGTATAGCCTAGAAAAGGTCCGTCATGTATCCATTTGTGGATCTGACAGGAGAGGGTCCCTACAGATCAGAGTGAACAAGTTCTAAGGGTTGTGTTGTTTTAGTTTTAGAAACATTATAAGGTAAGTTATGGTGTTTTCCAAACTGGCAAGCTTCACAAAATGAGTGCATTTTATTCATAGAAAGGTTACACTGTTTAGAAACTTGATCAATAACCTGACTAGAGGCATGACCTAACCTTCTATGCCATAGAGTGGCTTTTTCTTGGGAACCAACAAAACAAACAAGAGACTCTAGAGGTCCAATATGGACTACAAACTCATTAGACTCAAGAACAGACTTATTAGGCTTGACTTGAACAGCTAACAAGGACTTGGATTGAAGAGAGCTCAAGGGTTGATCACAAGAGGGCTTCAATTGATACAGACCATTTTTAAGTTGCCCTTCCAGCAGCACCATCCCTGTGGCCTTGTCCTTCACATAACAACCAGAAGAATAGAATTCAACAATCACAGAGTTATCATTTGTTAGTTTGGAAACACTGAGCAGGTTTTTAGTAATTTCCGGGACATGTAATATGTTTTTAAGGGAAAGACTAGTGTGTGGACCACATAATTTGGATTGGCCAATGTGTAAAATGGATAAATGCTTACCATTACCTACTGTCAAAGCATCAAATCCTTCATATCCAGAATTGATGTAGAGATTGTTGAGATCAGCTGTGACATGACTTGTTGCTCCACTGTCCATATACCAGTTTGCATCACATACAGTGTTAGAGGAGGCAATGTAGGCACTATTGTTCCTGTTGGAGTTGTTTCCATTGCTGGGAGTTCCAACATTGGAGTCAAATCTATGCCAACAGTCCACAGCAATGTGTCCAGTCTTGTCGCACACTTGATAGACTGGTCTGTTTGCACCAGGATTTCTATTACTAGCATTACTAGCACCAGAAGTCCTTCCTCCTCTACCCCTAGTGCTTCTTCCTCCTCTATTACCTCTTCCTCTGCCTGCATTGGAGTCCTGAAAGTTGTTTTGATTAGCATTCATGTTGTAGTTCCTGCCTCCACCAGACCTTGTTGCAACATTTGCAGATATTTGCCCTAGATCAAGACTGGTGGATGGATTAAAACGAGCCAGAAGTCTTTCATGAGTCACCAACTGAGATTGGACCTCTTGCCATGTGAGGGAACCAATTCTTGATGTTATGTTGACAATCACAGACTCATATTCCTTGCTGAGACATGCAAGAGTGGCAAGAATGAGTTCTCCTTTAGTAATAGGGTATCCTGCAGTAGTTAACCCGTCTGAGTAAGATTTCATAAGAGCAAGGTAATCCATCATGGGTTTGGACCCCTTTTCAGCTCTAGTAAGAGCTGATTTATACTCCAACATGCGAGCTTCAGATTTGTTATTGTATAGAGCCTCTAAACAGGTCCAGATCTCGTTTGCAGTAGCACATCCTATCACTTCAAGAAGTGTTTCCTCTTTCATAGAGCTCATAAGCCATCCTACCAGCAGCTGATCTCTTGTATTCCACTCATCATATGCCGGATTTGGCACAGTACAGGGCATTTCGGTAACGGGATTGAAGGTGGCTAGAACCTCCGGTGGCCGTGGTTTGGTTCCAAGGAGATGACCATCGAGTTTGTGCCCTCGAATAATAGGAAGAATGGTAGATTTCCACAAGAGATAGTTGGATCTGTCCAGCTTGATTGTGCATATTTGGCTCAAATTGTTACTGAAAGGAGTAATGCTGCTGAGAATGGGATTTTGGGCTAAGTGGGGAGTGACATTTGTTGTAGGTGATGCAGTAATCGAAACAGGTTGCAAGAACGGTGGTGGTTCTGGAAGGGATGATCGGAGAAAGGAGGTGGAGGCATAATGGTGAGGTATGAATGCGGAGATGGAAGACCCAGGATACTGGGTTTGAGGATTTGAGATGGTAGTGAAGGTGTATGTTGGAGTTCTAGTGATGGTAGTAGCTCCAGTGGTGGTAATGGAGTGAGGAGGCGGAGTTGTTGTTCCGATAGTGGAAGTTGGTGTTGTGGAGATAGGTGGCGGAGCTGCTGCTCCGGTGGTGGATTCCGCCATATACGGCGTGAAAGCTCCGATACCAAGTAAATGTTTTAGGTAAGACAAACTTGTATTACACTGAAAACAATTACATCATTCTTATACTCCATACTAGAGAATCTTGGGTACAAATCTATCATAGATATTGTACTAGATTCTGTTACAACATCTTATCCTTAATATGCCACCTATTACAAATGTGTCAAGACACTATTACCCTTATACTCTAACAGAAACAAGTCATCACAATGCAGAATTGGAGAAATTAGGTAAAGGAAAAAAGACAGTTGTTGAATCTTTAGTTCAACTGAGTGTAGATGATGTCGGCACACGGGAAAATCAACTGATTGAGCTGCAAAATTCAGTGCAACAGGTAGAGAAAGAGTCACAAGAAACAGAGTCTGCTGAGCTGGTTGAGGTAAGCAAGCAGCATTCTTTACAACATAATGCTGAATGCAATGATGTGCTTGCTGTGGGCATTTTGGGAGAAGCAGGACAGGGCTCTAAAATGTTTGAAGCAAATGGTGTTCCCAAAATGGGAGTTGCAGCAAGCCCAGGTCATGGAGCTATAGTAACACCAATCAATGTAGAGCTGGGGCATGCCCAAGATGGAAAGGCAGCTGTGGCAATTGCAGAACAGGGCAACCCGGCTGACAAGATAGATTATTAATTCTGAATGTTGTCCTATAAGTAATTCCTTCGAGGTCCTATGTATGCCTTCGACAAAGCAATGTGCTCCACTAAATTCATTGGGTGTAGATAGTCGAAAATCTATTCAAGATGAGCTCAAATACATGAGTTTGGATCCAAAAGCTCAATTGGGAGAGTACATTTCGGATAAGGAATTCATAGAAAAGTTTACTCCGGCTCAGAAGATTACTCGAATTCGAAAAAAACAAAATTTCGATCTCTAGTTTTATGTTTTTCCTTTTTTTTACTTCCAAAAAGCTAGAAATTCGGTTTTGTAAGTTTCAAAATACTTCAATGAAATAAAATCTGTTTTCTCAAAAAAAAAAAAAAAAAAATGTACCTTCAAGCTCTTGATTTTCTTTTTCTTTGCAAAGGAACTAGCTAGAGGATTTTGTGAATATGAGTGAGGAATACAGATATGACACTGCTTATATTCTTGGTAAAAAACCGATCTGAATTTTTGAAATGTTTTTTATAAATCAAGTTTCGATTATTATTTTAATTTACGATGGTTAATTAGTGGACCCACAACGATCAATGCAGTCAATGTATCAACAACTTCACATCATTTAAATTACATATAATTCGTATCATTACCCGTCTTTTAGGCTGTCCACAATGGGGTGATTTTGTGTCATTCCCTCAGTCTGCTATAAGGGGTGTGTACAGAATTTAAGCTCACAGTGGCACCCTTTTCAATTCCCCAGCCCTTGTTGAAATTAAGTGTCCCCCTTAATTAAGGGAGACTGCTAATGTGAATAGTGTTCCCTTTTTAGCCACACAATTCACTTTTCTCTCCACTTATTTATCCTAATCTTCTTCAACTATATCAAACTCAATTTTAACCACTTCGGTAATAATCTCCTCTAATAAAAACGATACGACGTTGTAATATCCCGAAAATTCGAAAAGGGTATAATTGTAAAAGGGAAATTTAATCTTATTTTTCCTATTTTATATTAGACCTAAAAGGAATAATTAAAGGAAATAATTAATTCCTAATTAAGGGATTTTAATTAATGAGTATAAAAGGGAGTTATTACCAAAATTAGTCATTATTTTGCATGACAAACTTTCTGATAAAATTGGGCAGAGGTCGACGCATTCACAGAGAAAGGGGAAGAACAAAATCTTCAATCGCGAGGCGTAATGGTTAATAATTTGTGCAGACGATAGTAGAAGATTTTGATCACCGCGAGAAGGAGATCCTTTGGATAATAATCGTTTTCTAAATCGTAAGGTTTCATCCCTAACCCTATAATCTAGATTTAATTACGTTCTTGAGAGAAAGCCTGAATTTTGTGGATTTGAAAGGTTGACTAATCGTAGAATTAATGTTTAATTATCGTAGGTTATTGGTAGAAGAGTTTGATTCAAGAATTTAGGCTTTTTGCTTCCGAATCAATCTTGGATTTCTAAAAGGTAAGGGGGTGTTCTTAATCGATACAATTACGGTTGTGTTGTTAATTTCTTAATTACACTTTTATTGTTTGAGAAGTTCTACCATAATTGATGGATTTATGTGTATTGTAACTATAATAGTGAAGATATATGTGGCCGGAGCCGTTGTTCACGTCGTTCGCGTCGGCCACATGCACCAAGTTTCAAGTTTTAGTTGATATAGCTACAGTAATTATCATCTTATTATATTGTTTCTTTTGAATTTGGTATTGGGACCACATTACCAGGATTTGCCTTCGGCCGGTTCCATAAAAAAATATATAATATAATAATAATTAATTATGTACGGAAATATTATGTATGTGTAATTTATTTACAGCAGAAGTTATTAATAGTATTTATTTGATACAGTTGAATTGAGGGATACGGTAAGCATTTTTATTTGATTCATAAACATAAAAGGTATGCACAACGAAACCTATTTATGTGTAATGGTTATAGTAAAAATGTGATATATATATATATATATTTTACGGTAAAAGTGTATTATATTAATGTTGTGCTTTTGCGTGTATTACACGATACAATGTGGTTTGTATATTCATGTGGAACATTATATGTTAAATTGCAAAGTCTAACTTCCGACTTCAGGTGCCTTAGCATCAATCGCCACAACTGAGACCCTCTGCGGGGAGAAGGTGGTAGCCCAGAAGGCGGTTGTTTAGGCCTTGCGGGGTCATTGATTTAGTAGTCATTGATGCCTTTTACAACGTGCTAGGTAGTTAGTCTAGATTGTCTAGGACTAGATGTCCTAAGGAAGCCTTTTAAATGGAATGAACTTAGGTGGTTAGATTAACTACGTAATAAACATATGTGATGAGTCTAAAAGCTAAAACGTTGTAATTCTTGGTGAGGCACATTTATGATTCGCAGCATGGATTATTTCTCATACGTAACGGATAATATTCGGGTTTTGGGAAATGTTCCACACGGAACCATCCGTGCCATATGAGGTGCTGAATATGTCCCGGTGCATACCCATCATTCGGGCATTGTGTCCTTGAATTACAATGTAACATAGATAATTGCTCGTGATGGTGCTAGCAGATCTAGCAGAGGGGAGTGTATTTTAATGCAACCTATGTGGCAGAGATTGTAGAATTTACTTGTTATGTATGATATGTTATATATTGTGTGTAACCGTTTCTTCTACCCCTTGCTGAGTACGTAAGTACTTACCCCTTTCTCTTTATTGTCCCCACACCGAGAAGGTGGTTGTCAGGGTGATGATGATCTTGGTTATGACGATGGAGTTAACGGAGCTGATGTTTAGGCTCAAGAGTTACGATGACGCAGACATTTATTTTATGCAATGTATTATTCAGTATTGAAAGATAGCCTTTAGTATCTTTTCAGTTTCATTTGGGATGTAATAAGTCACAACAACATTTATTTCGTTGTTTTGTCGGTCAGCTTTCCTAGACGTAGATTTTGGGACTTGGTGATCCGTTGTTTTTCGTTTGACATTCTTTTTCTGAGTTATCTTTAGTTTTAATTTATTCCGCTTTTACTCTGATTGATTGTTACGAGGCTTATGTATATATTACTTTTGACGATTTAAAAAGTTAATATATGCATGCCGGGCGTTCTTTCCGGATAAGGACTCGGTATCCGGGACGGGGCGTCACAGACGTTTATTAGAAGACATTTAATAATCCCCTATTTGGTTGTTAAACGCATACGACATTTTTTTTGACAATGATACAACATTAAAATCTCATTTTGCAAGTATAAAATATTTTATTTTGATTTTTGTATTAAAAAAAATGAAATTAATTGGTTGAGATGTGAAAAAAAATAGTATTGGGGAATTGTATAGGGAGTGCTTATTGGAGTCGATTGTTTTAAACGTGTGTCTTTTGGGTACATCCGCACGGTGCGGATACCCCTTATTTTCTGTTATAAAAACCTGTGTTAACCCAAATGAATTACGTACTCTTTAAAACACGGTTGTTATTAAGTGAAAATAAGAGTATCCGCACCGTGCGCGGATGTACAAACAACCCAAAAATTAAACATCACATATGATACAATCATGAAATAATTAAATACAAAAAAAAAAAAAAGGATTATTATTTGCACCGCACACCACTTTACCTGTGCATCAAGGGATAATTGACTTTGTGAAAGTCGGTTATGGAACCTAAAACTGACTTTTTGTTGGTGGCATTGTGATAAAGTCGGTTCTTGTTTCCTTAACCTACGAAAAATCGGTTCTTGTTTCCTTAACCTCCGAAAAGTCGGTTATATGCTCAAGAACTGACTTTTACATAGTCAGTTCTGCTGTGGTGCACATGTAGAGTGGTGCACGAGTAGAATATTGAGTGTGGTACAAATAAAAGAGCCCTAAAAAACACACAAGATATGGAGTGGAGAAAATGTACCTTTGAGCAACATATAACAATTTTGAATCTGTGGCAAATGAAGATATATCAAATACCAAACCAGTCAAGTTCTCATTGCTTACGGTTGGATTTGACAAATGCCTAAAAAACATAGAAAATTCTCCACTTGTATTCAACCAGGATGCTTGGTGAGTAACAAAAACTTGTTTCTTGCCTACAATTGTTAGGTTTAATTTCTTCAACTGATTGCAATGGACTTCGACGGCTGATCGCCATGTTCGGCACACGCGCGATATGGAGAACACTAACTCCATTATAGTAAAAGATGCAAAGATTTTCATAAGAATGTCTGCCCATTTGTTAGCTGCAGATTTGAAGTTCTTGTTGTTATGATCCATTGTTTGTGATTTTTCCTGTTATATTCCAGACATTTTTAATAAGAAAGATAGGAAGTAAAATTAAGTTTGAAATTGGAAACTAAAAGTTAATTTTTTTTTTTTGCGGAAAAGGAAAAAGTAAGTACTACGAAGAAGTTCTGTATTAAATTTGAATTAGTGATTAAATGTTAATACATGGGGTGGGGAGGGGTGGGGTAATTAACAAATATAGACATTAGTGAACCATTATCTTTAACAAATGTACACATTGATTAAGTAACCATTTTATTTAGACGTGTATGCATTAATTCATTGAATTGTTAACAAATTGAGCAGATTTAAATCCATGATATAAAATATATATATATATATATATATATATATATATATATATATATATATATATATATATATATATATATATATGTTGAAGTACATGAAAGCACAGCAACCTGAACTCAACTTAATGCAGTCAGTTCATTCAGGCATATGGTCGAGCACATAGCATAGCAAAGTAGTTGAAATGTTGTAGTTAGTTGTAACCGTTCTAACTGATTTAGTTGTGTTAATTCACTGCATCTCAGCTCTATATAAGTAGAGATGCAAGTACTGTAAAGACTTGATTTTAGTTTTATCAATGAAATGTTAACCTTCTTCTTCTTCCTTAGTTCAATCAATTTTCCCGCCTAAAGCTGTTTTTGAATTCTTAGATCGAGAATCATGAAATTCATCATGGTATCAGAGAAATTAATCGATTCTTGATCTTCGTTCGTGTTTTTCCTTTTCTTTTAGCCGATAATTCTGCGGTTTCTTGTCATTGTTTCCAGAAATTCTGGTAATTCTTCCGCTTGCGTTTTTTGATTGTTTCGATGGCCAATCAAGCTGTTGTTCCTGCGGATTTGATTCTTCATCCGAGTGAAAGTCCAGCTTTCGTCTTGGTCCAACCTGTTCTTGATGAACACAATTATTAGAGTTGGAAAGTTGCTATGCTGAATGCTTTGTCTTCCAAAAACAAAATAGGATTTATTGATGGGACGATTCCAGCCCCTCATGCTGGTGATCCTCATCTGCCACTATGGAGACAGAATAACAGCATGATTAAGGCTTGGTTAGCCAATTCAGTTTCGAAGCATATTGCTAAGAGTTTTATGTACTGTCTTACGGCACAGGAAATCTGGGATGATTTAGAGGATCGTTATGGAGGTGGAGATTTTGATCGGTTATCAGATCTAATGGATGATATACAGAATATGAAACAGGGTGATCTTTCTGTTTCTGAGTATTTCTCCAAACTCAAGATTCTGTGGGATCAACTAATAGTCTTGACCCCTGCTCCAACTTGTAATTGTGGTCAGCAATGGTATAAAGATCACAATGATAGGCATCATGTGATCAGATTTTTGAAAGGTCTAAATGATAATTTTGCTACTATGAAGTCTCAAGTGTTAATGATTTCTCCCTTTCCTTCTATCAAGAACGTTTTCTCTATGGCCTTGAAACAAGAAAGACAACAGAATTATGGAAATGTAGGTCATAATGCAAGTTCTGTTAATGTTCTTGATGCATCACATTCTGGAAATATGGCCAAGAATGCTTTAATGGCAAATAATCAAGAACAGCATCAGAATGCTAATGCAAATTTCAGAAAAAGCTATAACAATGGCAGCAAGAAGCCCATTGTACACATTGTGGTATGGTTGGTCACACGGTGGATAGGTGCTATAAGAAGCATGGATTCCCCCCAAATTTCAAAGGAAGAGGTAGAGACAGATCTGTGTCTGCTAACAATGTCAATGTGACTCCTGAAGGTGATTTTATTGGTCAAGATTCACAAGATGTAGCTATGGATCCTAAAGCACCAGTGACTCAGGAGCAATTCCAGCAAATTCTTAACATCTTGAAAGCAAGTTCTCAAAATATCAGTATGACTGGACCTAGTGCAGCCAATTCTGGTGTTCTTTCAGCAAACTTTGGAACTTCTAACTCAGGTTTTTCTAGAACTTATAATTGCTTTGAGTGGATAGTAGATTCCGGTGCTACTGACCATATTATCTTTAACAAGGCTTTGTTCACTCATTGTGAAGTTGTTAATAACTTGACTGTTAGTTTGCCTAATGGTAGAGACATTAAAATTACTCATATTGGCCAAGTTAAAGTCAATGATGATCTTATACTGGATAATGTGTTGTGTGTGCCAGAGTTTCATTTTAATCTCATGTCTATTAGCAAGCTGATTAGATCTAGAGCTTACAATGTTAAGTTTTTTATGGATTCTTGTGTGATTCAGGATATGATAACACTCAAGAAGATTGGTTTAGCTGAACTCAAAAGAGGATTATACATCCTTAAAGCTGATAGATCATGTTATTCTTTTTCTGTTACTGCTGCTGCTTCTAACAAAGTTGCAGATAGTCATGGCATATTGTGGCACTACAGATTGGGTCATGCTAGTGATCAAAGGTTAAAGGCTATCAGCAAAGACTTTGATCAAGTTCAAATACCAGAAGGACACATTTGTGAGATTTGTCCTTTGGCAAAACAAACAAGACTTTCCTTTCCCTTAAGTACTACTGTTTCTACAGCATGTTTTGATTTGATTCACATGGACATTTGGGGTCCATATAGGATCACAAGTGTACATGGTCATAGATTTTTCTTAACAATTGTAGATGACTATATTAGATTTTGTTGGGTACACATGTTAAAGTCAAAAGGAGAAGTTAGAGGTCTTGTTCAACAATTCTGTAATCTTGTAAACACACAATTTAATAAAGTTGTGAAATTTTTAAGATCTTACAATGGTTTGGAATTTGATTTGCCTGTTTTCTATGCTGAAAAAGGGATTATACACCAGACCTCAGTGGTTAAAACACCCCAACAAAATGGGGTGGTTGAAAGAAAACATCAACACATCTTGAATGTTGCTAGAAGTTTAAGATTCCAGTCTGGTTTACCCTTAGTTTACTAGTCATATTTCATCTTGCATGCTGTAAATCTTATTAATCTGATTCCTACACCATTGTTACAAGAAAGAACTCCTTATGAAATGCTATATGGTTCTAAACCTGATTATAACAACATTAAAGTGTTTGGTTGTCTTACTTATGCTTCAAATTTGCATCATGATAATAACAAATTTGCAGCAAGAGGTATAAAATCTGTGCATTTGGGCAGTGTACCACATGTCAAAGGTTTCTATCTTCTTAATCTTCACACAAAGCAAATCTTTGTTGCAAGGGATGTTATCTTTCATGAGCTGAATTTTCCTTATAAAATAGAAAACACTTCAGGTAATATCAATACTTTACCTTTACCTGTGGCATTTGATCAGTGCATATCTACACCTGAATCATTGCCTGCACAACCAGATTCAGACATACATGAATCTAATCCTCATGATCACTTACAAGATGATCCTGATCCTATATCACATGATACTGCCAATGATCAATTTCCTATTGATAATATTGAGCACCTTGAACAAATGAATGAAATTATACAAGATTCATCTAACACAGAATCTGATATAAGAAAATCCTCAAAACATAGAGGAGTACCATTATATCTTAGGGATTATGTTTACAGCAATGTTAAAACTCACAAGTCCCCGCACAGTCTTGCACATGTTGACACTTTGAATCATTTATCTAATACTTACAAACATTATGTTCTCAGTTCCCAGATTCTGACAGAACCAAAATCATACAAAGAAGCTGTTCAACATGAGGAATGGATGGATAAGGAGATAAAAGCCCTACAGCAGACAAAAACATGGGACACAGTTCCTTTGCCTCCAGGGAAACAACCCATTGGTTGCAAATGGGTGTACAGAATCAAAAGAAACTATGATGGAACAATTGAAAGATTCAAAGCTAGGCTATTGGCCAAGGGATATACACAACAACTGGGTTAGACTATTTGGATACATTCTCACCAGTAGCCAAATTAACAACTATCAGGACATTATTAGCCATTGCAGCAAACAAAGGTTGGAATCTCCATCAACTTGATGTAAACAATGCCTTCTTGCATGGAGATTTGACAGAAGAAGTGTACATGAAAGTTCCAGAAGGATTCCAAACAGAACCAGACCTTGTATGCAAGCTACAAAAATCTTTATATGGATTAAAACAGGTCAGTAGACAATGGAACATAAAGTTAACACAAGCCCTGCTTGAGAGGGGGTTTAGGCAATCCAAACAGGACTATAGTCTATTCATAAAAGGATCTGATGATCACTTTGTAGCAGTTTTGGTATATGTTGATGATGTGATAGTGACTAGTCCTGACATGAATGAAATCAAAAACTTAAAAGGTTTTCTAAATGACAGATTTGGAATCAAGGATCTAGGAGAACTCAAATACTTCCTAGGACTTGAAGTTGTAAGATCAAAGAAGGGCATCACACTATCTCAAAGAAAATACTGTATTGAACTGCTAGAAGATTATGGATATTCAGATTGCAAGCCCAACCAAACTCCTATTGATGCTACAATCAAACTACACAGCAAAGATTCTCCACAACTGGAATCAAACAGCTACTACAGAAGTCTTGTAGGGAAGCTATTATACTTAGGACTAACAAGACCAGATATCACACTTGCAACACAACAGCTTAGTCAATTCCTTGATAAGACAACATAGTTCCAACTTAAAGCAGCACACAAACTCTTGAAATACCTCAAGAAATCTCCAAGCCAAGGCATATTCTTTCCAGCTGGAGGTAATCTAGAAATGAAATGCTATGTGGATTCAGACCGGGGAGTATGTAATGATACCAGAAGATCCATAACTGGTTTTTTTGTTTTCCTGGGAAACTCTCTTATAAGTTGGAGATCTAAGAAGAAAACTACAGCATCTAGAAGCTCATCAGAAGCAGAATATAGAGCCATGGCCATGGCATCCTGTGAAATCCAATGGCTAACTTATT
Organism: Gentiana dahurica var. dahurica; assembly: GCA_024500145.1. Classification (NCBI taxonomy): domain Eukaryota; kingdom Viridiplantae; phylum Streptophyta; class Magnoliopsida; order Gentianales; family Gentianaceae; genus Gentiana; species Gentiana dahurica. The sequence continues at coordinate 110,502,643 of CM044901.1, forward strand.
TACTTGCTGAATTCAATATAAAACAAGATAGACCAGTCCCTATGTTCTGTGACAATAAGAGTGCCCTGTACATTGTTGAAAACCCTGTTTTTCATGAGAGGACTAAGCATATAGAGATAGATTGCCATGTAATCAAGGACAGATATCAGCAAGACATTTTGAAACCACTACCAATAGCAACAAGTCTACAACTTGCTGACCTATTCACTAAACCATTGGACAAAGGAAGATTCTTGACCCTCCTAGATTCATATCCTATAGTAAATATCTACAAGCCCTGAAGTTCAGTTTGAGAGGGGGTGTTGAAGTACATGAAAGCACAACAACCTGAACTCAACTTAATGCAGTCAATTCATTGAGGCATATGGTCGAGCACATAGCATAGCAAAGTAGTTGAAATGTTGTAGTTAGTTGTAACCGTTCTAACTGATTTAGTTATGTTAATTCACTGCATCTCAACTCTATATAAGTAGAGATGCAAGTACTGTAAAGACTTGATTTTAGTTTTATCAATGAATGTTAACCTTCTTCTTCTTCCTTAGTTCAATCAATTTTCCCGCCTAAAACTGTTTTTGAATTCTTAGATCGAGAATCATGAAATTCATCAATATATACACCCAACACATCAAAAATGACGTCCATTAATTTGTTCTATGGTATTCAAGATAATTTCATTAATCATAAAAAGACAGCAAAACAGTAGGGAAACAAAAAAAAAGCAGTAAAAGTGAAGAGTGAAAGTGTAAATATAAAGGTAAAATGAAAGTGGGCGGAGCCGGAGCTACACTCTCTGGACCAGAGATGGTTACCATCATTGAATATTTTAAATGCATTTTGGTTTTGTTTTTTTGCTTAAAGCTCTCGGTATCCGGAACCCACCGTTCCGACTAATTCGGAATCTAGCCAAGAGATTTTTCAACATGACAATTCAGAAGAGAATCAAACCGGTTACATCCCTAGACATTCTCAAGTCAATTACCACTTGAGCCAAGTTATTTGGTTATTTTGCTCATTTTTTAATTGAATGAAAACAACAATTTCTCATTCAATTAAAATGAAGACTTATTTAATTTCAACCATACTTTCATCGATCCAGACAAACCAAATAGTTTTTATTTTTACTAAAATTTTATCTTTGTAAAATGACTTATTCAGGAAAAGCCCAAAAACCAAGAAAAAGTATTAAGATAAAAGAATAAAGAATAATAAACTAAATAAATGGATGAAAGATTAATCATTCATAAAACAAGAAAAAAAAATGCTAAATGATACATATACAAGTTCAAAACTAATAATAAAATTCGTGAAACAATCCATAGAGAAACAATTTACATTGAATTCATCAAATAAGAGACAAAGAAAAAAATGCGTACCTTCAAATTTATAGTCTTTTGGATGCAACGTAAACCAGTAAGCTCTTGATTTTTCTTACATTTTCAACTGAACTAAAAGACTTATGAATATTAATGAAAGAATACACGGATGATGCTGCTTATATACTTGATAAACAACTGTAAAATCTCATGAAAACATGGTAATAAATAATGAATAAAGAAATATAAATCTAGTTTCCATGAATCTTTTAGGGATAGTCAATCAGTGGACCCATGTTAGTCAATGGATACATTGTATCAAGCATGTCACAACATTTGAATTATATATAATATAATCCATGCACAACTTGTCTTGTAATAGATGCTGCTATTCGAGAAAGAAATCGTCTTTTATTATCTCTCATCTTAAAGTACCAAAATATTGACTAGTTTTTATATGGGAACTATTCAATAATTTTTTAAACTTTATAACTATTAGATTAATAAAAAAAAATTCAGACCTTATGAATGAAAATTTATAGTATTTATCTAATTTATTAATCTATGTAGAGAATGAGAGAAGGATTTTGAGAGCATAAATATTCAAAGGACCTATTAATTTGTAGTTTGTAATGTTTATAGATGTCCTTGTAACGTAATTAGTTGTAGGTCGTTAGCCATTGTATTTATACTACTAGGGGTCGGGGACCATTGTGGTTAGGGTTTAACAATTATATTCTTGTGGTTATTAAAGTAATAGTGATGTCACCTAGCATATTAAGCGATGAATTTCCTCAACTCACCCACCATATTGAGCCATTAAGTTACCTGATTAACATCTCAACTCATCCCGTGGGATATGGGGAGTTTAACCATTATATTACTAGAATCCACCCGTTGGATTCTATTTGTGTATTTAATGAAATGAGTGTACCCACATTGTGTATATTTAAAAAAATCATTATCTGTGAATTGTGATCTCATCAATTATAAATCAAATTATGATTTCTCTATTACGATTGAATTCTAGAACCGTTATTATATAGAATATTAGAATTGGTTTATCAAATAATAAACAAATATATAATAATAAAAGTGCTGATATTATGCATAAACATAACGATACACAAACAAAATGTGTAATAACGGGTCTCACTCGATTGAGTTTAAGACATCAAACTAACTAATGGTTGTTAGTATCACCGCAAAATTAGTCAATACTATGATATTGCATATATTCGACATTCTAAAAATTAAATGCATGCAAACAGATTTGGGAGGGAATTCAAATCTTTTGAAACCCTCATTAAACAATTTAGGATTTATTTAGACAGTCACGTCCTCATGCTCACACCCAATATGTGAAGGTTTAGAGAAATCGTAGAATAGGGCTAACCTTCCAAGATAAAGATTCCATGCCCCTCAAATTTTGGTTGAAAAGTTTTCAATACTCTATCAAATTAATAAACTATCTCTTAACGCATGTTCTTGACCACAGATCCCATTTGAAGTGATGTTTCACAAATGATTAGTGTATGGTTGTTCTTGTTATCCCAATCTCACGCCTTTTCAAAGTCATTAGGTTTATTTTCCACACCAAAAAATATGTCCACTTAGGTCTCAATCCCGATCATATATAAGTGTTAACTACGTCTAGTTACAAAATGAAGTGTATATGTCTCAAGAGACGTGTCTTTTGATGAGTCCAGTTTTTCACATTTGCAAGCGTTCCCAATTAAATGTACATGTTCATTCTTCATCCTCATTAACGGATACTTGAAAGTACGTACAATTAAATAGATCCAACCATTTTAATTTCTCATCTTTTAATAAAAGGTCTTGTTTATTTAAAAAAAAAACCTAGCTAGCACATACGGTTGGTTGACAGAAATTGGTGCATGCGTTTGGACATGAGTGATTCCTTGATCAAACATGGATCTGATAATGAGGCAAACAAAACAATTTTATTCACTTTGAAGCACATAGATTTCTTTGTCATATTTTTGTCTTTACTCACTCTTATATTATTCAACATAAAACTACTCGAAAATTTTGTACCTCAAGGCTCGGCTCGGCTTGGCTCGGGCGAACCCGATTTTTCAAGGTTCGGCTCGGGTTTGAAGCTTAAAAAATAAAAAATTATTCGGCTCGGTTCGGTCCGAACAGCCGAACGGTCCGAACAGGTTCGATCCGAAAAAAAAAAAAAAAGCAGGTTCGATACAGTTCAATTAGGTTTTCCTTTCCCTTTCAGTATAAAGTATAAACCAAAAAAATTTAATTAATTTATTATTATAAAAATAATTAATAAATATAATATAATAATAATTTAATATTTTAAACGAGCCGAACCTGTTCGATACAGTTCGGCTCGTAGGACGAATATCTGATTTTTAAGGCTCGGTTCGGGTTCGAAAATACGAACCGGATAACGAATTGAGTTTTTTCGGACCGAATATACCGAACCGTATCGAATATTTACGTTCATTTACATCCCTAAAACTAGCTAGGTACAAAACAGAGAAATTTCAACCATACTATATTCCTTATATACAAATCAAGTCAAAATATTTCATGTCCATGTTCAATGTTTCACAACCGGCATTATATTCATCCGTGTCCAACTGTGTTCGTTGTTTCCACAAGAAAATGAAAAAATTATTCCAAAACTCTACATAAAGTATACACCAACACCATCTTATAGTCGTAATCTGTGGTGAGATGATGTTGGGATGTAGACTTTATGTAATTTTTTAGAGTAATTCTATTTTTTTCCTTCTACAAAGCTAATGAAAGGACTCATTTCAACCAAATTTTCATTAGAGAAGAAATCAAGACTCATTAAGCACATAATTCATTTATCATATATAAAAAACATCAATATATCACTCATAAAATGTGAAGAAAAGTACACGAAATCCGCTTATACTGTTACATCACACCTACATAAACTCGTTTTCATCAAGCTTGTGAAGACACTTGTTGCAATCACACTTTTGCAAACATGAAAAACTCGTAGCCGACGAGCTAGACGAACTACTTCTTCATTTTCAAGCAACATTAATAAGCTTAATATGATAATACTACCCGTTCCATAGCCCTCCATATCATTGTAGGCTTTGTATGCTATATACAATTGAAGTTTTAAAGAATTCTTCAATACTTGCACGACAGCTTGTGGTTGTATTCTAACACTGTAAATGCTCAAGATTTCTAAATTCGGCATTAAGTTCTTATGTTAAGTGCAGTTTCTTTAAAGAACTTTATTGCACCGAAATCTTAATGACTTTAGTTCCTCGTCAACGGCATTTTAAGTTGATAATGTCCAAAACGGTTCTTCATTATTTTTCAATGTCCAAATACATACATGTAGAAAGCTCCACTGAGTCTCCGGAATTTCAAACACGGATGGTAGACCATCAATGTTCAGTAATTAATCGAATGTTAATGAAAATGTTATTGCCATACCTAGCTAATCACTTGGACAAGGGATCAATGCGAATGTCTCTGTTATAATCTCGTATACCATGATAAATCTTAACGAAATTTGATTTCCGTTAACCACCCAATAAATAGCACCATTAGCATATACAGGATAGGTACCATATACCATTGATATGTAATCAGACCATGAATTATTTATCTTTCTCCAACAAGGTTCTAGACCTAAATTTAGCAGCTTGTATTTCACTCTTATTGATTCTGAAGAATTCATGTTTGTTGCTCAACTACTCGCCAGAGTGTACAGTATTCTTTCGAAATAGAATGGAAAAATGCCCCGTAAATATCACTATGGCCGGAAACTCGCAGTGTTGGCCAATTGATTGCAAGACAATCTGAGAAGGTTCATCAGTTGAGAATAAGATGGCTAAAGATTCAAGCTTTGGCCATGATTGGAAAGCAAATCCTGGTTGTTCTTCTGCTATATCGGGGAAAGACGGTAGCTCTAGATTCTTTAGATTCGGGCACATGCATTAAAGCGACAACTTTATTTATACAAACAACTATAAAAGCTTGATTAAGGAAAAAAAATTGCAATTAAAGCTTCACTAAATAAAAGTAATTCAAAGGGTCATTGTCAAAATAAAATGACAGATCGAAACCCTAGCACATATGATACAATCATGAAATAATTAAACACAAACAAAAGCAAAAGAAAAACACACAAGATTTGTAGTGAAGAAAATGTACCTTTGAGCTACATATAACAATTTTGAATCTGTGGCAATTGAAGAGATATTAAATGCCAAACCATTCAAGTTCTCGTTACTTACTGTTGGATTTGATACATGCCTAACAAACATAGAAAATTCTCCAGTTGTATTACACCATGATGCTTGATGAGCAACAAAAACTGGTTTCATGCGTATATTTTTTATGTTTAATTTCTGCAATTGATTGCAGTGAACTTCGACAGATGATCTCCATGTTCGGCACACCCGCGATATGGAGAATACTAGTAAAAGATGCAAATATTTTCAGAAGAATGTTTTCATCAATCTCATCCTATTTGTTTGCAGCAGATTTCTTGTTGTTGTTGTTGTTGTTGTGGTCCATTGTTCTGATTCTTCCTGTTAAATTCTAGACATTTTTAATAAGAAAGAAGCTAGTAAATTGATGGAATGAAATGAGTCCTATGAAATAGAATAAATAAGAATGAATTATATTTATGAGTTTATTATGTAATTGAATAAAATGAACAAAACTCTACAAAGGGCATGTGATGAATTGGGTGGTGATTGGTTGATTGGGTGAGGGGAGGTGGTGGTTTGTGATGGACGCATGTGGTGTTTGTGATGTCTTTAGAGGTACGTTGTGAAAGTGGGTGGAGGCGGAGATACACTCTCCAGACCAGAAGCGGTTACCATTAGTGAATTTATTTTAAATTGCATTTCGGTCATTTTTTAATTGAATGAAAACAACATTTTCTCATTCAATTAAAATGAAGACTTATTTAATTTCAACCATACACAAATAATGAAATATTTCACCGATCCAGACAAACTATATAGTTTTTTTTTACTAAACTTTTAATCATTGTAAAGTGAATTAGTCAGGTGAAGCCCAAAAAACCAAGAAAAAAGAGTATAAAAATAAAAGGGCAAAGAATAATAAACTAAATAAATGGATGAAAGAACAATCATTTATATGTCATGAGTTGAGCTTTTTTTTGAGCTGAGTTTCCTTTTCGAGTCGAATAAGTTCGTTTTGAAATGCTGAGGTCATATAGCTGCTAGCTGTTGTAAGCAGGCTATTGGTTTTGTTTATTTTTCTTTCTAGTTTGTTGGAATCTATCAGTAGGGGTGAGTGTTGGTATAAGGATGAAGGATTGTAACCGATTAGATTATGAATGAAGATTACACTCATCTTTATCTCCAATTTTCTCTGCATTTCTCCCTCCCCTCTTTTCCTCTATACTCCTTTTTCCTTCTTGTTCTTTCTTTTCTGCAAATTACTTTAATTTATTTGTTGGGTTGTGACAAGTGGTATCAGAGCTGTTCTATCCTCGGAAATGGCAGACGGAACATGATCCAAAGCTATCGACGAAGTACCAAAAGCTCAGGCCAAGATCAACGAAACATAAGCGAAGTTCAATGAGGAGTTCCGTGAAGGATTCCGTCAATTCCAAACTGAAATTAGGGAGGAATTGACTGATAATGCGCAACAGAGAGCCCAATCGCGTCAAGAAATGGTGACTGTAAAGATTCAGTTGGAGGGACTGTCTTCACAAATGGAGAAAGTTCTGGCTGCTCTGCAAAGTTCTGGAAAAATGAAGGAGAAGGAGACCAGTTTGCCAGATGATCGATCTGCCCCTCTGCTACCCACTCCATCAACTGCAATGGCGAAGCACACCCCTCATTCCCAGATTGTCAAAGCTGATTTTGAGACTTATGAGGTAAGGCATCCTAAAATTGATTTCCCTACCTTCGACGGTGTGGATCCTATGGGTTGGGTTAGAAGGTGTGAACGTTACTTTCATATAAACAAAATTTCGGATGATCACAAAGTTGGGTTAGCTGAACTCTACCTTAAAGGGAGGGCTGATGCTTGGTATGGAGGATGGAGGCCGGATTTTCCACAAGTGTCATGGCATTTTTTCAGTAGGGAGATTTGCAGGAGGTTTTGCAATAAGGCACTCGAAGACGTATTAGACGAATTTGAGAAACTAACCCAGCAAGGAACTGTGGAGGATTATCAGGCTAAGTATGAAGACTTGAAATCCTTAGTTAAAGAAATGAATCCTGGTCTCCCGGATACCTACTACGTAAATCGATTTATTGGAGGATTAAGGAATGATATCAAGCATTTGGTCAGAATGATGGACCCTAAAACACCTATGAAGGCATTAGAGCTCGCCAGGGCACAAGAAGCTACTGCTGATTCCATTTTACTTAAGGCCAGGTCCGTTTTGAAATCTGTACCAGCACAGAAGGTTGGCAATGGTAGGCTCACTGATTCAGCTCCTAAATTCCCAGCTGGAAATAACAGATCCATAACCCCTGCACAACTACAAGAGAAGAGAGCCAAGGGTCTTTGTTTTAGGTGTGATGAGAAGTTCTCACCAGGTCACATATGTAAGAATAGGCAACTGAATTTTATCCTTACAGATGAGGATGAGGTGTTTGGTGAATTGCTGCCACAGAAGGTGTACAAGATGATGAAGCCTGTGAGTTTACTCAATTATCACTGAATACACTCACTGGTCAGACATCTGCTAGTACCATTAGAATACAGGGCCAATTAAAGAAGAGGAACATCTCCATTTTGATTGATAGTGGGAGTTCCCAAACCTTCCGGGACAACAACTTAGCCAGAGAATTGAAATGTGTGATCGAACCTGCCAAGTCTATGCTAGTAACTGTGGCTGATGGTAACCATATGATGAGCAATAGTGTTTGCCCAAATTTACCTTGGTTGATGGGCGGACATAGATTCTCACATGATGTAAGACTGATCAAATTGGGGGGCTGTGATATGGTGCTGGGTGTGGATTGGATGAAGCAATTCAGTCCCATTATGTTTGATTTTGATCAATTACAATTGACCTTCAAGAAAGATGGGCAAGACATTACACTAAAAAGTGTGGGGCAAGCCCAACTTCAATTTATGAATTGTAAGAGCCTTAAGAAGTCATTGAAGGAGGGCTCTTGTGGTCTTTTGGGATGTTTGTACTCTGTTCAAACCACCACAGCAGAGGAGGTTGACCCCATTCCTCCAGTTATACAGGAAGTATTAGATCAGTTCAAAGATGTGTTCCAAGAACCAGTTGGATTACCTCCCAATAGAGATTGGGTACATGATATAAATCTCAAGGAGGGCACTGATCCCTTCAAAGCCCGGCCCTATAGATATTCACATCAATTCAGCATGTTGGAGCAGGGTATTATACAACCCAGCAGCAGCCCATTCTCCTATCCCATGTTGTTAGTTAAGAAGAAGGATGGTGGTTGGAGACTTTGTGTAGACTATAGGAGGCTCAATGAATACACCATCAAAGACATCTATCCTATACCAATTATAGATGAACTCTTGGATGAATTAGGAGAGGCCAAATGGTTCACCAAAATTGATTTAAGATCAGGGTTCCACCAAATCAGGATGAGAGAACAAGATATTGGAAAGACGACTTTTGTCACACATCAGGGGTTGTATGAATATAAAGTTATGCCTTTTGGGCTAACTAACGCACCGGCAACTTTCCAAAAGTGTATGAATGGGATCCTAAAGAAGTTCTTAAGGAAGTCAGTCCTGGTATTCTTTGATGATATATTGATCTATAGCTCAGATCTGGAGTCTCATGTCATGCATATTCAAGAAGTTCTAAAGGTGTTGAGGGAGCATCAGTTTTATGCAAAGACCAGTAAGTGTTCATTCGGGCAGAATAAAATTGAGTACCTGGGGCATGTTATTCATAATGGGGTTGTCCAAGCCGATCCTACCAAGATAGAGGCTGTACAAGGGTGGCCAAAACCCACTAGTGTGACAGAATTGAGAGGATTTTTGGGGCTCACCGGTTTTTATAGAAGGTTTGTCAAGGGTTACGGATGTATTGCGAAACCCTTAACTGACTTATTAAATAAAGATGGATATCTGTGGAATGCTGAATCCGATCAAGCATTTGATAAACTGAAGAGAGCAATGTGTGAAGCTCCCGTGCTGGCGTTACCTGATTTCAGTGTGCCTTTTGTTATTGAAACAGATGCTTGCCTCACTGGTATTGGTGCTGTGTTGCCACAGAAGGGTAGACCTATATCCTTTCTAAGTAAAGCATTTAAGCCTAGAGAGATGGGGTTATCAACCTATGAAAAGGAGCTCCTAGCAGTGATACTAGCAGTAACCAAATGGAGACACTATGTCCAAGGGGTAGATTCATCATAAAAACAGACCAGCAAAGCCTGAAGTTTCTCCTAGATCAGAGGGCCACCACCCCTTTGCAGCAGAAGGGAATATCTAAGCTAATGGGGTTGGATTTCAAAATAGAATATAAAAAGGGAAAGGAGAATGTTGTAGCAGATGCTCTATCTAGGCAAGCTCATGGGAATGATATAATGGATAGTTCCAGGGGTGAGTCCTTCATGGCCATGTCCTCTATAGTACCTCATTGGTTGCAGGAAGTGATTGATAGCTATCAAGGTGATCAGATGGCAGAAGATCATATTCAGAAGTTGACCATAGATGCCAATGCCATCCCTGGTTTCTCATTATTTCAGGGTGTCATTAAATATCAAGACAGAATATACATAGGGGCAGCAGGGGAGTTGAGATCTTCCCTCTTACACCAGCTCCACCAATCTCCAATAGGTGGTCATTCAGGTATACAGGCATGTCCAAAGAGGGTGTCCTCCATTTTTTATTGGCCTAATATGAAGAGGGATGTTGAGAAGATGATCAAAGAATGCTTGACTTGCCAGCAGTGTAAGGACAGTCACCAACACCCTGCTGGTTTGTTGCAGCCCTTACCTATACCAAATCAGGCTTGGGAAAGTATAGGGATGGACTTTATTGAGGGCCTACCTAACTCTAATGGTAAGGAAGTCATTATGGTTGTTGTAGACAGATTCACAAAATTTGCACACTTTTTACCTTTGGTTGCTGAATCAGTGGCGGCAGAGTTCATGATGCATGTGTATAAGCTACATGGGCTCCCCAAGACCATTATTTCTGATAGGGATAAGGTTTTTACAGCTGAGTTTTGGTCAAAATTGATGGAGAAGATAGGGGTTACACTTAATTTGAGTTCTGCCTATCACCCCCAATCTGATGGACAGACGGAGAGGGTGAATCAATGCCTAGAAATGTATCTTCGTTGTATGGTCTTTCATAGACCCTTGCAGTGGAAATCTTGGCTTCCTCTAGCAGAACATTGGTATAATACAAATTTTCATTCTTCTTTGGGAAGGTCACCTTTTGAGGCCTTGTATGGTTACCCTCCTGCTATACTACCTCTAGGGAGTTTTGCTCCAACGGCTAATACATCAGTAGACGAGTTTCTAACTCAGAAACAGGCTGTTACAAAAGAATTGAGGGATCATCTATCTCAAGCTCAGGCAAGGATGAAACTATATGCTGATAAGAAGAGGGTTGATAAGGAGTATGAGGTGGGGGATAGGGTTTTGGTTAAGTTACAACCCTATAGGCAGTCCTCATTAGCAGTCAGACGCAATGTCAAACTGGCTGCAAGGTATTTTGGACCTTATGTGATCGAAATGAAGATCAGTCATGTTGCTTATAAACTGATCCTTCCAGCTGGCTCTAGAATCCATCCTGTTTTTCACATTTCTATGCTCAAGAAGTTCATAGGGGTGGCTCCTCCAGCTACTTCATCACCCCCCATCACTTCCCCGGATGGTCAATTGGTGCTATATCCTGAAGAGAGACTTTCTATCAGAACTATCAAACGCTATAACAGCCCTGTGGTGCAGTGGCTAATTAAGTGGATCAATCTAGATGTGGAGCAAGCTACTTGGGAGGATTTTACTTTCATCAAAAAGCAGTTTCCCGAATTTGTACAACCTTGAGGACAAGGTTGTTCTTAAGAGGAAGGGTTTGTCATGAGTTGAGCTTTTTTTTGAGCTGAGTTTCCTTTTCGAGTCGAATAAGTTCGTTTTGAAATGCTGAGGTCTTATAGCTGCTAGCTGTTGTAAGCAGGCTATTGGTTTTGTTTATTTCTCTTTCTAGTTTGTTGGAATCTATCAGTAGGGGTGAGTGTTGGTATAAGGATGAAGGATTGTAACCGATTAGATTATGAATGAAGATTACACTCATCTTTATCTCCAATTTTCTCTGCATTTCTCCCTCCCCTCTTTTCCTCTATACTCCTTTTTCCTTCCTGTTCTTTCTTTTCTGCAAATTACTTTAATTTATTTGTTGGGTTGTGAAAAAACAAGGAAAAAAATGCTAAATGATACATATACAAGTTCAAAATTAACCATAAAATTCATGAAACAATCAATAGAGAAACAATTTATATCGAATTCATCAAATACGAGACAAAGAAAAGAAAATATGTACCTTTAAATTTTTAGTCTTTTGGAAGCAACATACGTAATGCAGGAAGCTCTTGATTTTTCTTATATTTTCAATTGAAAAAAAAAACTTATGACTATGAATGAAAGAATACACAGATGATGCTGCTTATATACTTGTTGACGATCCAAAAATCGTCTCTTTTTAATTTAGGGTTCTTACTCTTGATGATAGTCTAGAGAAACTCTCAGAATATGAAGATTAAAGCGAGGGGGTTTGTTGAGGGGTGATTTAGACTGCACTTGAGGTTTCGTTCCTCAAACTGCCTACGTATCCAACGATAGAATTGGAATCAAGTCTTCATAGTTCCTTAGGGATTGTTTTTATAGGAGGGCCTATGCCCTAGGGTTTTATGGGGTGCGTCCAGGATGGACACTGGTTAACGTGTTCCCTAAAATCCCCGTGATTGTAGGGGATAAATATGGTATTCAAATATTCGTATTAAATGGTTGAGAATGGAGCCTTTCCGACTCGGGATTGCTTCCGTAATTATCTGTTTACTGCACATGTGGGAAAGACAAGCAAGTATTGACTCTGGCCGACTTAGAGGGCCTGAGCCGGACTGATTGAAACGACCTATGGAGGTCGGGGGGAACAGTTGATCTACCCTGAACACAAAGGCGTGTGCAGAGTAGCGGGTCCGAGAGATTCGTCCCAACCGATAAGGTTGGTCCAAAGTAGGTTAGTTGACAAGGGCTGGCCGATCCTCACAGATAGGGGCGGAATTCTGAACTGACGAAAAGGACTGGAGGCCGGTGCCAGGGATGGCCGAACCGAGAAGAGAAGAGTGACCAGCCAAACTGAGCTGCTCGATACATTTACCTTTCCCATGCTTAGGGTCGAGCCACTGAAAAGGTGCCACGTAGGTAGATCCATTTTCTGGCACCATCATAAGCCCCCTAGATCCAGCCGATCCTGGGTTGGTCGGCTCGGATCTATCGTTGTGGCTCGGCACGGGCGCCCTGAAGTGTAAGTTTTGAAGTTATATAGGGGGTTGCCAGGTGTCAAGACTAATTTATGACGCATGATAGCTATTCCAGGAAACGAGGCGTCATTGCCTATTTGAGGCCGTTTTTCGAGGTTAGTGGAGGGTTACTCTCTGGCTCTATTTAAACGTCATTTCAGTCGTGGTTACATCCCCTTGGTATTTGCCTGGTAACCATTCTTATTACGTCCCTCTTCTTTCTTTCTACACTTTGTTTCCATATGTCTGATTTGTCTGGAGAGGAGCCACTTACTCCTAGGTCAGAAGCAATAATCAGGAAGTCCTTGGGTTCCTCCTCAACCACTGCTCGCGACTTCGTCGGCGCCATCATCGAGCACCTTCGATCATTCCTTTAGGTATAAGATTCAGAAAGCCACTCACGAAATTATGGGGGGCCACGGGTTGTCCTCAGTCTTGGTACAAAGCAGTGTGAAGTATATCTGCTGGGAGTATGGAATAAATCATGAAGAATTTGCTCATTTGCTTCCCGCGGAGCCCCGTCCCTTCGCTTCACATCCTCCGGGGGGGGGGGGGGTACTTCGCCGTTTACGAGGCTCAATTGAAAGCGGGTTTGAGGCTGCCGCTATGCCCTACATTGGTGGCGGTACTGAGGCATTATGGACTAGGTGCATCTCAGTTAGCTCCTTCAGGAGTGAGGACCGTAATAGGTTTCATTGTATTTTGCCGCGTAGCCGAGGTGCAATTCTCCGTGGGCCTGTTCCGATCTTTCTATCGCCTATCCCAGAGTCCGGGGCCGAAAGGATGGTATCACTTTTCTCGCCGATCTGGGGTTCCGGAAATGATGCTTGAGGGCCATAAGTATGGCACGTGGCGAGGGCGCTTCTTTTTTGTCCGAGATCGGGGGGATTCCAAGCTGGGACGCTGGAACACCAGCACCTTACAAAGGGACGAGTGCCCACAGCTCCCAGACTCTACCAAGGTAGATCCCATTCGGAATGCGGGGGTTGTTCTAAGGTTGCGCGAGCTGACGTCTAAACTGATCGCCGCGGCACGGCTGGTCGATGCCGGACCTGATCCTTATCATCCTCTGGACGATGTCTGTCGTGAATTAGGTAAGATCTGCTTCTATTCCGTACGCTTATATGATGGTGGTGTGTAACTTGTTTTCTTTCTTGCAGTGTGGACATTGGCCGGTCTCCTAGCCCCTGATCCTGGAGTAGGGGTAGGACCTTCAATCCCCGAAATGGTCGAAACCATCGCTCCTGGAGGTCGCCGTTCGCCTACAAGGGTGGTGGGGTCGCTCGTCGGATCCTACACGGACCACCTGTTAGCGGATCTCGAGGATGACGTGCTGGAGAACCCTCATCGTTCCCCAAGGAATGTGGGCATCTCTATCATAACGGTTGATGAGAGGGAGGAGGATGAAGACGAGGAGGAGGAGCCTGAGACTCCTCTAGTACGCCGATCTTCTCGCTCTCGGTCGGAAGATATGTGCTCAGAGGAGAGAAGGGAAAAGAGATGCCGAGCTGTCGCAGGACTGGGCTCGGAAGATCATGGTGTTGATGAATCTGGAGTTCGGCACGAGAAAGTCGGGGCCGATTCCCCCCTCCCCCCTCGTATCATGCGGTCGATGAGGCACAAGACTTCTCTCAGATGTCCATCATGGAATTGACCGAAGCAGGCTTCGCGGCCATGAGACAGGTAATTCTGTTTTGTCGCACATCTAGTACCTGCCACACCTTGTCTGAGGTATCTTGACTATATGTTGTATTTCTTCAGGGGACAATCGTACGGGAAGAGATCTTCTGTCGTCTGGCGCGCTCGGCTGCCGATCAGCAGAAGAGGACTCTTGACCTGAAGTCAAAAGATGACTGAATAAAAGAGCTTGAGGAGCGCCTGCGGATACAAGCGGAACATACCAAGGATTTAAAGTCCGAATACGAAGTTTGCCTTCAAGAGTTTATGAGCGAAAACTTGGAGAGAGAGGCCGAGCTAGGGGGTCATGTCTCAAGACTTCGGGGGGAGCTTTCGTCCGCCGAGGCAGCTGTTCGAGATTTCCCTGCTCGTCTCCGGGAGGCTTCCGACCGAACTATTAGCGACTATAAATCTTCTCCTCACATTGTCGAATCTTTGAAGCGGTTGTTGAGCTCTGTCGTGAGGGCTAGTTATACGCAAGGAGTAAACGATTGTCGGGCCCATCACCCAGACCTTGCGATTGATGGTTTGGCTCACCCCTCCTTGTATGCTCCTAACGCCGAATCAGACTACTCTGTTCGGGTGAAAGAGTTTCAAGCAGGGGTGGATCTTGAAGCGAAATATCATCTATGAGGATAACCCTAATTATTGATTGTAGATTTTTTATTTTATGGTTCTCAAGTTTTTTAATGAAAAATTTTGGTTTGATTGTTTAGTTGCTCTATTTTTGTATTTTTTTTTTGTTTGTTAATATAGTAGCCCCCTAGTATGGCATGCCTATGATTGTTCAGGAATGGCGTACTAGTGTGGTTTTAAATTTGATTGCGCAATCAGGTTGTGTTGAAATAGTACGGGCAAGGCCAGTTCAGGCTGACGACTTGCCTAAAAAGGTGGGTAAGCAGGGCCAGGCTAGTGCTGACTTCTCAACGAGCAAGGCCAGATCGGACTGACGACTTGCACTACGTGCGTAACAGGTCGGGTCAGGCTAGTGCTGACTTTTGGACCAGATCGGACTGGCAGCTTGTTAAAAGAAAGAAAATTACAAAATATGTTTTGTAGATAACAATAATAGCAATTTTATAAAGTGATACAAGAATGTAAATAACAGTTAAGTAGAAACCGATCGCAGGACGCCTTTCATGGGTAGAACTTTCGTAGGTTGTTGGCGTGCCAGCTCCTGGGGATGGTTTTCCCCCGAGAATCTGCTAACTGATAAGCACCCTTTCCATGTACCTTTACCACTTTGTTTGGTCCCTTCCAGTTTGGGTCTAGCTTGCGTTCAGGAACTTGTTTGCTAACTGCGTTCTTTCGGAGGACCAGATCTCCCTCCTTGAAGTATAAGTGCTTCACCTTGCTGTCGTAGTATTGAGAGATTCTTTGCTTATATCTGGCCATTCGGATGAAGGCTATTTCTCTATTTTCTTCTTGGTCGTCCTTTGCATGTCTGATTTCTGCTTCCATGTCCGTTTTTTCATGAAGCTCGAGCCTTGGCGACGGCAGTCCAATCTCGGTAGGGATGAATGACTCGCTTCCATAGGTCAGGGAGAAAGGTGTTTCTCCTATTGCTGAATTTGGGGTTGTTCGGTATGCCCAAAGAATGTTCGGCAGATGCTCTACCCAACTATCTCCTTCTTCTTCGAGCCTTTTCTTCAGGCCGAACATGATCTGTCTATTTGTTTGTTCGACTTGCCCGTTAGCTTGTGGATACCCTACTAAGGTAAAATGCTGAGAAATTCCTAAATCTGCGCACCAGGATTGGACACATTTATCCTCGAACTGTGTTCCATTGTCTGATATTAAAGCCTTTGGGATTCCATAGCTACAGACAACAAAATTTCCAGATAAATTTCTGAATAACCTTCGCGGTGATTGTGGTGAGGGTTTCAGCTTCCACCCACTTAGTGAAGTAGTCCACGGCTACTATAAGGAATCTAAAATTACCCGGTGCCCGGGGTAGGGGTCCGACCAGATCGACCCTCCATTGTTCGAAAGGCCATGCCGAGACCAGGGGTGTCATGTGTTGTGAGGCCAGATGAGGTATGTTGCTATGTACCTGACATGATTTACATCCGCGGACGAGGTCTTCGGCATTTTGCTGCATGGTCGGCCAAAAGTAGCCAAATAGCCTGCATTTACGTGCTAACGTTCGAGCCCCCGGATGGTTTCCACAGATTCCTAAATGGAATTTCACTGAGCAAGTAGTTTCCTTCATCCTCCGTTACACATCTGAGCCAAGGGGCGACGTAGGATTTCCTATAAAGTATATTGTCGAAAAGTTCGTACCTCGCGGCTCGAAATTTCATCCTTCTTGCTAAAGTTCTGTCCTTCAGTAGTACAGCATTCCGGAGGTAGGATACTATACGGTCCATCCAGGTATCCTTCTGAGTAATGGGCTGAACTTCTTGGGTGTCATAGCTTCTTTCCTGCAGTAATTCTACTAGTACTTTCTTGCTAGGTGTAAAGTTAGATGCTATCTTTGAAAGGGCGTCGGCCCGCCGGTTCTGGGATCGGGGGACTTGCTCAATCAGGGCACTGCAGAACGCTTTAAGCCAATCATTGGCTATGGCTAGGTATTTTTTCATGGGCTCTTCCTTGGCCTCGTACTCTCCCTTCACATGATTGACTATTAACTGGGAATCGCTATATACATGTAAATTCTTTGCTCCCAACTTAGCTGCCAGATTGAGTCCAATGATCAGAGCTTCATACTCGTCTTCGTTGTTGGTGGCCGGGAATCCGAACTGAAGTACGTAGGGGAACTCTTCACCCTTTGGGCTGATAAGCAGAAAGCCCGCACCTGCTCCATCTTTGTTGGAGGCCCCATCAACGTATATCGTCCAAGACTCATCCTCTCTTCTTGATTGGCTTTGTTCAATAACGATTGCTGTCTTCTCGGCAAGAAAGTCTGCTAGCGATTGTGCTTTGACGGCTGTTCGGGGGCGAAAGTCAAGATCATACTCGGCCAGGCCAGTTCTACTACCCATTTTCCCAAGCGTCCCGACGTGTCTGGTCGGGATAGGATCTGTCGAGGAGGCTGGTCGGTGATCACAACTATTGGGTGTGCTTGAAAGTAAGGTCTCAGCTTTCGAGAGGCGTGTACTATGAATAGTGCTAGCTTTTCGGCATCGGAATATCTGACCTCTGGGCCACGAAGTGCTTTGCTAACGTAAAAGATTGGTTTTTGAGTGCTGTCCTGCTCCTTGACAAGGATGGCACTGATGGCTTCGCCGTACGTGGCCAGATATATGAATAGGGTATCTCCCGGTTGTGGCGATATCAACGTGGGTAGTTCGGCCAAATACGCTTTTAGGTCTTCAAATGCTTGCTGGCAATTATCATCCCACTTGAATGGGTTAACTTGCTTCAGGATCTTGAAAAAAGGGAGAGCTCGCTGCGCTGATTTTGACAAAAAACGTCCGAGTGCAGCCATCCTTCCCTTTAATCTCTGTACTTCTTTGAGGCTTCCTGATGTCGGCATAGTCCTTAATGCATTTACTTTGTCTGGGTTGGCCCTGATACCTTCTTGTGATATCATGTAACCTAAAAACTTTCCTGTCCGAACTCCGAAGGTACACATTTTGGGATTAAGTTTCATCTGTGAGGCTTTAAGCACCTCAAAAACCTCTCTTACATCTGCCAGGTATTGCTCAAGGGACTTGCTCTTCATCAGCAGGTCATCCACGTATACTTCCATACACTTCCCTATCTGATCTTTAAATATTTTATTGACAGCCCTTTGATAGGTCGCTCCAGCATTTTTGAGGCCGAATGGCATGGTTCTGTAACAATATGTGCCGAACTCGGTGATGAACGAGGTTTTTTCAGCATCAAGGGGATCCATAACAATCTGATGATACCCTCTGTAATCATCCAAAAAACCGAATATCCCAAAACCTATGGTCGAATCCACCATTCGATCTATGTAGGGCAGGGGGTAACAATCCTTTAGGCAAGCTTGGTTGAGGTCGGTGAAATCCACACACATCCTCCAGCTGCCGTCCGTTTTCTTCACCAGGACCGGGTTCGCCAGCCACTCGGGGTAACTCACTTCTCGAATGATGTTGGCTTGGAGCAGCTTAGTTACCTCATTTTGTACGGCGTCTATCCGCTCTTAGGTTAAGTGTCTCTTTTTCTGTCGGACAGGCTTCGGAGATGGGTCTGCGTTTAGTCGGTGCATGGCCAAATTTGGGGATAATCCTGGCATCTCTTCCGTGGTCCAGGCGAATACATCCTTGAATTCTTTTAGTAAGGCTATTAGCCATTCCTTGTGCGAGTTGGGAATCCATACTCCCACCTCGATGATTCGATCATCTCGTCCTTCCCACAGATGGACTGCTTCTGTCTTGTCATCCGAAGACCAGGTTTCCTCGCGTTCGGGTAGTAGTTCTTCGATGGAAATCGGTGCCATTCTGATGTCCTCGTACGCTTCAGAAGTAACCCAGCTATTTATCTAACCCATGTCGCCTACGATCTCTACGGGGTTACCATTGGCTAAAAATCTTAGGCTATTATGCGCGAGTGATACGACGGCTTGTAAGGCGATTAACGGAAGGCGCCCTAATATTATAAGGAGACGGAGCCTTAACCACCACGTACTCAACTGGAAGGGTTCGGCCCAGCGGAGGCCGACCGAAGGTGGTTGAAAGGACGATGGTACCCTCGGGATACACAGGTGAATCGGCAAGGCCGAACAAAGGGGTACTTTTTGGAATTAATTCAGCGCTATCCAAATGCATTAGAATTAAAGTAGAGTGGTACATGATACTAACCGCACTTCCGGTGTCAACGCAGATGCGCCTTACCAAGTTTTGTTCCACCATGGCTTCGATCACAAGACCATTGTTGTTGGCTTCTATAGGAATGGGGTCAGCGGTGTTGTATACCACTTCCTTGACAAATCTTCGCTTTTTCCAGGGCGTTTGGATATAGCTGCCGTGTTCTCCGGGGATAGCATTCACGCTCTTCATCTTCAGACAGATTCCGCAGACGAGTTGTTCACCGGCAGAAGGCCCTCCTTCTAGCACCAATTAACGATCCAAAAATCGTCTCTTTCTAATTTAGGGTTCTTACTCTTGGTGATAGCCTGGAGAAACTCTCAGAATATGAAGATTAAAGCGAGGGGGTTTGTTGAGGGGTGATTTAGACTGCACTTAAGGTTTCGTTCCTCAAGCTGCCTACATATCCAACGATAGAATTGGAATCAAGTCTTCGTAGTTCCTTAGGGATTGGTTTTATAGGAGGGCCTATGCCCTAGGGTTTTATGGGGTGCGTCCAGGATGTACACTGGTTAACGTGTTCCCTAAGGAAAGGATTATGATTAGCAAATCCCCGTGATTGTAGGGGATAAATATGGTATTCAAATATTCGTATTAAATGGTTGAGATTGGAGCCTTTACAACTCGGGATTCCTTCCGTAATTATCTGTTTATTGCACATGTGGGAAATACAAGCAAGGATTGACTCTGGCCGACTTAGAGGGCCTGAGCCGGACTGATTGAAACGACCTATGGAGGTCGGGGGAGGGGGGAACAGTTGATCTACCCCGAACACAAAGGCATGTGCAGAGTAGCGGGTCCGAGAGATTCGTCCCAACCGATAAGGTTGGTCCAAAGTAGGTTAGTTGACAAGGGCTGGCCGGTCCTCACAGATCGGGGCGGAATTCTTAACTGACCAAAAGGACTGGAGGCCGGTGCCAGGGATGGCCGAACCGAGAAGAGAAGAGTGACCAGCCAAACCGGGCTGCTCTATACCTTTACCTTTCCCATGCTTAGGGTCGAGCCACTGAAAACGTGCCATGTAAGTAGATCCATTTTCTGGCAGCATCACTTGTGATATGCCTAAATCATAATTCGGCCTGCGGATCCTTATTCGGGTCCGTCCGGCCGTCCAAGCAATGGATCTGGAGCCACCAAAGGCTCTCAGCCTGTCAGCTCTCGCCAGCTGGCTTGCTCCTGACCCCCTATAAATATCAACATCATCTTGATCGAGCTAAATTCACCCTTCAAAATTAATTTATAAAGACTCGAACTAACTCTCTAACCGACAGTGTACCGGGTCGATTGCTAGAATAGCTACAAGAGTACGAGGTCGAACCCAAGGGAAAAGTGGTTGCAAGTACCAAAGTGAACGTGTTGCTTAGTCTAGGTGATCAATCTTTTTAAAGTATTTGTTCACTACAACGATACTAAAGTGATTCCTACTAACGAGTTTAAGGATAAGAAAGAAAGAAAGAAGATTAAACTACTAGGTTTTAAAGATAGATTAAGGGACATAGCCGAACCATGATCAAAATAGCTAGTTTCAACCCCAAGGATAGACAAAACCGGGAGTGTGCATTAAACAAACGAACTCTCACATTCAATTTCACGGGTGCGTGCTCCTAATTCCGGTGCTAAGGTCTGAACAACTCTCTCCTAATACCTTATGCCATGTTAACTACCCTTACCTAAAGAAGATTCACTAACAAGACATGTTATGCACTCGAGCCGCTTAAACGTTAAAACGAGTAACCTCACTTTAAGAAGTGATCCTAGAACTCCTTTCCCACATCTCTCTATCTGAACAACTCTTTAGAGTGATGTGTGTGATTTTGACCTAGGTGATCAATCTAGCCCAAATTTGTTATAACAAGTTCTAAGACATGAAACATGCAAGATAAACAATAAAAAGCACTACTCACTCCCAATTTCATCACCCAAAGGGTGATTTCACAAAATTTCACATGATTAGACTATGTTGGTGTTTAGCTACTCATTATGATAATCAAAACATACACAAAGCAGGAAATGAAAGCCATAACAAGTAAAAGAAAGGAGAAATTTACCATAAATTTGCAGAAATTCGAGATTAGATCCAAAAAGTACAAAATAAAGAAGTAATTAAAAGGTGGTCTCTTAGTGTTTGGAATGGAAATCTGAGCTAAGAAATGGAGATTAAGCTAATATTATGTTGATGTAAGCTAAGGGAAAGTATTCTAAGCTATTACAAAAATCGATCTAAGAATTGGGTAGAGTTTTGCTAAGAGAATAATTGTTGTTTAAGAAATAGTTTAAGGGGTATATTTATAGGTGGGAGAAAATCTACAGGAATTTGGCTTCAAACGCACGTTTAGAGGTGCTGAACTGGCGTTTAACATCTTCAAACGCACGTTTGGATCGGTGCAAACGTGCGTTTTGCTTCGTTTCTGGGCAGGGACTTGACTATCTTCATCTTGAACGCACGTTTGAGGTGGGTCAAATGCGCGTTTGGAGGATTTGAAACGCACGTTTAGGATGTTCAAACGCGCGTTTGAGGTGGTTTCAAACGTGCGTTTGGAAGGCTTGAACTCTGTATCAACTTGTGGTCCTTTGAACGCACGTTTGGGGGGTTCAAACGTGCGTTTGAACCCCTGTTGGCCCAAATCTTCAACTTTTCCTCCTTTGATCTATTCTCTTGCCTCGGTTATGCTTTTTTTTTTACCATAAATCATCATCTTCCGGGTCCTCGAGACACTGATACCCAATAACATCATACATGACCAACAACATCCAAACAATTCCGGAGGGTAAAAGTGCTCGGGAATGGGGTTAATATCAACAAAAAAGGGCAATAATCCATCAAAGTGACGGAATCACTCCCCGTGCCATGAGCTCACGATAACAACCCGAAAACGGTCTAAATCACCCAATAATGTGGTAACCGAGGGTAAACAATGCACCGGAGTCACGTAAAGTTGACTCCCATCACACCTCCATTACAAAAGGAGGAAGGCTTCACTTCTAGAACTACGTAAATTAGGCTTGATCCATAACAAAGCTAAGGGTACGTAGGCAGCCACTTGAGGATCAGCTCATAATCATAAACACAACATTTTCTTCATCTTGCTCTTCAAGATCTTCATCTTGTTCTTGAGCACCGCCGTGCAACCACCGGCAAAAATCACTCACTTTATCCAGATAACCACCACAAACACTACCGTGATAATTTCGACATCATCAGTTGGCTCCGCTACCGGGAAAACAACATTTTCAACACTTTTCTGGTCAAATCTAAGATTTCTGAAGGCCTAAAACCATCCTTCTCAATGCCCGGGCATCCATCCAATGCATTCTTTTCGATCTTATACCCGCTTGCTTCGCGTAAGCTACACAAGCTTCGGAGTTCTGGAGCGGCAACTAAACTAAAGAGGTAGCGAGACTGACCGCGGCCAAGTCTTCAACAAGATCTTCATCTAGATCTTCATGTCTTCAACAAGATCTTCATCCAGGTCTTCAACAAGATTTACATCTAGATCTCCTAGTTTTCAACAAGATCTACATCTAGATCTCCAAGTCTTCATCAAGATTCCCCTCCAGATTTACAAGATTTTCCTCCAGATCTACAAGATTTCTCTCTGGATCTACAAGATCCTTATCAAAATCTCCAAGGTCTTCATCCAATAGTAAGATCTCCACCTATTTTTTGGTTTTCCGGCCCGAAACCGCCCATTTTTGTTTTCCGACCGACATTCATCAAGAACTTCATCAAAACCTTCATCCAAGTCTCAGGATCTTCATCCAGTTCATCATGATCTCCAGGTCTTCATCACGACCTTTGTCATGTTCATCACAGATTCACTAGATATGAGGCCGCTAGAGTGAGGCCGCCAGAATGAGGCCACAAGAATGAGCTCGCCCAACATGAGTCCGTCAGAATGAGGCCGCCAGAACGAGCTCGCCCAACATTAGTTCACTAGATTACGAGCCTTCCAGTTCTGATCTCTCCAAGTATGAGCTCCCAAGCTCCCCAGTACGAGATCTTCAGGTACGAGATCTTATTGGCATTTATTCTCATTTCCACGACTTGGATTATTACATTTTATGGAACTCACCTTACCGAATATGATGGGTCGACCTATCTAGTTTTGGAACTCTGCCTACCCAAAGTTGCGGGATGAGCCTTCTTATTTTTGGAGCTCTATCAACTGTTACAATCACTAGAGATCAGCTTGCCATCAACACACGATTTCTCTTCACCAACCATAAGTCCGTCCGCTTCATAGTGCAGCCTCAACACTAATCCTAACCGCTTAATAGTGCGGCACCAAAAGACCGCCCGCTTAATAGCGTAGCTCCAAAAGACCTTCATAGCGCGGCCTCAACTCTAAGCCTGTCTGGTTCATAGCACGGCATCATATGTCCGTCCTCTAAGTAGCGCGGCACCAAAAGACCGTCCGCCTAATAGCGCGGCACAAAAAGACCATCCGCTTCATAACGCAGCCTCAACTCTAAGTCCATCCGCTTCATAGCGCCCCACCAAAAGACCGTCCGCTTAATAGCACGGCACCAAAAGACCGTCCGCTTCATAGCATGGCCTAAACTCTAAGCCCATCCGCTTCATAGCACGGCACGAAAAGTCCCTCTGCTTAATAGCGCGGCACCAAAAGTCCATCCACTTCATAGCGTGGCCTGAACTCTAAGCGGGTCCGCTTCATAGCGCGGCATCATAAGTTCGTTTGCTTCATAGCGCGGTCCTAACGGCAAGTCATCTCCGGACATATAAGCCAACAAAGGCATACTCAAGGCAAATCTAACAGGCGATCCACCACATAACAAGCCATCACGGTATTCCAAGGCAATTGATCCGCAAGCAAACTTTACTCCCCGCCTAATATTTCAAGAAAATGCTTAAGGCACGAAGTGGGGGGCATTGATATGCCTAAATCGTAATTCAGCCCACGGATCCTTATTCGGGTCCGTCCGGTTGCCCAAGAAAAGGCTCTGGAGCCACCAAAGACTCTGGAGCCGCCAAAGACTCTCAACCCGCCAAAGGCTCTCAGCCTGTCAGCTCTCGCCAGCTGTCCTGCTTTCGTCAGCTGGCCTGCTGCTGACCCATATAGATAGCAACATCACCTCCATTACAGAGGATGAAGGTGTCACTTCCAGAACTACGTAAATTGGGCTTGATCCCTTAGAAAGCTAAGGGAACGTAGGCAGCAATTTGAGGCTCAACTCATAATCATAAACAAAACATTTTCTTCATCTTGTTCTTAAAGATCTTCATCTTGTTCTTGAGCACCGCCGTGCCACCACCGGCAATAATCACTCACTTTAGCCAGATATCCACCATTTAAACACCGCAAACACTACCCTGATAATTTCGACATTATCACTATTAATTTGTAGTGTGTAATGTTTATAGATGTCCTTGTAAGGTAATTAGTTGTAGATTGTTAGCCATTGTATTTATATTAGTAGGGATTGGGGACATTTGTGGTTAGGGTTTAACCATTATATTCATGTGGTTATTAAAGTGATTGTGACGCCACCCACCATAAAGCGATGGACTTCCCTCAACTCACTACGTAAGTTTTAGGGATGAGGCCCCTCCTCTAATATGGGTTTGGGTCCAGATTTTCTACATGGTATCAGAGCAACCCATTATTATGCAAGTGTTGGGCCTCTCTCTTGGCCGTAGGAGTGCCCCTTATATTCCTTGTGTGTCATGTGACCCAGGCTCTTTATAGGCACACATATAAGGGGGCGTGTTAAAGTGATTGTGTCACCCACCATATTAAGCGATGGACTCCCCTCAACTCACAACCAAGGTTTGGGGGTGAGGCCCATCCTCTTAAATGGGTTTGGATCCAGATTTTCCACAGTGGTTAGGGTTTAATTAACCATTATATTACTAGATTATGTTGGATTGTGGGAATTCTTTCATTTCTTTGGGTTCATAGCAAGCCCATGACTTTGAGGTATTAGGTTAACTGATTAACATCTCCACTCACCCCGAGGGACAGGGGGAGTGGGGACCATTGTCGTTAAGGTTTAACCATTATATTACTAGATTCCATTGGATTCTATTTTTGTATTTAATGGAATGAGTGTACCCTCATTGTTTATATTTTTAACAAAATAAATCATTGACTATGAATTGAGATCTCATCAATTATAAATTAAATTATGATTTCTCTATTACGATTGGATTCTAGAACCGTTATTATATACAATATTAGAATTGGTTTATCAAATAATAAACAAATATATAATAATAAATGTGCTGATTTTATTCATAAACATAAAGACACACAAACACTTTTCATTGAGTTTAAGACATCACACTAACTAATAGTTTCAATTTTAGCATATATGACATGATTACTTTCACATTTGAGGTTCATTAAAATGAACATGCTCATCTCTTCATCCTCATTTACAATCTCTTTGAATGTCATTTAGACATCCAACATTTTTTTACATCTTTTAAAAATGTCTTGTTTAGAAAAATCACAAATTTACATAGGATTTTCTTTTAACAAATTGATTACTTTTGGTGAAAATTTTCAATTCTACTCAAATTATCTTTAGCTTTGTATTGACTATACCCATTTTTGATGTTTTAAAATGATTCATTGTATTTGTTCTATTAAATTTCATACATTCAAGTTTCAACTCACATATATGTTTTTAGTCTTATTTCTTATAAAGAATTTATGAAGATTATACATTGATTTACGTCTCAAATCAGATTATAATTTGAAAATGCACTAACATTCTGAATCATTTTCAAGTTGAGAATGTAAAATGACAAAGCTTGAATCTTTAGCCATCTCATTCTCAATTGATGAAACTTCTCAGATTGTCTGGCAATCAATTGGCCAACACTGCGAGTTTCTGGCCCTTAGTGATATTTACGGGGCATTTTTCCATCCTATTTCGAAAGAATACTGTACACTCTGCGAGTAGTTGAGCAGCCAAACATGAATTCTTCAGAATCAATAATAGTGAAATATAAGCTGCTAAATTTAGGGCCGGAACCTCGTTGGAGAGTGATAAATAATTCATGGTCTGATTACAAATCAATGGTATATGGTACCTATCCCTTATATGCTAATGGGGCTATTTATTAGGTGGTTAACGGTAATCAAACCTTGTTAAGATCTATCATGGTATACAAGATTATAACAGAGACATTCGCATTGATCCCTTGTCCAAGTGATTAGCTAGGTATGGCAATAACATTTTCATTAAACATTCAATTAATTACTGATATATGATGGTCTACCATCCGTGGTTGAAATTCAGGAGACTCAATGGAGCTTTTTACATGTCTGTATTTGGACATTGAAAAATAATAAAGAACCATTTTGGACATTATCAACATATAATGCCGTTCACGAGGACCTAAAGTCATTAAGATTTCGGTGCAATAATGTTCTTTAAAGAAACTGCACTTAACATAAGAACTTTATGCCGAATTTAGAAATCTTGAGCTTTTACAGTGTTAGAATACAACCACAAGCTGTCGTGCAAGTATCGAAGAATTCTTCAAAACATCAAGAAATGTATATAGCATACAAAGCCTACAATGATATGGAGGGCTACGGAACGGTAGTATTATCATATTAAGCTTATTAATGTTGCTTAAATGAAGGAGTAGTTCGTCTAGCTCGTTAGCTACGAGTTTTTCATATTTGCAAAAGCGTTTGTTGCAACAAGTGTCTTAACAAGCTTGATGAAATCGAGTTTATGTAGGTGTAATGTAATAGTATAAGCGGATTTCTTGTACTTTTCTTCACATTTTATTAGTAATATATTGATGTTTTTTATATATGATAGATGAATTATGTGCTTAATGAGTCTTGATTGCTTCTCTAATGAAAAGTTGGTTGACATGAGTCCTTTCATTAATTTAAAAGAAGGAAAATAGAATTACTCTAAAAAAATTGCATAAAGTCTACATTCCAACATCATCTCACCATAGATTACGACCACACGATGGTGTTGGTGTATAATTTATGTAGAGTTTTGGGATTAATTCTTTCATTTTCATGTGGAAACTACAAACACGGTTGGACACAGATGAATATAATGCGGGTTGTGAAACATTGAACATGTACGTGAAATATCTTAACTTGATTTGTATTTAAGGAATATAGTAAGATTGAAATTTCTTTGTTTTGTATCTAGCTAGTTTTATGTTGAATAATATAGGGCTGATGTATTGTGAAGATAAAAATAAGACAAAGAAAACTATGTGCTGCAAAGTGAATAAAATTGTTTTGTTTGTTTCATTGTCAGATCCAAGTTTGTTCAAGGAATCACTCATGTCCAAACGCATCAATTACAATCAACCAACCGTATGTGCTAGTGGGGTTTTTTTAATAAAAAATTAGTCCTTTTATTAAAAGATGATAAAAAGGGTTGGATCTATTTAATACAACTTGAGCAAGTATCCATAAATGAGTTGATGAATGAACATGTTCATTTAATTGGGAACCCTCGCAAATGTGGAAGACTGGACTCGTGAAAAGACACGTCTCTTGAGACATAGACACTTATGTTTGTATCTATACATAGATAACACTTATATATGATCGGGATTGAGACCAAAGTGAACATATTTTTTGGTGTGAAACTAAAACTAATGACTTTGAAAGGGCGTGAGATTGGGATTGCAAGAACAACCATACACTAATCATTTGTGAAACATCACATCAAATGGGATCTATAGTCAAGAACAAGCGTTAAGAGATAGTTTATTAATTTGATAAGATGATTGAAAATTTTCCCACCAAAATTTGAGGGAATGGAATCTTGATCTAGGAAGGTTAGCCTTATCTCAACTAAATATCTATGTTTTCTCTAAACCTTCACATTTTGGACGAGAGCACGCAGACGTGATTGTCTAAAAAATATCCAAGATTGTTTAACGAGGGTTTCAAAAGACCTGAATTCTCCCCCCAATATGTTTGCATAGATTTAATTTTTAGAATGTCAAATGTATGCAATGTCATAGTACTGACTGATTTTACGGTGATACTAACAACCATTAGTTAGTTTGATGTCTTAAACTCAGTCGAGTGGGACCCGTTATTACACATTTTGTTTGTGTGTCTTTATGTTTATGAATAATATCAGCACATTTATTATAAGGGGAACTCCTATAGCCAAGAGAGGCAAAATACTTACACAATAAAGGGGTGGCTCTGATACCATGTAGAAAATCTGGACCCAAACCTGTATAAGAGGAAAAGTCTCATCCCTAAAACCTAGGTAGTGAGTTGAGGGAAGTCCATCGCTTAATATGGTGGGTGATGTCACAATCACTTTAATAACCACAAGAATATAATGGGTAAAACCTAACCACAAGGGTCCCTAACCAATAGTAATATAAATACAATGGCTAATGCGAGTGGCCACAAGTGAATGTCATAAAAAGAAGAGTTTCACCGGAGAGGTACGTAAGTCACTCGACCTAAGGACTCCAGTCACTCAAACTTATGTGAGAGGGGAGAGGTACGTAAGTCACTCTAAAATCCTCCTGACACGATTATATTTATGAGTTTATTATGCAATTGAATAAAGAAAAAAAAAAACTCTACAAAGGGCATGTGATGAATTTGGGTGGTGATTGGTTGGTTAGGTGATGAGAGGTGGTGGTTTGTGATGGTAGCATGTGGTGGTTGTGATGTTTGCAGATGGTGGAAGTGGGTGGAGGCAGATATACACTCTCTAGACCAGAGACGGTTACCATTAGTGATTTTATTTTAAATTGCATTTCGGTCATTTTTTAATTGAATGAAAACAATAATTTCTTATTCAATTAAAATGAGGACTTATTTAATTTCAACCATACACACATAATGAAACATTTCATCGATCCAGACAAACCATATAGTTTTTTTTGCTAAACTTTTAATCTTTGTAAAGTGAATTATTCAGGTAAAGCCCAAAAAACCAAGAAAAAAAAAAGTATAAAAATAAAAGAACAAAGAATAATAAACTAAATACATGGATGAAAGAACATTCATTTATAAAACAAGAAAAAAAATGCTAAATGATACATATACAAGTTCAAAACTAATAATAAAATTCGTGAAGCAATCCATAGAGAAACAATTTACATCGAATTCATCAAATAACAGACAAAGAAAAAAATGCGTACCTTCAAATTTATAGTCTTTTGGATGCAACGTAAACCAGTAAGCTCTTGATTTTTCTTACATTTGCAACTGAACTAAAAGATTTATGAATATGAATGAAAGAATACATGAATGATGTTGCTTATATACTTGATAAACAAATGTAAAATCTCTTGAAAACATGGCAATAAATAATGAACAAAGAAATATAAATCTAGTTTCCATGAATCTTTTAGGGATAGTCAATCAGTGAACCCATGTTAGTCAATGAATATATGGTATCAAGCATGTCACATCACTTGAATTATATATAATATAATCCATACACTACTTACTACTTGTCTTGTAATATGTGCTGCTATTTGAGAAAGAAATCGTCTTTTATTATCTCTTATCTTAAAGTACCAAAATATTGACTAGTTTTTATACGGGAACTATTGAATAATTTTTTAAACTTTATAACTATTAGATTAATAAAAAAAAAGTTTCAAACCTTATGAATGAAAATTTATAACATTTATCTAATTTATTAATCTATGTAGAGAATGAGAGAAGAGCATAAATATTCTAAGGACCTATTAATTTGTAGTTTGTAATGTTTATAGATGTCCTTGTAAGGTAATTAGTTGTAATTGCATTTCAGTCATTTTTTAATTGAATGAAACAACAATTTCTCATTCAATTAAAATGAAGACTTATTTAATTTCAGCCATACACAAATAATGAAACATTTCATCGATCCAGACAATCCAGATAGTTTTTTTGACTAAACTTTTAATCTTTGTAAAGTGAATTAATCAGGTAAAGCCCAAAAACCAAAAAAAAGAAAGTATAACAATAAGAGAACAAAGAATAATAAACTAAATAAATGGATGAAAGAACAATCACTTATAAAACAAGAAAAAAAATGCTAAATGATATATATACAAGTTCAAATTAACCATAAAATTCGTGAAACAATCCATAGAGAAACAATTTATATCGAATTCTTCAAACATGAGACAAAGAAAAGAAAATGCGTACCATCAAATTTTTAGTCTATTGGAAGCAACGTATGTAAGCCAGGAAGCTCTTGATTTTTCTTATATTGCAACTGAACTAAAAGACTTATGAATATGAAGGAAAGAATACAGAGATAATAATATATACATGATAAAATCTCTTGAAAACATGGCAAGAAATAATGAATAAAGAAATATAAATCTAGTTTTCATGAATCTTTTAAGGATCGTCAATCAGTGGACCCATATTAGTAAATGGATACATTGTATCAAGCATGTCACATCATTTGAATTATATATAATATAATAGTCCATACACTACTTGTCTTTTAATATTTGCTGCCATTTGAGAAAGAAATTGTATATTATTATCTGTCATCTTAAAGTACCAAGATATTGACTAGTTTTTATACGGGAAATATTCAGTAATTTTTAAACTTTTTAACTATTAGATTAATAAAAAAAAAAATTCAGACCTTATCAATGAAAATTTATAACATTTATCTAATTTATTAATCTATGTAGAGAACGAGAGAATGATTTTGAGCATAAATAGTCTAAGGACCTATTAATTTGTAGTTTGTAATGTTTATAGATGTCCTTATAAGGTAATTAGTTATAGGTCGTTAGTCATTGTGTTTATATTACTAGGGATTGGGGAACTTGTGGTTAGGGTTTAACCATTATATTCTTGTGGTTATTAAAGTGATTGTGACGTCATCCACTATATTAAGATATGGACTTCCCTCAACTCACTACCTAGGTTTTGGGGATGAGACCCCTCCTCTTATATGTGTTTGGGTACAGATTTTCTCAATGGTAAGTGTTGTGCCTCTCTCTTGGCCGTAGGAGTGCCATTTATATGCCTTGTGTGTCGTATGACCCAGGCTCTTTATAGGCACACACTTAAGGGGGCGTGTTAAAGTGATTGTGTCACCCACCAAACGATGGACTCCCCTCAACTCACAACTTAGGTTTTGGGATGAGGTCCCTCCTCTTATATAGGTTTGGGTCCAGATTTTCTATAGTGGTTAGGGTTTAATTAACCATTATACTACTAGATTATGTTGGATTGTGGGACTTCTTTCAGTTCTTTGGTATGATAGCAAGCCAATGACTAATTACAACCATTAGTTAGTTTGATGTCTTAAACTCAATCAAGTGGGTCCCAAAACCTTGCCAATGACTTTGAGGCATTAGGTTACCTGACTTTGAGGCATTGTTCGTTGTTTCCACACCAAAATGAAAGAATCATTCCAAAAAATGTACATAAAGTATACACCAACACCTGCCACCATCTTGTGGTCGTAATGTGTGGTGACATGATGTTGGATGTAGACTTTAAATAATTTTTTAGAGTAATTCTATTTTTTTTCCTTCAACAGAGCTAATGAAATGACTCATTTCAACCAACTTTTCTTTGGAGAGAACAAATCAAGATTCATTATAAGCACATAATTCATTTATCATATATAAAAAACATCACTATCTTACTAATAATTGCGAAGAAAAGTACACAGAATTTGCGTATACCGTTACATCACACCTACATAAACTCGATGTCATCAAGCTTGTTATGACACTCGTCGCAATACACGTTTTTACAAACATGAAAAACTCGTAGCTGACGAGCTTCACGAACTACTTCTTCATCTTGAAGCAACGTGAAAAAGGTTAATATGATAATACCACCCGTTCCAAAGCCCTTCAAATCATTGTACGCTTTGTGGGCTATATGCATTTCTTGAAGTTTTGATGAATTCTTCAATACTTGAATGACAGCTTGTGGTTGTATTCTAATAGTGGAAAAGCTTAAGATTTCTAAATTCGGCATAAAATTCGTTATGTTAAGTGCAGTTTCTTTAAAGAAATCTATTGCACGAAATCTTAACGACTTTAGGTCCCTGCAGTGTTGGCCAATCGATTGTAAGACAATCTGGGAAGGTGCGTCGGTTGAGAATGAGATGGCTAAAGATTCAAGCTTTGGCCATGTTTTGAAGGCAAATGCTAGTCGTTCTTCTGCTATATTAGGCAAAAATGGAAGCTCAAGATTCTTTAGATTTGGGCACCTGCGTTAAAGAGAGAACTTTACTTGTACAAACAAACTATAAATGGTATCTTGATTAAGGAAAAAAAATACAATAAAAAGTAATTCAAAATAAAATGACAGAAACCCTAGCACATATACAATCATGAAATAATTAAACACAAGATTTGGAGTGAAGAAAATGTACCTTTGAGCAACATATAACAATTTTGAATTTGTGGCAAATGAAGAGATATGAAATGCCAAACCAGTCAAGTTCTCATTACTTACTGCTGGATTTGGTAAATGCCTAACAAACGTAGAAAATTCTCCACTTGTATTACACCAAGATTCTTGGTGAGTAACTAAAACCGGTTTCTTGCCTACAGTTGCTAGGTTTAATTTCTTTAACTGATTGCAGTGGACTTTGACTACTGATCGCCATGTTCGGCACACCGAGATATGGAGAACACCAACTCCATTATAGTAAAAGATGCAATGATTTTCAGGAGAATGTTTTCATCAATCTCATCCCATTTATTTGCCGCAGATTTCTTCTTGTTGTTGTTGTGGTCCATTGTTCTGATTGTTTCTGTTAATTTCCAGACGTTTTTAATAAGAAAGATGTTAGTAAATACAAGTGAATCGAAGTAAAAGTTCAAAAATACTGGAAACTAAATGTGTGTGTGTATATGTATATATATATATATATATAGATTAATAAACCATTATTTTTAACAAATGTACACATTCATTAATTAAACATGTTATTTAGAAGTGTATTCATTCATCGAATTGTTAACAAATTGAGCAGATTTCAATACATGATTTTACCTTACCCTTATATATACACACATATGTATATATCTATATACGCATATATGTATATGTATACATGCACATATATGTGTATATATCATTTCATTTAAATTGATTGAAGGAAATGTGTCATATGAAATAGAATACATTTTATATATATAACATTTCATTTAAATTGACGGAATGAAATGAGTCCTACGAAATATAATACATAAGAATGAATTTGACGCGATTATATTTCTGAGTTTATTATGCGATTGAATAAAATGAACAAAACTATACAAAGGTCATGTGATAGATTTGGGTGGTGATGAGAGGTGGTGGTTTGTGATGGCATGTGGTAGTTGTGGTGTCTGCAGAGGTTCATGGTGGTGGAAGTGGGTGGAGCCGGAGCTAAACTCTCCTGCAGCGACAGATCCAGAATTCATCCCAATGGGACTACCGGAATCTAAAATTACATTTTTAATGACAAAATTGATATTTTTTAATAATAAAACTATATCACTTTAACGCTAAAATAAAATCTCGGGTCTCAGGGGTCACATGGCCCCTCCCCTTACAAGGTAGATCCGCCTCTGCTCTCGAGACCATAGACGGTTACCTTTAGTGAATTGTTTTTAATTGCATTTCGCTCATTTTTTTTAATTGAATAAATACATCAATTTCTCATTCACTTGAAATGAAAATTTATTTAATTTCAACCATACACAAAGAATGTAACACTTCATTGATCCAGAAAATCAAAATTGTTTTGAGTTAAGTTTTAATCTTTATAAAGAGAATTATCCAGGTAAAGCCCAAAAACAACCAAGAAAAAAGTATAAAAATAAAAGAACAATCATTTATAAAAGAAGAAGAAAAATATATATGCTAAACAATACATATACAAGTTTAAAATTAACCATAAAATTCGTGAAACAATCCATAGAGAAACAATCTACATGGAATCCATCAAATAAGAGATAAAGAAGAGAGAATGTACCTTCAAATTCTTAGTCTTTTGAAGGCGACGTACGGCTGGAAGCTCTTGATTTTTCTTATATTTGCAAATGAACTAAAACACTTATGACTATGAATGAAGGATTATACATGTGATGCTCCTTATATATATACTCGGTAAAACAACGTTACAAACTTTTGAAAATAATGAGAAAAAAATTGTGAATACAAAATTATAAACCTAGTTTCCGTTAATCTTTTAGGATGGTCAACCTGTGGACCCATGTTAATCAATGCGTACATCGTATCAAACATATATGTCACATCATTTGAATTATATACTATTTAGAAAAGAGATTGTATTTTATTATTTGTCATTCTAAGATATGTTGATTAGTTTTTATAAGTTAATTATTCAATAATTTTTTAAACCTACAAGTATTAGATTAAAAAAATGTTTCAGACTTTGTGAATGAAAATTTAGAACATTTATCTATTTTATTAAACTATGTAAAGAATGGGAGAAGGCTTTTTTTTGGAAGGTTTTTTAGAGCATAAATATTCTAAGGACCTATTTGTAGATTGTAAAGTTTATAGATGTCCTTGTTAGGTAATTAGCTCTAGGTTGTTAGCCATTGAATACGTGGGTCATATTCCGTAGGATACTGTTTTGTGTATTTAATGGGAAGAGTGCTAGGTGATTTTGGGGTGCCAATCAGCATCATGTTTTTTTAAATATAATTAAGGATTTAATAGTGGCCAATTCTTTTAATTTTTTTAGAACTTCCAACATAATTTATTAATTACGATCCCTCGAACAAGTATTAGTTACATGAGCAGGGGGGACGACCGGACGAGTCCCATTTTCCACATCCAGAAAGACGAAGACGTTCTTTAGCTAATAATTGGGCAGACATATTGCCATCCCGCTTGACCAAAGAGAATGAAACAAAAACAAAAGCATGTAATAGAGCACGACAGTCGTCAATAATGCTTCCGACAGATGAGAGATTCCGTCATCGTGGTGGACAGACGGTAGTGGATCTACAGAGAGTCTCTTTCAAATACCACCCTAAAGTATCCCCATGTGAGAGAGAGGACTAAGGCATGGTAAATAGCAAGCGCCTCGCCGACTAGAACATCAATCCCACCTTCAAGTTTTCTAGAGAAAGATTTTATAATCGCACAATGACAATTGCGCAAGATACCACTGACTGCTGCTGAAGACTCATTAAAGGCGGCATTCACATTAAATTTGAGCATATCCCTTGGGAGTGGTAGCCATTTAACAGGTTGATGGGTGTAAGTGGGGTGTTGCTTCCCTGGCTTCATAGCTTTAAAGTATCCTCATCTTCTGCATCAGCGCGGGATAAAATTGTACTAACATGAACGGGTTTCGCCTAAAAAATCCAATCATTCCGAGCCTTCCATATGTTCCATAGTGTGCACACCAGTCTCACAATTTCCAAGTCGTCACCCAGCCTGGTAATTTCATCAAACATGTCCAAAAGAGAATGAATTCACAGATTTAGCAAGTGGTTACCATGATGGTGGTCGCACCATATAGCTCTCAAAATTTCGCATTCAAACAGACAATGCCAAGCGGTCTCTTCGCAATGATGGCAGACTTCACATAGGCCATCCCCCAGTCCTTTAATTTGAAGACCCTTTTGCAGTGGGTAAAGCATTGTTTAAAAGCTTCCACATAAAGTGGAGTATACGCAGCTTAACTTTAAGTTTCCAAAACGTTTCCCAAAGGCTTTTGTTCAGACTTGAAGTGGACGCCTCAACATCAATTTGTGCCTAAAATTTAATATCATAAGCCAATTCGTAGCCAGACTTGACAGAGTAAATGCCATTAGAAATATGGTGCCAAATGAGCTTATCATCTCTTCTTCCCGAGATAGATGAATTGAGAAGATTTTTCCGCTTCGAAAGGACTAAAAGCATTTTTAATTGCATCATGTCCCCACAAATGAGTAAGAGGATCAATAAGACTACTAACCGTACGACCAGAAAGGCGCTCCGTGACAGGGTGAGCTCGGAAGGAGGGCATAGTCGGGAGCCAAGGATCCTTTATAATATCAATTTGGTCTCCTTTTCCAACTTTCCATCGAAACCCCTTGAATAATAACTCTTTGCCTTTAAGGATACTTCTCTAAATAATAAAAGGCTGGTCTGTGATGGTTGCTTCTCTGAAATCCCACCTATCAAAGTATTTGGCTTTTAGAACACGGGCTGAGATAGTATTAGGATCAAGAAGGATTCGCCAGGCCTGTTTCGCAAGAAGAGTTGTATTAAAACACTCTAAGTCCCGAAAACCCAGTCCTCCGTTTGCCTTCTTTTTACATCAAACATCCCAAGACTTCCGATGAATTTTATCCTTTCCATCATATGAGCTCCAGAAAAATTGTCATGTGCACTTCTCCAACTCCCATATAAGTTTCTTTGGCAAAGAAAAACATTGCATTACATATTAAGGGAGAGCCTGTATCAATGACTTTATTAAAAAAAATCTGCAGGCGATAGGAACCTCTCTTTCCAACCATTCAACTTCTTCTGCACACTTTCCTTGATATATGAAAAAATTTCAGTCTTTGATCTTCCAATCACATATGGGAGACCCAAGTATTTTCCAACTTCTCGGTCGAGTCTAACACGTCCAAGCCAAGATTCGCATGATTACCGCAATAAAATGGAGAAGAATGTTGACAAAAGGGACAGAGACTAAAGATGAGACCTTTCTTACTGTAAATGATGGTCGGCTGGAGAACCAGAGAATCGCTGAATGATCGGAGGGAAGCCGAATGATCGGATAATAGTGGCCAAAATCTATCAATATATTTAAGATTAAAGACATATAATTCCTGGTAGTCTATGCGTATTATACAGTCCCATTTATTAATACATACAACTAAATAATTAATTGTTAATCGAGATATCATTAATTATAATTAATTCATGTTATGATTTTTTGTTCTTTTTTTTTGAAAGGAAAATTTTATTAATCAAGGTGTAACGCGGATTTCGTGTTTAATCCCTGAAATGCGACAAAGAAAACACAAAATCGTAACAAATGAGTTTTATTAATTTTTTTGAAATAAAAAGCGGTACAATCTCTATGATCCCTTGATTCTCCTTTTTTGATGATTAATAGCTTCCCGGATATAGCGGAAAACTTTGAATTTGGTGACGATTTATGACTTCCCGGATATGGCGGAAACGTCTTTAATTTGAAATGAAGGCTCCGGATATGGCGGAAGACTTCAAAGTTGATGAAGATTGGAAGGAACTTTTGTGTTACCTTCAATCCCTTCTGTTGAAGAACTTTGGTCCTTTGTTTGTTGATGAACTTTGGACTTGTGTTGATCTTCGAGCGTTGAAGATGCTTTTTGATCCTCTAGCCTTTCTTGAAGAGCTTTTAATTTTTCTTTGAAGATCCCCGACTTTGTGTTGATGCCGAGTGTTGGAAGCTTTCACCAACTCTTTTGTGTCTTCTCTCTTCTTGTTGTGTGTCCCTCCTTTTTGTTGTAGCTTTCTTTCTTCTTTTCTGGTGCTTTCCTCTTGTGTGGCTTTCTTCCTTCTTGTGTGTGTGTGTGTTTTTCTTCTTGTCTCTATCTCCCCTCAAATGACCAAGGCCCCTCCCTATTTATAATGTTGGAGGAGAGCTTTTGGTGAGGTGCATTTAATATAAATAAATAAAATCTCTACATTATATTTCCAGAGACTTTATTATTTAATCAATTATATATTATTTCCTAATATTAAATGTAGGAAACAATACAAAATAATTTAAATTTAATGGCATACGTGTTATGTGACAAATATAGTGTGTCACATTGTATATCTACATTAGCCATTTGTTATAAATCGACTAAATCTCTATATTTTATTTTAAGAGATTTTAATCAATTATTTATTTTTATATTATTCCCTAGTATCTTTGATAGGAAATAATATAAAATAAATTTTGATTTAGGACAAATGTATTATGTGACATATTTGTCGTGTCACGTAAAATTTAAATATCTACACAAGGTCCGCCAAACAAGCGTTCAAAACGTCTCCCGGAGGCGAGGTGCCCCATGATGTACGTGTAGATACAAATAAACCAAGTCTGGCTAAAAGATGCGCAGGAACATTTTCAATGCGCCGAATAAACGAAAAAGAAACAGCTTCAAAGCTCGGTAGAAGAGCCAAGCAGTCCTGAACTAAACCACCCTGAGCTGTGAGATCAACTCCTGGCTGTCGGAGCCGCGACATACAGGTCTGACAATCGCTCTCCACCTCTAGCCGCCGATTCCCTAGGTGCACCGCCTCAGCTAGAGCCAAGGAGATAGCCTTAAGTTCCATATACGCAACTTGATCCCCTGGATCAAAATGATATGCGAAGGAGTTGAGAACCGCCCCACTTGAGTCTCTAAAAACCACACCAACACCAGCTGCAACCTCAGTAACTGATGCTTCAACATTGCCCTTGACCACGCCCACCTGAGGCCTTACCTATTTATCATCTAGATACGCCTCTGACGATTGAGTCTGATAGCTCGCTAGGGCCGCATCATACTCATCTGCATTCCCCACATGAGCCACACAAACCCGGCCGCGCCATCAGCACCCTGCTCCTCAAGAAGCCTCGTAAAAACTCTCCAAAGGTAGCAGAACGAAGATGTTGTAAGGTCCCGTTAAGCGGAGAGATCTCCCAAATTCGAGCACCCATCTCACATTCAAAAATCACATGCCGCATCGTCTCTAGGGCTTCCCCACATGCCAGAAAAATACCATCCCCCCATACTCCGCCGCTGCAAGCCGTGGCCAGTCGCAAGACAATCATGTAAACTTCGCCATAAGAAGTGTTGAATGTGCGGCTGGACTGCAAGCCGCCAACAGTCTCTCCAAAGCTTGCTCTAATCAGCCGAAGTAGGCGGCCCGCCCACTACCGATGGCCGATAGAGCGATAAGGCCAAATAATATCTAGACCGCACCGTATAGACGCCCCGACGATCATAATGCCAAATCCGTCGATCCGGGTGCCCCACAAGAGCTACCGTAGTCTCTAATATAGCATCCACTTCCTATGGGCGGAAGTGCTGCCGGACCCATTGGACATCTCACACTCTGGTGCCAGGATAAAGAGAAATGAGACAAGGGAATCCGCCGGAAGCGTATGCTCTGTGAAAGGTATACGGAACGAAAGCTGCCTAGTAGTCCACGCATCGTGAATGACGTATACCGACTCTCACTCGTAAGAGTGGGGACGGTACATTTTCCCCGAAGATTCATGCTACAGCCGGGAAAGCATGGGCTGACGGTTGGTGCGTGGGTCCTAGGGCATGGATAGAGTTGGCTGGAGCCGTGCAGGAGGTTTGCACGGTGAAAGTTGATTCTTTTCCCTGACAATCGGCCGGAGTTGTCAGGCATGGCTAGTTCTCGTGGAGTGCGGTTGAAATCCCTTGGGTACATATGGTGTTTGGTCGCTACTTGACTCATCGGCTCGGCCAAAGCTGATGCTTGTAAATAAACTTGACATGTTTTCTTAATACTCGTGCACTTCAATATTAAAATTTGTTCTTTTCATTTGTTCAAATAGTTAATAGAAGACTTCGTCATTTTTAAAATATTGTACCAAAGTATTTTTTTTTTAACATTATATATATATATATATATATATATATATATATATATATATATATATATATATATAACACTCTCACACACACCTCATTCCAAATTTCTTTGGACCTCATTTTCCTTGTTTCTCTATTTTGTTTTCTTTATTTTATAATTATAAATACAGGTTAATGATCGAGGGGAATGAAAAGTATAAGAGATGATATTGATTGAGATCCGAGGAAATTTAAATTAATGTTTTTTTATGGTACTTCATTTAATTGTGAGAGCTACTGTAATTTTATGGGTTGTAATATTGTAATGGAAATAGTTATTGAATTAATGTAAAATTAAATTGTGGATTTATTATTTAAATTGTGGATTTAGAGGATTATCTTGGGATTTCTAGTCTTAGTATTGAAGTCGCGGCGAGAGCTTCGCAACCCCTCCTAGAATGACTCCAGTGGACCTAGGGGTCGGGAGTAGGGTATTACAAGTATACATAGAAATTTCTCTCTACAAATACTGACATTAGTGTCGGAAATGGTTTCTCTCACGTTTTGTGTGTTTTGCAGGACCATTGAAATATGTGTTATATAATCAAAGAAGCACATTTGTTGTGTGAGTGTATGTATGAGATGCAAAGATGATCAAGGGGGTGTTTTCATATATGTCATCCTCTGGACTTTAAGAAGTATTATATAACATTTGAACTAGTGATTATATGTTAAAGCACGGGTGCCTAACAAATATATACACATTAATGAACCATTATCTTTAACAATGTACACATTAACTAATTAACCATTTTATTTAGAAGTGTATGCATTCATCGAATCGCGAACAAATTGAAAAGATTTAAATCCATGATCGTAACGACCTGACCTGAAAACCTGAGTAAATTTCCAGATATAAACCGCTCGACCCGAGAATAATATCAATAAGTTCTCGAGTCACGAAGCCTCGTAAGGTGTGATACAAACATATATGTGAGATGAAACATCAAAAGACTTGGCTATTGCAATTCCCAATCCTTAATTAATACATAGTTAAAATATCCTTGTGCTTACAACAAACAGCCATTAAAACATATCTTTCATACATCATTGCAACAAAGAGTTCCTCATTTCATCATAATAATTAAAAATCCACAACGTCAATAACCTCATTACCACGAAATATAAATGCTACCCGAAGACTATGGAAAACTACATGATGGACATTTTCTCCTCGATACCACGTAAAGTCCAGAGAGACTGTAGTAGGGATAGGAGTACCATGCGGCCTAATCCTCACTTTCATGCGGTGACTGAAGTTATCCATCTACTGTAAATTTAAAGTAAAGGTCATGAGTTATGAAACTCAGTAAAGAAACATTAGCATACAACCAAACATATGTAACAATGTCATTTTCCAACATGTTAAAGACATAGTTCACATTTAACATGAGTTTAATACCAAACATCATATATAGGGGCGGACGCAGGATCCTGTGTGACGGGAGGCGATAATAGTAGAAATTTTAGCAATCAGCAAAATGTATATTAGTGATTTTTATGCCCTTTTTGTATTCGAGGAGAAACACTATTATATAATGCAAATAAACACCACTATATATTTTGCGACATATATTGAATAAAAATACTACTATATATCGCATTATCCGAACACATCAATCATTCTACTCCCAAAATAAATATTTCACACATTAAAAACAATGTTTTTTACAGGGAAAAAACATATCACACATTAGGGTTTTTAATTTTTATAAGTAAAATGCTATTCAAATTTGTTTATATGTATCACTTTTGTAATATCTATGTATTTTTATTCACATAATAAAAGTTTTATGTCAATTTATCCAATTATAATAAATGATAGAGGCGAATGTAAATACTTTTGTAATATCATGTATTTTATTTGCTAATGTTTCTTTATTTGCTAATGAAACTCAATAAATACATAACATGTATACCAGTGTTTTTTTCAGATCCAAGGAGGCGACTGCTCCCCACCCAACTCCCGAGGCTAGGTCAGCCCCTGATCCTTTGACATGATATCTACACCGAATTAACATGGTGTTTCTTGCATGGTTACTCCATTTGAGAAGTTGTACCGTGTGGATGAATCTGGACCATACAATTTAAATTCAAGTTAAAATTTTGTGGTCCAGATTCATCCACATATTTTACTCCATAAATGGAGTCACTAAGAAAGAATTTCCCGAATTAACATGCTTTTTAGTCTGAATTTTCTGCATAGACATGGTCAGTGCATTTCAATCATATAAATCCTATAAACATGTTAGTCATTAGCCCGGTGACATTCCAACCCGGTCACCTTTTAGTGAATTTCTTTAACTATATTTATCTGAAATTAAGTTTGAATGAAAAAAAAAAGTATAAAAATACATTAATTTTCACACGCCCCTAATAACAATCTTTTTGAATTTACCACTAGGATCAAATAGCAGATGGTTGGGGGAGAGAGGTGGGAGCTGCTGCTGATGCCCAATAGTTTATAATTTCATTTTATTGCATTTTGTTCATTATATAAATGAATGAAGCTACAATTTTTCATTCCATTAAAATGAAAATTTATTTAATTTCAACCATACATAAATAAAGAAACATTCCATCGATCCAAACAAACCATCTAGTTTTGAGTAAAGTTTTAATCTTTGTAAAGTGAATTATTCAGGTAAAGCCCAAAAACAACCAAGAAAAAAAAGTATAAAAATAAAAAAAATAAATAATAATAAACCCAACCAAATGGATAAAAGAACAATCATTTATAAAACAAGAAAACAAAATGCTAATGATGCCTATACAAGTTCAGAATTTACCATAAAATTTACGAGACAATCCTTAGAGAAACGATCTACATCGAACTCATCAAAATAAAACACAAACAAAAGAGAATGTACCTTTGATTTTTTTTGTTTTTTGAAGGCAATGTACGGCAGGAAGCTCTTGATTTTTCTTATATTTGCAAATGAACTAAAAGACTTGTGAATATGAATGAAGGAGTACATGTGATGCTGCTTAAATATTTGGTAAAACAGCGTTAAAATCTTTTGAAAAAATGACAAGAAATAATGAATAAAAAATATAAATCTAGTTTCCATTAATCTTTTGAGGATGGTCAATGAGTGGACCCATATTAATCAATTGATATGTCCCACACATTATAAATGGTGAGATCATGTGTAGTGACACATGTTGTGCACAAATGTGTTGTGTATGTATCATTTTCCAATATTCTAAGGACCTATTTGTAGTTTGTAAAGTTTACGGATGTCCTGGTTAGGTAATTTGCTCTAGGTTGTTTTTTTTTTTTTTTTGAGTGGATGCTCTAGGTTGTTAGAGCAGTATTTTTGTTTTTTTTAATATTCACATTTAGCACCGCATCAGATAATCTATTTTTTATTTTAATAAACAATATGTGTAAAATTTACTTTACATCTACTGCATTATTCAGATTATGTAATTTTTTTTATATGTACCAGTACCACATTATGTAAATTAAATACAGAATCTAATACATTTTATCTTGTATAAAGATTCTGTAAATTATATAAAAATATATTATAAAACTGTAAAATGGAGAATTCCTTAAAATAAATTGATATCATTGTATATTGCTACTTTTTTTTTTTTTTTTTTTTTGAAAAAAACCAACACATTTTATTAAGACAGATCCGCAAAGGAGACGGAGATTACATCAGGCGGGGGAAAAGTACCCCAAGAGATTGGC
Organism: Gentiana dahurica var. dahurica; assembly: GCA_024500145.1. NCBI lineage: Eukaryota > Viridiplantae > Streptophyta > Magnoliopsida > Gentianales > Gentianaceae > Gentiana > Gentiana dahurica. The sequence continues at coordinate 110,546,156 of CM044901.1, forward strand.
CCCCTTGTCACAACACCATGTCTTGCTAGAAGGTGCGCCGGGACGTTACCAGATCAATTAACAAACACAAATTGACAGAAGGCAAAAGATGCCGAAGCTAATAAGCAGTCACTAGCGAAACAACCGAGCACAGATAAGTCTGCCGATGGACGAGGCAAAGCTCTCGATGATCACCGACGAGAAGCCAAGCCGAGCAGCCTCCGCCAGTGCCAACAACACCGCACGCATTTCTAACAGCTCCGGAGAATCCCCTGGATCAATATGAAATGAGAAGGCCGCCACAATGGATCCCACATAGTCTCTAAAAATCAGCCCAATACCCGAACCTGCATCCGCTACCGAGGCATCCGTATTGTATTTCCATATCCCTGGGGGGTGGACTCCATGCAATCGGGTGGGGACCCTCCTCTCCCATATTCATAGCACCGCTCATCACCTGACGATATTCATGTGCCACTGCTGATGAAGCTGCAACCACTTGAGATATATAGATGGGGACATCCTCAAAAACTGCACTACATCGCGACTTCCAAAGGTTCCACAAAGTCATGCAGAACTCAGATAGCTCTTCCTCTGTCAGGCGCTCTAAAAGACCCCCAAAGAATTCTCGGAATCTATATGTCTGCTGAGTCAGCCGATTCCCATAAGACGGGGCCCACCAGACTTCTCTAGCACAATCACAATCAAACAAGACATGCCACATCGACTCATGCTCACGACCACACGCCAGACAAACTCCATCACCAAGTTGCCTTTTAAGGATATTCTCCCCAATCGGCAAACACCTCCAAAGGAAATGGTGCACTCGCGGTGGCGCAGCCACCCACCAAACACAGCGCCAAACCCGATCCGGCCCAGCAGACGATGAATTCTAGCCCCAGATTATCCTCCTTCACGCGAACTTAGGGCTAAGAAATACCGTGACTTGACCGTGTAACACGCCTTCCGATCACAGTGCCATATACGTTTATCCGGATGAGTAGGCCCAGCGATAGGGGTCTGGAGTATCGCTTCTGCCTCCCAAGTGTGAAAAGACTCCTGGACTAGGGCACGGTTACAACGTCGCCCATCAGGTAACAACATATCATGTACTAGCATGTTCGTCGGTAGTGGATGCGAGGCGCGCATTATGCGGAAATATGGAGGCCAAGAAACCCACGCATCGTGAAAAATAAATTCCGAGCGACCGTTGTGTATTTAAGAGATAGAGTACCCTCGTGGACGGTTGTTTTGTGTTTTTTTATTTTTTATTTTTATTTTTTTATACTGGGACCGTTGTGTATTCTAAGAGGCGCAAGATGATTTTGGGGTGCCAATTGCTTCAAAAAATATTTATATAAAGGCCCTTATTCGGTCAAAATTTATCACTACAATATTTTTTTAATTTTTTTTGCGAAAACGAAAGGAAACACACACTATTATACCCTCACATGGCGAGGGTATAACCTAACTAACCGCTAAGCCGATGTACTGAGTACTATCACTATATTCATAAGATTAAAAACACAAAAAATTGATAGTGTAGTCTCATTTATCAATACATACAACTCCAGAGATTTAAGAATTAAATACTTAATTGTGAATAGTTAAGAATAATTAGTATTAGTCTTGTTATTATTCTGGGGGGTAGAATGGGTATTTTGTAGGTGTACCATTAGGCCACATATCCTTGAGTAAATTGAGTAGATATACTCTTGCATTGTAAAAGATTTTGGCCAAGATTTACTGAATAACAAATCTGTCAGTTTGTTTTCTTGGTATCAGAGTCTGGCCCATGTTGGCGTAGCCACCAGCTCCTCCGATGAGCACCGCTGCATCTTAGTCGTCTTCCTCAGCTGCTCCAACGACAGCTGCTGGACATGGCAATACTCAAATCACCATCGAAAGAGGAACCTCAGTGAACCCGTTGCTGCTACCAGGAGGAACTGCCATTTCCGGCTCACCGACCATCACCGGAGTTACAGGAGCTCAAATTCCACTCGTCACAAGTCTGGGAACCTCATCCTTTACACCGATGAGCTACATGCAAACTGGGATGTTCACTGGAGCTCATTTCTCAACCTTCTCAGGACTGCAGTTTGGAAGAGCTGAAACTACCATTCCCAATGTCACTATGATGCCGCCGTATTCTCACATTCTGTCACCATCGACGCTCGGAGTCTTAGGTTCGTCCAATATCTCTACCTTGCCTTTCAGTGGAAATCTGAATCAGACATGTAATGTGAAACTTGATAGATCTAATTACTTGATGTTGAAATCTACTGTGTTGCCTATAATCTGAGGACATAGACTTGAGAGTCATGTTCTGTCCGATGAAGGTCATAATCAGCAGCGTAACTCACCTTTTTCTATGTCTCCATCTCCTTATCAAAGATCACAAAATCCTGAGGAATGGCACACTACAGATCAACTGTTGATAGGTTGGTTAAATGGATCCATGACAGAACAGGCTCTGTTAGAAGTTGTTAGGTGTAATACTGCTCATGAATTTTGGGTTACTCTTGAAAATTTATTTAATAGCCAGTCGGAATCCAGGATGTTGGAGTACAAAAGTGCATTGACAAGGGCCACAAAAGGATCAAAACCCATGGCTGACTATCTGGAGCAGATGAAGTCTTATGCTGATAATTTGACAGCTGCTGGTTACCCCATCTCAAAAGCTGAGTTGATTCTTGCAACCCTTGGAGGTTTAGAGAAGGAATATGAATCTGCAATAGTAAACTTGACCTCCAGAGTTGGAACCATGACATGGCAGGAGGTACAATTTCAACTCCTAACTCATGAAAGGCTTTTGGCAAAGTTTGGACATGGGAATTCTGGAGATTTCTAGGAGGGCCCAGTGCACAGGTTGTGAGTAACTCAAACCCTAGACAAAACTATGGAAGTAGATCAGGAAACTCTTCCAATACTGGAAGTAGAGGAAGAGGAAGGAATAACAGAGGCAGGGGAGGTGGTAGAACCTCCAACTCAACCTCAGCAAATAGACCAGTGTGTCAATTATGTGGTAAAAGTGGTCCCATTGTGACAGCCTGCTGGCATAGGTTTGAACAGGACTTTGTTCCTCATAGTCCTGGTAAAATGCCTCCAAATCAGCAAATATGGCCTCTCCTCAAAGTGTTGTGGATCCTGCTTGGTACATGGTTAGTGGTGCTACTGTTAGGAAATCTATGCGGGAACGCAGCGGAATTCAAAAATTTATTTCCTATCGACCCAAGATCGACTTCGTTTAAGCAATAAACAAATAAGCTAAAGACGGTGGTTACCTTGGTTGATCTAAAAGATCGACGCTTTGACCGTCTAAGGAGAGTAGTTCTGCATAGAGCCGCCCAAGTGTTCGGCCTCTACCGCTAGTCCACACGAACAGCCCGCCGGAATCCCATCATGGATTGCTATTGGAAAACTCCGGTTGCTAGACCGGCCCTTTTCCCCTCTCTCCAACTCTCTATAGGATACTCTCTATTTTACACAAGAACTATTAGCTCTTGGAATTATGATGTACAAAAGAGCTTGACACCCACACTATATTTATAGTGTAATATGGCGCCCCAATGAAGAGTGGAGGAGAAGAAAACTTTTTCCCAATAAAATAAGGAAAATATAATTGATTGATTTATCTCATTTATTATAATATCTCATATTAAATAAATCTAGGATATTATCAATATCTTATATTGAATATTCCCAAGATATTGTCAATATCTAATATTGACTATCTTTATTTTATTACCATAAATCAATTTACACATGTGTATATATCACATATATATATTACACATATAAATCTATACAAATATTCAAACATATCAATTTGGCTTTCACGTGTGACATGCACCCAAATGTCAGCCGCATACATTTCAAATATATTCATATATATCAATATCTTATATTTATATATTTGGTAATACTATTAATTAAATTGCACAATCCAAGTGTATCATATACATCCCAAAATTGCGCCACCTTTAGCCAATATTTTGGCATCCGGAATATTCTTTAATTAATATAATATTATTAATATCTTGTATTATATTTATTCTCAATAAATAAATACCACCATATTAATTTACCACTATAACTTTTATAGTCTCAAGATAAACTTTCCTTATTTGGTTATCATCTATAACCACATTTTAATCCGGCTAGATGTTCATATGTGTGTGACCCGATAGGCTTCCGAATATGTTGGCCGTAGACACAAAGTGCAAATTACGAAAATGCCCTTCATACCTAACGATCACGGGATAGCGCCTAGCAACACACCGTGACCCCCAATCATCGGAAGAGTCAAATGCAATGACTACTACCTTTCATGTGAAACAGTTACCGTGTAACTTACAATCCTATCGCTGTAATAATATCCATACGGTCGTTAGTCGAGTGTCAAAACATCAACGACCGTATCTTATAATCTGGATATCATGCTCTCTCGAAGTAACTCATTTACTCCCACTTTGCAAAGATTCACGAGTAAGACATTCCTTATAAGAAGGCCATTTCGGATATTCGATCCCAATCATAGGATACGCGATTCCTGGACGACCAATCATGTATACTCCGCATGCTTCAATATCATACCCAATCACTACCGCATGATCGCCCGTGGCTAGGGGAAATTCAATAGTGTCAAAGCATGACAATCCACACCGTGATGCCATGAAGACTCCGGTCCTAAGGATAATTACACAACCGTCACATAGTGTGACACTTATTCGTGTAAGTGGGTCAGTCTAACGTACGCATTCTCTAATACACGTCCACGTACAGTCCAAGTGTCTCTACACTTCGATAGACGAGATCTATCCTGCCCTTAAAGACAGAAGACATCTAATACGTGCTAGTCTGTTTATACTATCAATGCCCTGTTTAATAGTACATCGCCTAGAGACATTTAAGTATCAAACTTATTAAAGTGATTAGAGATCTCATCAACCATAATCGCCTATCATGGTTTCTCTATCACGGTTTAAAATACTAAGGACGTTATCATATAACAATTCATAATTGGTTCTTTAAAAGAACATATATATGACAACATAAAAGCCATTTAATATATGTATAAACATAAAGAAATAGTAGAAATGATCCGACCCGGTCGGATCCGGTCCAACCCGATTGGGTTTAGGACACTATTTCAACAATCTCCCACTTGGCCTAAAACCAATCACTCATACACACAAGACCAAGTTGAAACACAAGAATCTCATGCAATACTCGCAACTAGCCCTAGCCATAAACGGATCGCTATCCATGGGGACTCAGACTATCTTCATATCACGTTCCAAATGACCAAGTCAAAGGAACCGCCTCAACACACACACGAATCTCTGACGAGACCCTGGTCCTTGCTTCAAGCAATGAATCCACTTACTATATCAGCTATATAGAAAAGGTGGAAGAACCGCACAAGGTTCAAGAATGAACCTTCTAGATCCATGTACTGCTCCCGTTGCGCCTCTAAGGCACTACTGTGTTTTGGCCTAGTTGTAGAATTTATAGTGACCCATCGCTAAGAACATTTCCAGCTCACTGTATCACTTATTCAAAGTGATTGCAAACCCAGACTGTAGCTCCCACTCGCCTTCATAAGACTCGGGATATACGTTTGTATAACTATATTTATCTAACTCCAAGTTTCGATAAACTAGGAATTCTTCCTTAACTTGTTTAAGGATATTCTCGACATTCACCAGATTTACTTTCATACTTGCTCATGACTATTCATGGACTATGAACATCCGGCATCATCTTTATGATGGTTTCTATCGCAGGAGCGAAGGAAACCTTCCATAAGCATCATCTTTCACCTTATCTTTAGGACTAACGTCCTAACATAGATAGATCTTGAGAACACCGCTAGCAGTATCTCCTTGCGATCTATGCTAAACTTCTTTTAGCATCACATCTATATAGGTAAATCTATCACTATAGATTCTTATTTATAAAATAAGAACTACTAATCCAAGTGCTTTCATAAAGACCTTGAATTACCAAACATTAATTGACTGTGACATGGGGAGATGATTCTAAGAGAGATATCTAATACCTTACTCAAAAATCGTAACACACTCCCACTATCCATCTTGCACATTGGGCATATCCTTCTTTTGACTAAATCAAACTCCTTTGATTATCAAACAAAGAAATCGTCTAGAGAAACTTGTTTGAGTCCATAAATGGATCTCATGGGCTTACATATCATGTTATCGTCTATGAACATTGAGCTGTTTGCCCAACGTCTTCAACACTATCATATAGTCATGATACGAAGTTATAACAAGCATAGTCTGAATAGAACTGGGCTCAACCTTACATGGACATTCCTCTAGGTAAGACAGACTAGGTTCATAACCTGGTTGTCACTGATGGAACCTAATTCAGATATTATGGCTCTGGCCATATCTCTCAATCTTGCCTTTTAAACATTCTTTCATGAGTCGTGAGATATTCATTCTTCAAGATGAACATACCAGCAGCCCTTTTGGGCTTGAGGTTATCCACAGACTTCAGAACTTTTGTGTGCACTGAGCAGTGATCTACACCTCATCGCTATATGGCGTCTGCTCACGTTCCTTTGGTTGAATATATCTTTGTGGTTCTCAAACTCTTTTGAGATCTGATTTACTCCCACTGTTTCTCTTTGAAGAAACACTTCCTCTAGAAGACAGCATGTTTGGAGACAAACATTTTGCTCCACGGACAAGTAAATAATATCTAGCGTGCTAGCTAAGATATTCCACAAAGTTGCATATGTCGTACTAGGCTCCAAGCTTTTCTGACTTTGCCTATGACAACTTCAAATCATCGGTTAAGATAGATTCGACATTATCTTCTTCCATATCAAATATGGAATTTATTCAACCTTTATTCTTTGGAACTAGGTTAAGTATAAGGGCACCATCCCGAAACGGGTAAGGGATACTTCGCATGGCTTGTGTCACACCTTTATCATATAAAGTGTTGTTTCCATTTTGGGAACACAATCTAATTGTGTATCCCAAAGATGGTATCCTTCAAGGGAGAATCTTATTCATTTTCAGACGACTTCTGAAACACCCTTCAGGTATTAATTACTTCAATCCAATTGAAGATTAATTCCTAAGTAGCTCATCAATCTCATATTCGTACTAGCTCGAACTTTTCGGGCTTTCCGAATTATGCACTTCACTGAGTACACTTGACTATTTCTAAAAATAGTCGTAGAGACTAATAAACAATTATTTGTGGCATTAATTGTCATAAGCCAACAAACATCGGTATGTTTAGGCTTTAGACAATTTTTCTAGATTTTATAACCTTTTCAAAAAGGGTATTTTAGTCATCTTTAGATAAGATACGTATAACCCACACGATTCATAATCATATGGTTCAACATCATCAGAATGACGTTTAATTACACGCTTCCTTTCCAGAGAGACTATGTCTAGAGTAACCACAAATATTAAGGATAACAGCCATACAAATATTTAGTTGAGATCTCATCACATATATCAACTATATAGTGATATCAATCTAGTATGTTAGATTCAGTGACCTTCCAACTTTATCGGAATAACATTTATTCTTTACAATTGAATATGTCTACTAAATCCTAACAAATAACTGAAAGTATGTTCTTCATAAGAACCGGAACATAATAACATTTATTTAGTTCCCTTATCAGTTTACTAGATTCAGAATATGGTAAGTGTTACAACGTTTGTTTCACCTTCCATATCTGTATTCAATCTTTCTAATTTAATCACACTCGTAAGATATCATATATCTTAGAGTTGACTTGAACTTAGATAGATTTATCTCAACTCACTTGCCTATAATAGAAACTTCAATAAGTTCTCTATTTAAGCACATGCCCTAAATTTCCTTTTTAATCCTTCAAGCACTTGTAAATATTTCTTGGTGTAGTCTTCATAAGACTTAAGAAAGATCACAAGAGTTATGTCTTTGATTTCCTTTCATAAAGAAAATCTAAAGTTTATTAAATAGTTTATTTAACCTTTTAAATCGTATTTAAAACATTAACTATTTAATTAACCTTTAGGCAATGATAGAATTAAGTCGATACTTAAATCTTACAATTTGAAAACATCATTTCCAAAATTCGGTCTAGTCATTCTTATCCAACGTTTGAATAACTCGTCATCGTATGACCGAATGATTATATTGGATCGTATCCACTATCACGAGCTTCCGTTTTTCTTTAATAATTAAAGTCTTGGATTACTGCATCAGATATGTAGTCTCCTTGTCTCTAATTACTATAACGGGATTGCTCATGTCATTGCTTATTTTAAAAGGATTAATATTACTTAACCATATTTGAGAAAGTTTCTCAAAAGGTAACAGTCATAATTTGGTTTTACTAATCGAGAATAAAACATAAATATAAAGTTTGCAAAAACTACAACATAAAATGAAAATAAAAGAGTGTTGTTGTTTATACACGCAAAATCAAAAATGGTCTTTTGGTTTATGATTTTGCTCCCACTAGTCAACTACTTCCAATTGACTTTCAAGAATTTTTCAAAATCCTTTAGTGGCCAAGATCCCATCTGGTTACCCCGATTCCCGACGAGGGCCGATCAACCGGAATAATTCGAAAGGTATGTAACACTTACCAATCACATCTCTATGTGACTCTTGGTGGTTGACTAGTCAACTCTTTGACAATGCACATCTTTATGTGGTATTCAACCCCTTGCCTCTAGAATAAAACGGTCCTGACGAGGGCCAATCACCGCTATACTCTAGTCAAGTCATAACCCAATATTCGCGAGATCTCATACGATCATATCTCAATAACGACGATATACCCGTGGTAGGTCAACTCCCGACGAGGGCCGATCAGTTGGATCCGAACAAAGGCTCTTCACCGTCGCTATAATATTGGGAGACAATTTTTCGACTTGATTTTTGTTGTGGAAGTATTTACGTAAATTAATTCACTTAATTAATTTTAATTACGGTCTCATCAAATATATCTATCTCTATAGACATACATCCTACACATTTATCTAGATCGTGCCTAGTCATGCATCTATCGTATCATATAAAATAAATACAAGCACAAAATAAATAAATGCGTAAAGTAACCGGTATGATCATGGACTTTTTCTAGGTGCGGTTTCGAATACAAACTGACGAAACCGCGGGTCACAATCTAAGGGTAGCTGCAACCGCCAATAGGATCTTTAATGCTCCATTCTCCAATGGGATCTTTATTTTCGCCTTTCTTTGGTCTTCATCTTCTGCTCCATTCTTGTTACATTTAATTCTATCTAATAAAATAAATACACCCGCCGCACACGGGGGGAGCTAACGGGAATGGGATAAATGCAGAAAATAAACTAGGTCACGTTCTTCATAACGGCCTAGGACAATTTTTAAACCAACTGAAAATTTAAATCATTCACATCTATCCTATCGGTCGAGTCCATGATCAATCGAGGTCCATATAATCATATCATATCTACTATATCTAATCCATACAATAAAATCTTATGAAAAAGATAAAATTAAAATTTAACTACTTGCGTCTTAATTAATCAATTAACATTTAATCTATTAAATAATTTTATCCAATCAATTAACTAATTAACATTTAATTAATTAAATGATTTTAATCGAAATAAAATTAACGATTAATTTTTTTAAACCGATTTTAATTTTAATTTTAATCAATTGGAACTATTCCAAAAATAAATCAAAATTAAAATTATTTCTCTTTTGTTTCTTTCCTTTTGATTCGTAATCAAAAGGGATGCCTTTGGTTTCCTAAACCAAATTTGGCTTAGGCCTGGGCCACTTCCCAAAATTTTGGAAGTGACCCAGGCCTAGGCCTTTTACAAATCAAATATTTGAAAAGGGCCTAGACCTATTCCAAATCAAATATTTGGAAAGGCCAAATAATTTTGGTTTAGGCCTGGCCACTTTCCAAAATCAAAATTTTGGAAGTGGCCTAGGCCTAGGCCTTATTCCAAATCAAATATTTGGAAATGGCCTAGGTCTATTCCAAACAAAGTTTGGAAAAGCCATTATTATTTTAATGCCATGTGGCAACCCAATGGCCAAACTATTTGAACCATTGGTTAGCCACATGACACAACTAAACAAAGGAGATATTAATCACAACTATGAACCATATTAAATCACAAAATACACAAAACAAAACTGGGGCCACCGCATCACGCCAGCAGCCGCCGGGAGCCCGGAGGCCGCCGCCGCCGCCGGCGATCACACGGTGGTGGTGCCGCCGCCGATCGGCCGAGCACCACCATTGCCGCCCCTTTTTTTTTCTTTTCGTGTATCAATTTTGCGAATTAAAAATCTTTCTTCTTTTAATCACGTGATTTAAACGATAAAATTAACTACGCACAATAACATGCTTATTGCTTAAGCTCGAAGCTCGCTCTGATACCACTGTTAGGAAATCTACGCGGGAACGCAGCGGAATTTAAAATTTATTTCCTATCGACCCAAGATGGACTTCGTTTAAGCAATAAACAAATAAGATATAGACGGTGGTTACCTTGGTTGATCTAAAAGATCGACGCTTTGACCGTCTAAGGAGAGTAGTTCTGCATAGAGCCGCCCAAGTGTTCGGCCTCTACCGCTAGTCCACACGAGCAGCCCGCCGGAATCCCATCATGGATTGCTATTGGAAAACTCCGGTTGCTAGACCGGCCCTTTTCCCCTCTCTCCAACTCTCTATAGGATACTCTCTATTTTACACAAGAACTATTAGCTCTTGGAATTATGATGTACAAAAGAGCTTGACACCCACACTATATTTATAGTGTAATATGGCGCCCCAATGAAGAGTGGAGGAGAAGAAAACATTTTCCCAATAAAATAAGGAAAATATAATTGATTGATTTATCTCATTTATTATAATATCTCATATTAAATAAATCTAGGATATTATCAATATCTTATATTGAATATTCCCAAGATATTGTCAATATCTAATATTGACTATCTTTATTTTATTACCATAAATCAATTTACACATGTGTATATATCACATATATATATTACACATATAAATCTATACAAATATTCAAACATATCAATTTGGCTTTCACGTGTGACATGCACCCAAATGTCAGCCGCATACATTTCAAATATATTCATATATATCAATATCTTATATTTATATATTTGGTAATACTATTAATTAAATTGCACAATCCAAGTGTATCATATACATCCCAAAATTGCGCCACCTTTAGCCAATATTTTGGCATCCGGAATATTCTTTAATTAATATAATATTATTAATATCTTGTATTATATTTATTCATAATAAATAAATACCACCATATTAATTTACCACTATAACTTTTATAGTCTCAAGATAAACTTTCCTTATTTGGTTATCATCTATAACCACATTTTAATCCGGCTAGATGTTCATATGTGTGTGACCCGATAGGCTTCCGAATATGTTGGCCGTAGACACAAAGTGCAAATTACGAAAATGCCCTTCATACCTAACGATCACGGGATAGCGCCTAGCAACACACCGTGACCCCAATCATCGGAAGAGTCAAATGCAATGACTACTACCTTTCATGTGAAACAGTTACCGTGTAACTTACAATCCTATCGCTGTAATAATATCCATACGGTCGTTAGTCGAGTGTCAAAACATCAACGACCGTATCTTATAATCTGGATATCATGCTCTCTCAAAGTAACTCATTTACTCCCACTTTGCAAAGATTCACGAGAGTAAGACATTCCTTATAAGAAGGCCATTTCGGATATTCGATCCCAATCATAGGATACGCGATTCCCGGACGACCAATCATGTATACTCCGCATGCTTCAATATCATACCCAATCACTACCGCATGATCGCCCCGTGGCTAGGGGAAACCTCAATAGTGTCAAAGCATGACAATCCACACCGTGATGCCATGAAGACTCCGGTCCTAAGGATAATTACACAACCGTCACATAGTGTGACACTTATATGTGTAAGTGGGTCAGTCTAACGTACGCATTCTCTAATACACGTCCACGTACAGTCCAAGTGTCTCTACACTTCGATAGACGAGATCTATCCCTGCCCTTAAAGACAGAAGACATCTAATACGTGCTAGTCTGCTTATACTATCAATGCCCTGTTTAATAGTACATCAGCCTAGAGACATTTAAGTATCAAACTTATTAAAGTGATTAGAGATCTCATCAACCATAATCGCTTATCATGGTTTCTCTACCACAGTTTAATACTAAGGACGTTATCATATAACAATTCATAATTGGTTCTTTAAAAGAACATATATATGACAACTGAAAAGCCATTTAATATATGTATAAACATAAAGAAATAGTAGAAATGATCCGACCCGGTCGGATCCGGTCCAACCCGATTGGGTTTAGGACACTATTTCAACAGCTACTAACCACATAACTGCTGATATAAATAATTTGCATCTTGTTGGGGACTACTCTGGATCAGACACTCTAGCTGTTGGTAATGGTGAGCAACTTTCCATTTCTCATGTAGGGTCCTGTGTCCTTCCTACACAAAATCACACACAGTAGTTACTAAAAAACACCTTACTTGTCCCTACCATAAAAAATAATCTAGTCAGTGTTTCTCAATTAACCAATGACTATCCTATTATTGTTGAATTTGACAATGAATGTTGCTATGTCAAGGACAAGGCAACAAAGACACTGCTGCAGGTAGGAACACTTAGGCATGGACTGTACCAGATTCCTGTGGTCAAAGGTTTCAATCAACAGATCTCCCTTCAATCCAAGAGTCATCCAGAGACAAAAAAATAATACTTGTAATGCCTTCATTTGTACTCTGTTCTTGTTAAAGACTTAGCCATTTGGCATAGGAGGCTTGGCCATCCTTCCAAACTTGTTTTGAAATATGTGTTGAACTCTTGTAATGTTGGTTTTGAAGATAATCTTTCTTTCTGTGAATCCTGCCAGCTGGGAAAAATGCATAATTTGCCTTATAATAAATTTGTGTCTCATGCTAAATCTCTTCTTGATGTTGTTCATAATGACCTATGGGGACCTGCACCCATTGTTGCTAGTTCTGGTTTTCAATATTATATTTATTTCATTGATGATCATTCTAGGTTCACATGGATATATCCCCTTAAGCACAAGTCTGAGGCCTTAGATGCCTTCATGTCCTTTAAAAAACTTGTAGAAAATTAGTTTCAAACAACTATTAAGTGTTTGCAATCTGACTGGGGGGAGAGTATAAAGTTTTTTAACTCTACCTGTAAGACAATGGGATAGATTTTAGGCATTCTTGTCCTCATACTCATGGCCAAAATGGGAGAGCAGAAAGGAAACATAGACCTATAGTTGAAATGGGACTAACCATGTTAGCTCAGGCCTCTATGCCCTTAAAATTCTGGTGGAACAACTTTGAACAGGCTGTTCAGATCATAAATGACCTTCCTACCCCTGTCCTTAACAACCTTGCACCATCACAGGTCTTGTACAACACCAAACCTGATTATTCCAAGTTCAAGATCTTTGGTTGTGCCTGCTACCCTAACCTTAGACCCTACAACACTCATAAATTCAGCTAAAATGTGTCAACTTAGGTCTAAGCACTCAACACAAAGGTTACAAGTGTCTAGATCAGATAGGGAGGATATATATCAGTAGGGATTTTGTCTTTAATGAAGCATAATTGACGTGGCCTTTTCTAGTGCTAATACCAGTCCTTAACCGACAGTGTATCGGGTCAAACTGTAGTGCTAGTATGGTGAGTCAGAGTATCGTATCCTCAGGGAACTTTGTAATTCTTCTAAGTGTGGTTAAACACCAAAGAGCTGTTATTAACTCAATCTAAATCTCAGTTTTATAGCACAGATAACTAATAACTTAAAATAAAATAAATGCATAAATTAAAATTTATTCTAATATAATATATATAGATATATAAATATATATAGATATGCATTAGTTGCAAAATATATATATAGATATAAATATATAGATGCCAAATATATTATTAGAGAACTAGCCAAAGTTTATATAATTGATTTATACGATCTTTTCAGTGAATGGAATGTGCTCGATCTTTCTTTTTATATTAGGTTTAATTGAGTAAATGAAACGGTGCACTCCTAAGGTTAACAATTCCTCCTCACATTAGCGTATGAAATTGTCATATGTCCATTGTCATCAGTCCAAATCCACAACTATTACGGTTTTTCCGAACAGGTCCCGAGTACGATTCTACCTTTGAATAAAAAGGAGTCATTCCGTTAGTCAAGCGGTCAATTTTATTAAAAGGCTCCGGTTGTCAAAGCCGGGCGATTCAACTTTCGGTTTAAGTTTCAATTAAGCGATGAGTTAACATGATTACGATCTTGAGTACAAATTTTAATAAGATTTATCTTTTTAGGACAAATCGCCCCCGAATAGGAAACTGGATTCCGTTGTCACGTTTTCACTCGGCCAATTTTACCCTCCGGTTTTTCTATTAACGAGTTCATAACTTAATTACGAGGTGTCAATTCATAATTAGATTATGAATTCTTTCAAGTCAAACTTTATTAATAGAAAAAGATTCAATTAACTCAATTTTATTCAATTTTACTTAGACAACATTCCTTTACCGAAAAGATCGAAATAAAACGATTACATAACTTTGGCTAGTTATTAGATTTAGCCTACTAACATTATGCGAAAAGATAAAAAACAAACATAATAAACATAAATACTTTAGAAATTTTACCCGATTACAACGATTGAATCGGAAGATGTATTCTTCCGGATGCTACAACAACTTCAACAACCTCGATCTTACGGTAATTTCTTGAGCATTACAACGATACTACTTATTTATGGCTTAAGGCCTATATATATACATACTACTACTACTAAAAAAAAGGTAAAAGAGATATATTTGGTACACCCTTTATGCCTGCAATGCTGCCCTATTTATAGGCAAATTTTCCCTTGCCGGATCGATCCGAGAAAGGGCCGGATCGATCCGGGAATAAAAAATCTTATCCTAGGATATTCTCTGCAGGGCCACATGCTGGTCTAATCATGATGTCTCCTCGGATCGATCCGAGGTAAATCCGGATCGATCCGGATAGATTTTCTCTCAATCTTAATCCGAAACTTGATAAAATCATAACTTGAGCTCTGGATCTCCAAATGACATAATTCAAGATGCGTTGGAAAGCTCTTGAGGAGATCTATAACTTCCATGAAGACTTCTTTTTCAGAAAATGCCTTTTTGCTGGTCCATTTGTTCGTTGAAAATATAACTTGATACGGCGTCACGAACCACTGATCCACTTGAACTTTAAATCTCGTGGCATTCCTTTATTCCTTCAAAAGATATGATTTTACTCCATAAAATGTCGTCACTCGGGGTCTTGGTTTACCTAAGGTCTGTAAAATACCAAAAATACCCACGTGAATCTGACACGACACTCCGGTTATTAACCCGGTACAAAATTTATAACTTTTATCATTTTTACTAGATTTTTATAGTATTTAGATTTATTCATAGCTATTAATATTTTATAAGATTATCGTTATATTTTATTATATTTTATATAAAAAGAGTCGATAACGTATATAAAACATCGTAATTTTTATCATATAAATGTTATACATCAACTACTCCCCACTTAGCTCTTTGATCGTCCTCGAGCAAAATAAGCGGTAATATATAAAAATTACGATAAAAATAATATAAGTGGTAGATACAATTTTAAATTAGTAAAATATCATTTCAATATTATAAACATATTAATTATATCTTTCTTAGAAATTAATAAGATAAAAAGTGTAGATAACTTTGATAAATTATTTATCAACTATTATTCAAATGAAATTTCACAAAATTTACTCAATAAATATAATTAAAATTCTAGAATTATTTTCCTATCTCAACTTATATGAAATATTTGGAATCAAAGACTAAGTCAAGTAATTGACAATATGGCTCAAACTTTTTAGATAGGACATTGGTTAATCGAAAAGATAGAAAAAGAAATCAAAAATAGAAAGAGGCAAGTCGTACGTACTTACACCTTCACGTTTGATCAAAAACAATTTCGATTAATAATATCTCCTTTTCCAACTATTTTTTCAGATTTTCTCTCTTCTTTTTCAATATTAAGAACTAAAAGCGTGAGTGTGTGTAGAAAATCAAATTTACAGGCATTGCTTCATCAAGATTGATCGGAGTAATACTCTTTCGATCTAAAATTACGAGTCCGGTTTCCTTAAACTCGTAATCATTCTTGAGATCTTATGATTCGAATTTTTATCGGGAGCTTTATACCTCATAGTGATATAGGGCGTTTCTAGATAACACCCTACTGCACTCAAATCATCGGAAGCTACTACCGATATCTGGCGATCAAAGATAAGGAAGATACCTGGTATTCGATTAATTCTCTGTAAATTTGGTGCTTTTTTTTTTTTTTTTTTTTCACCTCAACATACACCATCCTTAGCTTCTGTGCTATCATCTCCTTTCATAAGTACGTACAAACTCGTGGGATTTTTAGGAAATGTAGACCAAAATAAGCCAAGGGTCGGTTATGATCAAAAATGGCTATTTCGAGTGAGGTCTTGATCACTCTAATCAAGGTTGAGGTAATTTTTGTGGTGTCAAAAATCTCATCATTCATAATCCGATTCCATATTCATATTTCGTTTTACAAAGAAAATTATTCTAAAAAATTCATTATAAATATAAGTATATTTGCTAAAATTTCATATGAAACTTACTTGATAATATTTATGTATAGTTACATATACTTAAAATCTTATAAAGATCTAAAATTGACATATATAATATAATTATAATATATCTACTTTATTTTACTTAATTAAAATCTATTCTTACCAATTTATATTGTTTTTATTCATATTAATTATATATTATCTAATTATTTTGTTCCAAGAAAAATTAAACTAAGTATTGAACAATTAAGTATAGATTTATATAAGAAAATTTTAATTTTAATTTACTAACTTACTTCCACTCCCCACTTATGAAATGACATCGTCCCGATGTTTAGTGAGTAAAATAAAAAGTAATTTGCAAATAAAATTAAAATTTTATATGATTTTGATTATTATTTCTTATTTTTAGCAACCATATATTATTTTGATTAAAGAAAATGACATATATATTAAACACTATTACAAACTATAAATAAAAGTAACAAACAACAACAAACGATTAAACAACTAATTTAAACAACTACCATCTTAACAACATAACTTCTAACTGATTATCAAACCGTAGATGAACATCCGGGAGTATCCACCGGAAGTAATCCTAACTGAGAATCACGAGATGGAAAAATCTCGTCAGTAGCAAACTCAGGCACGTGATTCAGTTGGATACAAAGGTGAGAGATAACCCAGGCAAATGGTAGCGGTTTTCCCCTATTACGTCTTTCTACTGCAAAATTAATTGCAGTCTTAAAAATCAAAACTCCCCAATCAATGTATGCTCCCACAGTCAATGCATACAACAGCAGCATCTCATCATCCGTAACCCCATAAAAATCTCTAGTTGGATAGATTCGAGAATTAATGAAGCGTTTCCAAGCCCTTAAATGAGGGGGTAAAGCCAGAGTTGAAGAATCATAGTTATGATCAAACAACGGAAATACGAACTGAAAGGCCTCTGCAGTACGATTTACAACATTATACGCATCCCCAAGTTCCCAAAGAAACTCGAAGTGTGGGTTTCGATCAAAAGTACATGGTGGAATTTGATAGATTTGATTTATGATGATTGGTGAAAACGAAATAACGGTGCCCCTAACTGTAATAAGTTGAGATGAGGCTACTGTCGTTATTTGAGTGAGAGACGCAAAGAAATCTCTAACTATCGAAATGTTTACTCGACCTCTGGGAGTCCTTATCAACTTTTTCCACCCGCAACCTCGGATTAGATTACGTCCCCACTGATCAATTTTTTCGGTGTTTAAGCCTTTCTCCATCGAATAGGAGAACGGACAAAATTTAGATGTCTCGGGACTTCATTATGAAAACAAGAGGCATGCCCTTCGGGAACTACACCATCAGGCGTATGCGGCTCATAACTATTAACCGAGGGCGATGATCGGTTAGACATTTTTTTGGTACAGAGATTAAAAATAGAATGAAGGAAAGAATGAGCAAATGTTTGGCTGCTGCTCTTTTCCTTTTATAGAAACATATCCATCAAGCAAAAGTAGAAAAGATCTACTTAAAGCGCGTTTTTGTACTTGCCGGATCGATCCGAGAAAGGGCCGGATCGATCCGGCCTCTGAATCGATAATGTTGTCAGGTCGGTAAACACACGTCGGATCGATCCGGTAAAAGGCGGATCGATCCGGAACATTACTGTTCACGGACAGAGTTGATTTTGCTTGAAAAAGACTTAGTTTTTTCTAGGTGACAAGTTTTCTTCCTTTTTTGTGATTCATTTTCATTATGTTATTACGCTAAATCATTCTATATGATGCGTAGTACCAAAATATGAAATGAAAACATGAAAATCGTATTAAAATAAAATCCTACTATGATCAAAACAACTTAAAATTTAACGAAAAAAGAAAAACGTGCATGATAAATAAAATTGTTTCAATGTCAAAAACCATAGAATGTTTAAAAATTATCACTCCTCTTCATCACTCATCTCGACGTGGCTTGAACTTGGCATAGCTTGAGAACGGGTCGATTCTTGGGATGGATCTTGAAAATAAGTTGACATCCGTACTGAGCTATCTAGTCCCATCGAGCTCATCTCTCTCGTGATATCGGAAAAAGTGCCTCCCCATCTCATCGTGGTATGGCCAAACGATCCAGATCCAATCCATTCTGATGTTGCAGCTGCCGTAGTACCTGTCGAAAAATCTCCTACACCACTAGTTTGAACTCCAAAAGAATGTGGTATTTGTTGGAAATCGAGTGAGGTGGCATCGGTGGAATGAAATCGGGCAAGGTATAAGGCTGGGTTTGGCATTGCGGAATATCCATCTCGGCATAGGTAGGGTTTTGCGGTATATTCATTTGATATAAACCTCGTATGCCTTGACGTAAATCTTCAGACCATAATTTATTCCTTTCCGCAAAAACAGCCATATTGGCATTAGCACGATGAACATCATAGGCCATGGATTGAAACATATCGTAAGTGATGGTATTTGGAAGATGAGTTTGAGTTTGATTGGATGAAGGAGGGACAACAGTAGATGGAGTAAGCTGAGGACGTTGACGATTAGGGTCCAAAAAGTTTATTCTTCCTGCCGGCCTAAGTGGTAAACTAGGACCAATAAGTGTGTCATCTACCATCATCAAATTATCATTTGGGAGCTCGGGGACTCCTATCTGACGACACAAGGAAGAAATAAAACATGGAAAAGGCATGTGATTGCCTGGTCTAGCGGTCAGGGCAAATTCCTTGGCCCTTCTATACATCACTGCCTATATCCACAGGTACATCATTAACTATAGCCCAAGCAATACACAAATCCTCTTTACCAAAAGATGTAAAATGCCGAGACGGGTAAAGAGTATGACTAATAAAGCGTTTGATGGCTCTCATATCCCGGATACATTTCCCATAGGAAAATCTGTTTTCATGCCAGACGGCAGTGGGATCTAACTCATGCTGGGCTAGTGAAACAATATGATCAAAGTCTGCTGGCTCATCCAAATTCCAAACTGTATAATAATCCTCATTCTCCGGTATGTCAGGAATACCAAAAATAGCATTAATAATGTGAGGAGTAAAGGGCACTGTCCTAGTCCTCAGGCTGACAGAGGTTAACTCACCATCTTCCGTAGCATCGTGAGTTGCTACCAAAGAATAAAATTCTGCTACAAAGGTGGTGTTAATTTCTCCCGACCTTAAACTGGCTAATTCCATCCAATGCCTCCCTTCAAAAATTTCTTTGACCTCCCTTCCCAAATCTTCAAAATCTAAACCCCTCTCGATTGCAACTAAACACCGTCCAAATTTATTCTTAAAGGCGTTTCTAGCTGCAACAGACGCAGTTCTATCAAAGCTAACGACCAATTCTTCTTCTATTAAAGGCCTAGTTTCTATAACTGGAATTTGGGTAGGGATATGCGGTTTACGTTTTTTACTAGCTTTGGATGATTCGGCCATTCTACGATAAAGAGAAAATTACAAAACAACACAAAACAACACAAAACAACAGTACAAATGTGAGTGACAAAACAGTTGAAAATGAATTAAAACTTGGAAAGCGAAATTAACAAAATAAAATAACTACACTATTACCTTATAAAGCTTGAAAAGGTTGAAATGTGGCCGGAAAAGATGGAAATTTCGCCGGAATAAAGTTGAAGCTATCCTTGAAAAATTCCTCAATTTAAATGCAACTTTGAAGAGAGGAATGGAGAATGAGAAAAATTTAAGAAGTGGTGTAGTTTAATGGTGATGTTGTGTGATGATTTGAAGGCAAAAAAATCGAATTGAGGGGAAAAGGGGAGGGGCGGCTGTTTTTAGAAAAAGAAGAAGAAGAAGAAGAAGGAGGTCCCCGTCCCTTTTTTAGGTTTTTTTAGGTTCCGGATCGATCCGGGGTTAGGTCGGATCGATCCGACCATTTTTTTTTTTTTACTTAAATACTAAAAAGAAAAATATTTTTGGTATGATAATCCTTAATTATATCATATAAATAACATATATGATAAAAATAAGTTTTATCATAAAATTTTTGAAGTCTTAAAACAAAAATAAACAAAAACTTAATCTAATTCTACTCCCACCAATCTTAAATCTTCAAGATTTCTATAATAACGGTCCATTAACCTAATCTTAAGAAATGAGGCGTTTGAATTTTCTCTTTGATCTCCATCGGGATTTTCGGATAACCACCTAATCGTTCCCTTCTTAACAACATTCAAACACTCATCCTGTGATTTGGTTGTGCTTTCCCTACATTTCCCTTCATGCTCACTTTTTCCACAGCTTCTACACCTTCTTAAAAACTTTGCCCTTCTCTTTATCGAACTTCTCGAATTTCCATTACAAAGTTCTTGCAATCTGATTTCTCTCAACAATTGCTTGTTTTTCTCAAAAACTGAAGCTTCTATTTTAAACGCGACATCTTTATCCAAGCCTAATTTCAAAAGCAGTATAAAAATTTCTATTCTATCTAAAAAAGACATCCAGTTCTTTTACGTCTATCCGGTAAAAGACGAAACTACTTTAAACATAAATAAAACACATAAAAGTAGAGTAAAAATAGATAGAACCTGGTATTCGGCTGAGTTTAACTCCCTTGCCTTTTAGTTTCTTGATTTCTCTGCTTTTTACTTTGTCGGAGGATCGATTAGTAGCATTATTTCTCCCTTCAGTGTGGTTCCTTCTCCTTCCACAAATAACTTTACTCTATGGCCATTGGCTATAAAAGTTGTATTTCCATCAGTTAGTTCAACAGCTCCAGATTTGTAAACTCTCGTTACTTTAAATGGACCTGTCCATCTTGATTTAAGCTTTCCTGGAAATAACTTTAAACGTGAATTGTACAAGAGCACTCGATCACCTACATGGAACTCACGCCTATAAATTCTCCTATCGTGAAAGGATTTCGTGCGTTCCTTGTAGATTCGAGCGTTTTCATAAGAATCGAGACTGAATTCTTCTAGTTCCATCAATTGAAGCAATCTATGATCACCAACAGCCTTAGGATCGAAATTCAAAAATTTAATAGCCCAGAAGGCTCGGTGTTCTAACTCAACTGGGAGATGACAAGACTTACCAAAAACTAACTTATAGGAGAACAACCAATTGGTGTTTTAAAAGCTGTTCTATATGCCCATAATGCATCGTCTAGTTTAACTGCCCAGTTTTTTCGATTTGAATCCACTGTCTTTTCTACAATTCTCTTGATCTCTCTATTAGATACCTCTACCCGACCACTGGTTTGCGGATGATAGGGCGTTCCTAACTTATGCGTTACACCATATTTTTCAATTATCTTGGTAAATGGTCTATTACAAAAGTGTGAACCTCTATCACTAATGATAGCCCTCGGAATGCCATAACGTGTAAATATATTCTTTTTAAGAAATCGTATGACAACTTTGGTATCATTAGTGGGAAGAGCTTGACTTCTACCCATTTTGAAACATAATCTACCATTACTAGAATAAATCTTTTTCCAAAAGATATAGGAAATGGTCCCATGAAATCTATACCCCAAACATCAAATAACTCACATTCTAAAATAGGTTGCATAGGCATTTCATGTTTTTTAGATACATTTCCCCATTTTTGACATGGTTCACAAGATTTGACATATTTATAAGCATCTCTATATAGCGTAGGCCAATAAAAACCACATTGTAAAACTTTAAAAGCGGTTTTCCATCCTCCATGATGACCTCCTGCCTCACGATCATGACAAAATGATAAGATACTTAAAATTTCATTATCGGGCACACACTTTCCGATTATCCCATCCGAACATTTACGGAAAAGGTCCGGTTCCTCCCAGTAATAAAATTTTAAGTCATAAAAGAATTTCTTTTTCTGTTGCCAAGTCCAATGAGACGGAATATAATCACAGGTTAAGTAATTAATGATATCTCCAAACCAGGGTGAAATTTCCTTAGAAGGAATTCTATTCTTTAATAACTGCATGGTTGAAGGAGTATCTATTCTAAAAAGTTGTTCATCAGGAAATGAATCTTTAATTTCTATTCCCTTTCCTCCATCATTTTCCATTCTACTTAGATGATCTGCTACTACATTCTCACTTCCCTTTTTATCTTTAATTTCCAAATCGAACTCCTGAAGTAAGAGAATCCATCTAAGAAGACGTGGTTTCGCATCCTTCTTACTCAGCAAATACTTCAAAGTTGAATGGTCTGTATACATTATTACCTTAGAACCAACAATATACGATCTAAACTTATCTAAGGCAAAAATTACAGCTAACAGTTCTTTTTCCGTAGTTGTATAGTTCAGTTGAGCTGCAGTTAATGTGTGAGATGCATAGTAAATAGCTTTTAGAATTTTGTTATATCTTTGTCCTAAAACTGCTCCTACCGCTAAATCACTGGCATCACACATAATTTCAAACGGCAAATTCCAATCTGGTGCTATTAGCACTGGTGCAGTAGTCAATCTCGCTTTTAAGGTCTGAAAAGCTTCCTTACATTTACTATCGAAGTTAAAAGGTACTTCCTTTTCAAGCAAATGACTTAGAGGCTTTGCTATCTTTGAAAAATCTGCAATAAATCTCCTATAAAATCCTGCATGTCCAAGAAATCCTCTTAGAGTCCTTAGATTAACTGGTGGTGGTAATTTTTCAATTACTTCAACCTTAGCTTTATCAACTTCAATTCCTATTTCAGAGATTCTATGGCCTAGAACAATTCCTTCTGATACCATTAAATGACATTTTTCCCAATTTAAAACCAAATTGGTATCTTCACAACGTTGCAACACTCTTTCTAAGTCGACAAACATTTACCAAAAGAATCTCCGTAAACACTAAAGTCGTCCATAAAAATTTCTAAGAATTTCTCAACCATATCGGAAAATATAGCCATCATGCATCTTTGAAACGTAGCAGGAGCATTACATAAACCAAACGGCATTCTTTTATACGCAAAAGTTCCATAAGGACAAGTGAAAGTAGTCTTTTCCTATCTCCTGCTGCAATGAAAATCAGTAAATAACCTGAATAACCATCTAAGAAACAGTAATATTTATGACCACTTAAACGTTCCAACATTTGAACTATGAATGGAAGTGGATGATGATCTTTCTTAGTATGATCATTTAGTTTCCTAAAATCAATGCACATTCGATATCCTGTAATTTCTCTTGTTGGAATCCATTCATTTCTATCATTTTCTTTTACTGTGAAACCTCCTTTCTTTGGTACCACTTGAGTTGGACTCACCCATTCACTATCTGATATAGGGAAAATTATTCCCATCTCTAATAGCTTAATGACCTCTTTCTTGATAATTAACTGCAAATTTGGGTTGAGGCGGCGTTGCGGTTGAATACAAGGCTTAGCATCTTCCTTCAGAATTATCTTATGAACGCAAATCTCAGGGCTAATACCTCGAATATCGGCAACAGTCCATCCAAAAGCTTTCTTATGCTTTTTCAACATTCTAAGTAATTGATCTTCTTGTTGCTCGATTAAAGTTGATGAAATAATAATCGGTAATAGATTATTAGTTTCAAGAAAAGCATATTTCAGATTTAAAGGTAATGGTTTCAATTCCAGATTCTTTGGCGGATCTTCTATTGACGATTTAAGAACTGGTCCTTCTAGTTCTAATTCCAAGTGCTTATGCCATGGTGGTTTAAAGGTAAAACTTTCTGTATCTAAAGATAGAATTATCTTTTTCATTTCAATGTCTTCCTCATCTTCTTTATAGATAGATAGAGTTAAGCATTCTTCTAATCTGTCTTCAAAAGTTGGTAACTGATTATCATAGACAGAATGAATATCTTCTATAAAAGAACATGATTACGATGATGCATAATTCATGGCTTTGAAAATATTGAAAGTAACTTCGTCTTCATTGACTCTTAAGATTAATTCTCCTTTCCGAACATCGATTAAAGTTCTTCCTGTAGCTAGAAATGGACGACCTAGAATAAGAGGTGCTGAATAACCGTCTTCCATTTCCATAACTACAAAGTCTTCTGGAAAATAGAATTTGTCTACTTTAACCAATATGTCCTTTATAATTCCTTTAGGGTACTTAATCGATCTATCTGCCATTTGCGAGTCATTTCGATCTTAGTAAGCTTTCCTATGCCTAACTTTCTATAATCCTCATAAGACATGAGATTTATACTTGCTCCTAGATCACATAAGACCTTC
Organism: Gentiana dahurica var. dahurica; assembly: GCA_024500145.1. Classification (NCBI taxonomy): domain Eukaryota; kingdom Viridiplantae; phylum Streptophyta; class Magnoliopsida; order Gentianales; family Gentianaceae; genus Gentiana; species Gentiana dahurica. Next base: position 110,571,004 of record CM044901.1, read on the forward strand.
TTAAACAGAAATCCTCCAATTTCACACGGAATGGTAAAACTACCAGGATCTTTCGGTTTAGGTGGTAACTTATCTGCAAAACTGCGGAACATTCTTCATTTAGGCATATATTCTCATATTCCTCTAATTTTTTCTTGTTTGACAGAATTTCTTTGAGAAATTTTCCATAGGCAGGTATATTAATCGAGCTTCGATAACAGGGATATTAACTTGAATATGACGAAAAGTGTCAAGGAAACGAGCATACTTCTTATCGGTTTTTTCCTTTTTGATTTGATCTTTAGGAGGGTAAGGTAAAGATTCTAAATCTATGACCTTTGGCTCCTTTGTCAGTTTCTCTTTTCCCTTTTCCTTAAACCTTTGAGTATTACTCAGTCGCCATATTTCAGGTTCTTGGATTCTTTCTTTTAAATTGTTCCCTGAATCAATCTCTACTTCAGATTCCTTCATTTCTTCATTTTTTCCATTCTTGTTTCCATTTTCTTCTATTCTAATGTGTTCCTTAAATAAAGTCCTTAAATCTTTATCCATGGGATCTTTCAGAATTCTAGGGATTTTTACCCAATTTTCCTTCTCACTTTCGGGTTCCGAACTTCTATTCCTTTTCAAGAAGTTGTCTATAATTTCTTCTTCCTCATCTGTAAATTCAAGTTCATCTTTAGTTTTATCATTCTTACCGTCTAAGTCATCTTCTACTTCATTATTCCCAAAGCTTTCAACTCCCTTACTTCCACTGAGCTTCCTACTTCTCGTAACTACAACATTCACCTCTCTTGGGTTCCTTTCGGTGTTACTTGGTAATCCTCCTGGGGGTCTGCTGTTATTACGTTCACCTTCCCTACTCAAATGATCTTCCATATTCCTTAATGAGGCTTCTATTGTTCTCATCCTGGTATCATGTCCACTCATAGATGTTTTCATTGAACTCATGTCCTTAGTGACTGTACCAATAGAAGTCACCATTGTTTCTATATTTTTTGCTTGAGTAGATACTACACCCATCATATTTTCCATTAGTTTTTCCCATTTTTCAACTCCTTCTGCAGGTTGAGTTGAACTTTGAGTTCTTGGTATACTTTGAGTGGTATGTTGAGGATAGGATCTAGGTAATGATGGCAAATTCTGATTAGACGTGTTTTCTTGATAAACTTGATTATTATTCATATTCCTATATGGAACTGGATACGGCGGTTGTCCTTGCTTGCTAGGGTTTTCGGACCATCGATAAGTAGGGTGATCTCTTCTAATAGCATTGAACGAGTTTGAGTAAGCATTGTTTAAATTTCTATGTTGCTGAAGAAAACTCACCTCCTCTCTTGAGTATCCTGTCGGTTCTTCAATCCCTAGTGGTATTTTATCCTGATTCGAATATTCAGTTGGTGTACTATTTTACGAACTTTGGTTCTTATTCTGTTGTAATCCATCAAATTTCCTACTCAAATTTTCTAAATGTGCTAGAACTTCCGTGTTAGACGTGCATTCTCCTGCAAAAGCTACTTTTCTAGTGCTAGAACCGGTTTCCCACATTACATTATTTTTGGAAATCTTTTCTATAGCATCGTAAACTAATTGAGCTTCACTCATCATTAAAGAACCACCACATGCATGATCTACATCAGCACGTGAATCTTTTCTTAATTTACGACAGAAAAGTTGAATTTGCATGTCTAAGGAATAACCATGGTCGGGACACGCTCTTAGTAATTTTTTAAATCTTTCCCACGCATTCCCAAGCGTTTCTTCAGATCCTTGTCTAAAATTAGCAACCTCGACTTTTAATTCCAAATTCCGTCCTGGAGTGAAGTATTGTTTCAGAAATTCAGTTTGAATCTCCTCCCAACTTGTAAGTGAATGATGTGGAAGAGACATAAACCAATCTCGGGCTCGTCCTTTTAGAGAAAAAGGAAACATAGTCATCCTTGTTAATTCCTTGTGAGCACCTTGACTTTTGGCTGTATTGCACAGTTCTTCAAAAAGATAGAGATGATGATGTGGATCTTCATCATCTTCTCCTAGGAATTGGGCTCTTGTGTCAATCAAACCAAAAAGATGAGATTTAATCTCGAAATTATTCGCTCCTTCATTAGGTAAAAGTATGGGATTATTAGTCCGATTTCTTCTTATGGTTTGGTCACAAATAGGTCTTGGGTTTGGCGGATTGTTACGATTATTCTGGTTCCGATTCTGATTATCTCTATTATTATTATTTTGATTATTATTAGGGTTAACAGGGTTTTGTCCATGCCCTAGAGCATGATCTAGCCTTTGTTCGTTTGTTTCATCACTAGCTTCAGCCATTTTCGTATTTCTGTTTGAAGATGATTCGTCAGGATTTCCCCGACTAGTATGACCACGTTTTCTCTCTACTCTTAACTGCCTTTCGTAAGTGTTTATGTCAGGCTTATAAGGAGTGAGTGGGGCCTTACCACTTCTGGTCATCAACTAACGAAAATAGAAAATAACACGAAATTGATAGTAGTAAAATTTGGTAACTTACCTATAAGGTAAGTACCAACGAAAATAAAATTAGAAATGAGATAAGAAAAGTGTTGACTTATTCTCGAGAATTTTGAGCTAATACAAGTAGTAACCATAGACACAAAAAAGAAATTAGCGTCGTTCCCCGCAACGGCGCCAGAAAGCTGACGTGGCCTTTTCTAGTGCTAATACCAGTCCTTAACCGACAGTGTATCGGGTCAAACTGTAGTGCTAGTATGGTGAGTCAGAGTATCGTATCCTCAGGGAACTTTGTAATTCTTCTAAGTGTGGTTAAACACCAAAGAGCTGTTATTAACTCAATCTAAATCTCAGTTTTATAGCACAGATAACTAATAACTTAAAATAAAATAAATGCATAAATTAAAATTTATTCTAATATAATATATATAGATATATAAATATATATAGATATGCATTAGTTGCAAAATATATATATAGATATAAATATATAGATGCCAAATATATTATTAGAGAACTAGCCAAAGTTTATATAATTGATTTATACGATCTTTTCAGTGAATGGAATGTGCTCGATCTTTCTTTTTATATTAGGTTTAATTGAGTAAATGAAACGGTGCACTCCTAAGGTTAACAATTCCTCCTCACATTAGCGTATGAAATTGTCATATGTCCATTGTCATCAGTCCAAATCCACAACTGTTACGGTTTTTCCGAACAGGTCCCGAGTACGATTCTACCTTTGAATAAAAAGGAGTCATTCCGTTCGTCAAACGGTCAATTTTATTAAAAGGCTCCGGTTGTCAAAGCCGGGCGATTCAACTTTCCGGTTTAAGTTTCAATTAACCGATGAGTTAACATGATTACGATCTTGAGTACAAATTTTAATAAGATTTATCTTTTTAGGACAAATCTGCCCCGAATAGGAAACTGGATTCCGTTGTCACGTTTTCACTCGGCCAATTTTTACCCTCCGGTTTTTCTATTAACGAGTTCATAACTTAATTACGAGGTGTCAATTCATAATTAGATTATGAATTCTTTCAAGTCAAACTTTATTAATAGAAAAAGATTCAATTAGCTCAATTTTATTCAATTTTACTTAGACAACATTCCTTTACCGAAAAGATCGAAATAAAACGATTACATAACTTTGGCTAGTTATTAGATTTAGCCTACTAACATTATGCGAAAAGATAAAAAACAAACATAATAAACATAAATACTTTAGAAATTTTACCCGATTACAACGATTGAATCAGAAGATGTATTCTTCCGGATGCTACAACAACTTCAACAACTTCGATCTTCTGGTAATTTCTTGAGCATTACAACGATACTACTTATTTATGGCTTAAGGCCTATATATATACATACTACTACTACTAAAAAAAAGGTAAAAGAGATATATTTGGTACCCCCTTTATGCCTGCAATGCTGCCCTATTTATAGGCAAATTTTCCCTTGCCGGATCGATCCGAGAAAGGGCCGGATCGATCCGGGAATAAAAAATCTTATCCCAGGATATTCTCTGCAGGGCCACATGCTGGTCTAATCATGATGTCTCCTCGGATCGATCCGAGGTAAATCCGGATCGATCCGGATAGATTTTTTTCCAATCTTAATCCGAAACTTGATAAAATCATAACTTGAGCTCTGGATCTCCAAATGACATAATTCAAGATGCGTTGGAAAGCTCTTGAGGAGATCTATAACTTCCATGAAGACTTCTTTTTCCGAAAATGCCTTTTTGCTGGTCCATTTGTTCGTTGAAAATATAACTTGATACGGCGTCACGAACCAGTGATCCACTTGAACTTTAAATCTCGTGGCACTTCCTTTATTCCTTCAAAAGATATGATTTTACTCCATAAAATGTCGTCACTCTGGGTCTTGGTTTACCTAAGGTCTGTAAAATACCAAAAATACCCACGTGAATCTGACACGACACTCCGGTTATTAACCCGGTACAAAATTTATAACTTTTTATCATTTTTACTAGATTTTTATAGTATTTAGATTTATTCATAGCTATTAATATTTTATAAGATTATCGTTATATTTTATTATATTTTATATAAAAAGAGTCGATAACGTATATAAAACATCGTAATTTTTATCATATAAATGTTATACATCAATAATTTCCTTTCAAATCTGGTTTTTCCTTAGGTCCTAGCAGGTCTGTTTTTGTGGATCCCAACTTAGTCAACACTTTTCACCTGCCATTTCACTTGACTGAATCTCACAATGGATGTCCTAAAGTGCATAATAAACCCCACTGCTCAAGTCCTATTTCTCAGCAGGGTACTCAGCCTGATGAGAACCCTCAGCAGGGTCAGCATGGTACTCCGCCTGCTGAGAACCCTCAGCAGGGTCATAATGAAGACTACCACACTGACACTAATGAACCTACATTGGAGTTGTTACCTACTAGAACATAAGGCACTCCTCAGTCACCACAAAGTGTTGAATCTCAGTCTAGTCCCTTGTCCTATTCTTCTGGTCCTAGTGATCACATAAGCCATGAACCTGGTGTCTCCAGTCCTACACCTCCTAGAACCATAGGACATCATATGCAAACCAGATCCAAGAGTGGGATCTTTAAACCTAAAGTCTATCACTCATTGATGAGAGTCAACTTTGCTATAATTTCGTGTGCATTTTACCCCTATTTGTAGCCTATTCGATGTAATTTTGGGATAGTTGAGTGTTTTTATTGGCACATTTCACCACTACTTGAATGACGAGACGATAGGGTGTTTACGTCCGAAATCTCCATATTTTTGGGTGATTTGTGTGCGTTTTATTGGCATTTGTCACACTTGGGGTTTCTTGTTTTTGTTTGTTATAGGTGTGGCGTGATAGAGGGCGTGACGAGGATCAGAACGATATGAAAATTATCCAAAACGGAGTTTATATGAGAAAATGACGTAATATTCAAGTTCGAACATTCGGAAAAATAATAATAATAATTTATTATTATTATTACAGTTTTTGGGATACAAAAGTTATGTTGATTGGGGAAGCAAGTCGCAGTATCATTGCCATTTCAAACCAAATTTTTTATGAAAATAAAAACTTTTTTTTTGAAAGCTATGAAAATAAAAACTAAACAAATAAATAAATAAGAAGGTAAGAGCAAAAGGACGGAACACATATGAGGAGCATTTAATTAATGTATGGACAGCCAATGAGAGGGAGGCGGGGTCCACGCTTGAAAGTCAAAAGGAGTAATATTTTTGCCCCAGCTCCTTTTAATTGCGGACGGAATTCGACGGGAAGTCGACTATCGATATAAAAAGCCACTTAGATCAAATTTCAATACAGTTTTTACATCAGATTTTATTTTTCTCTACACAGCAGTTTTTATCTCTTTTCTTAGGTTTAGATCTATTGTTTTTTCTCTTTCAATTTCTGCAAGAACATCAGTCCTTTATTTATTTTATTTTGCAATTGGAACACAACGAAGTGATTCGAGTGGTGGATTGCTACAGTTTCTTTTGGTAAATTTTATTCAATCTTTTTATCATGTTTATTATTAATTTCTTCATAAATTTCTGCACTTTTATTATTACCATGAGTAGCTAATCCGTTGTGTAGTCGAATTATGTGAAAGCGAGCGAAAACCCTAAAGAGGATGAGATTGGGATTTGTGTAGTGCGTAATATTATGATTTAACGATTAATCCACGTCCTAAAACTTATTTTAACGTTTTTGAATTAGATTGATCACCTAGTTCACTGTCACACACATTGAACTTATAGATGCATTTTGCTGTGAGATGTGGGATAAGGGGTTTTAGGATCGTTGCATAGATTCGGCCTAGTTGTTAGGTCCGTTTCCAATACAGAGGTTTGTCATCGTTGTTCGAGCAGCTCTAAACTTAATCATGTTAGGATAATCGGTTTTCTAAAGGGAGAGTCGGTTAGCTTCACATAGGGTGGTTAGATCGAGTTGTTCAGTCTAATCGCTAGAATTAGGAGTTGGCACCCGTGGATGTCGTTAAACTACATTGGATAGGTAGGTCGGTTAAGACACGCTCCCTGTCAAGTCCTTCCTTAGGGGTAAAAGTAGCTCGTGGGATCATAGTTCGGCTATACCTTTTTATACTTAGAAGTAGAACCGGTAGTTTCATCTTTATTCTTTGCATTAGTATAGAATACCATTCACCATTATTGTGACCTAAACTAAGTTCTACGTCGGCTTTGGTACTTAGACATTACTCCCTGTGGATTCGACCTTGTGACCACTATACTCCCGTTGACCCGATACTCTGTCGGTGAAAGTTAGCAGTTAAGTATTTTGCTATCACTCATCTGTCACCAACTCCAATGTCCCTGCTCACCTTACTGAACCTGTAAGAGTATCTAATGCCCTAGACAGTCCTGAATGGAGACAGGCTATGGTGGATGAATTTTAGGCTCTACAGCAAAACCAGACATGGGAACTTGTACCTCCAGCACCAGGGCAAAATTTAGTGGGTAACAGATGGGTTTTCAAGTTGAAGTTAAAGCCAGATGGTATTGTTCTAAAGCACAAGGAAATACTTGTTGCCAAAGGGTATCATCAAGTCTATGGTGTATATTTTACTGATACATTCAGTCCTGTGGCAAAAGCTGCAACTATAAGAATTATTCTGACTATTTCTATTTTGCTCAAATGGTCTATAAAATAGGTTGACATTAACAATGCCTTTCTGAATGGACCAATAACGGAAGCCATATTCATGCCACAGTGATGACCAAAATAGTAACGACCAACCTTAACCGGCAGAGTACCGGGTCGGAAATACTATAGTGGAGAGCAAGGTCGTATCCTACGAGGAATCAATCAACTACCAAAGTCGTTTTTCAACTTAGTTTAGGTTAATCAAAGGTGGTTCATGTTCTAATTACACTAATGATGTGATAAAACTAACAATAATAAGGAAGAAGGCATAGCCAAACCATGATCCAATTAATTAGTTTCACCCTCTAATCGACTCATTGGGAATGGAAACTACCAACCAACCATCCATATGCTTATATCGATTCGTTCATGGGTGCAAACTCCTAAGATAGTACTAGACGCCATGCAACAACCTAGTACCCTTTGCCCGGTTCAACAGTCCGCCTTTAAGGATTTAACTGACCGAAACAAGATTAATAACTAGAGCCGCTCGATTTACACCGACAAACCTCGTTACCCAATTGATCTAAACAACTCAGTCAATTGTAAATAACGATCTTAAAACCCCTTTTCCCACACCCCTTCGCAACATACATTTATAAAAGTGGTGTGTGAGTTCATGAACTAGGTGTACAAGCTAATTCAAGCATTAAGAACAAGTTTTAAGACATGAATTCATCAATATAACAAAAATTAAACACTACCCATTCCCAATTTCATCAATTAGAGGGTGATTTCTTCAATCTTCACATAATTTGGCTATGAAAAGTTTAGCTACTCATCATAAAGCAAGAAATAACAATCAAAGAAAGGATTAAAGCCATTAATCAAGAGAATAAATGAAATTAATTACCAAAAACGCAGATAAGTTGTGGTTACATCAATCTTCATCCAAACCCATTGTCACTTGGGGAAGAAGACCTCAAAACACCAACAAGAAAGAGGGAAATCTATGCTAAATTGTGTCTAATCTAAGAGAAAGAGTGAAAGAAGAGCTAATCTAAGGGGAAAAAGAGATGAAAATCGGCCTAAGGGTGTCCTAATTAAGTCTAGGTATGAGTTTTTTCTGAAATGAGGGTGAAAAAATATATTTATAAGCGCCCAAAAATGTGCAGAAAAAAGTGATTTTGGTGCGCCCCAAAGCCTTTGGCGCGCCCCAAAACTGGTTCTGTGATTCTGGGAGCTCTCTGTTCCAAATTGGCGCGCCCCAAAGTCTTCGGCGCGCGCCAAAATTCCTGGACAGATACACTTTCAGTAATCTGGCAATATCTTTGCGTGTAGAGCTCCGATTTGAGTGATTCAAAGTGCGTTGAAAATATCATTCAATTATGTACAACTTTCATGAAGATCTCAAGTCCATAAAATGTTAGGAAATCTACGCGGGAACGCAGCGGAATTCAAAAATTTATTTCCTATCGACCCAAGATCGACTTCGTTTAAGCAATAAACAAACAAGTAGTAGACGGTGGTTACCTTGGTTGATCTAAAAGATCGACGCTTTGACCGTCTAAGGAGAGTAGTTCTGCATGGAGCCGCCCAAGTGTTCGGCCTCTACCGCTAGTCCACACGAACAGCCCGCCGGAATCCCATCATGGATTGCTATTGGAAAACTCCGGTTGCTAGACCGGCCCTTTTCCCCTCTCTCCAACTCTCTATAGGATGCTCTCTATTTTACACAAGAACTATTAGTTCTTGGAATTGTGATGTACAAAAGAGCTTGACACCCACCTCCTATTTATAATAAAAGTGGCGCCCCAAGAAGTGTGGAGGAGAAGAAAACATTTTCCCAATAAAATAAGGAAAATATAATTGATTGATTTATCTCATTTATTACAATATCTCATATTAAATAAATCTAGGATATTGTCAATATCTTATATTGAATATTTCCAAGATATTGTCAATATCTTATATTGACAATATTTATCTTTTATTATATTACCATAAATCAATTTACACATGTGTATATATCACATATATATATTATTACAAATATAAATCTATATATATTATAAATCCATACTACTAGTGCGCATGCATCACATATGCACACTACACACGCATGTGTGAACATATATATATAAATATTAATATCTCATATTAATATATGGTAATACCATTAATTAAATTGCACAATCCAAGTGTATCTTATACACTCCAAAATTGCGCCACCTTTAGCCAATAAATTGGCATCCGGAATATTCTTTAATTAATATAATATTATTAATATCTTGTATTTAATTTATTCATAATAAATAAATACCACCATATTAATTTACCACTATAACCTTTATAGTCTCGAGATAAACTTTCCTTATTTGGTTATCATCTATAACCACATTTTAATCCGACTAGATGTTCTTATGTGTGTGACCCGATAGGCTTCCGAATATGTTGGCCGTAGACACAAAGTGCAAATTACGAAAATGCCCTTCATGCCTAACGATCACGGGATAGCGTCTAGCAACACACCGTGACCCCAATCATCGGAAGAGTCAAATGCAATGACTACTACCTTTCATGTGAAACAGTTACCGTGTAACTTACAATCCTATCGCTGTAATAATATCCATACGGTCGTACGTCGAGTGTCAAAACATCAACGACCGTATCTTATAATCTGGATATCATGCTCTCTCGAAGTAACACATTTACTCCCACTTTGCAAAGATTCACGAGAGTAAGACATTCCTTATAAGAAGGCCATTTCGGATATTCGATCCCAATCATAGGATACGCGATTCCCGGACGACCAATCATGTATACTCCGCATGCTTCAATATCATACCCAATCACTACCGCATGATCGCCCGTGGCTAGGGGAAACCTCAATAGTGTCAAAGCATGACAATCCACACCGTGATGCCATGAAGACTCCGGTCCAAAGGATAATTACACAACCGCCACATAGTGTGACACTTATTCGTGTAAGTGGGTCAGTCTAACGTACGCATTCTCTAATACACGTCCACGTACAGTCCAAGTGTCTCTACACTTCGATAGACGAGATCTATCACTGCCCTTAAAGACAGAAGACATCTAATACGTGCTAGTCTGTTTATACTATCAATGCCCTGTTTAATAGTACATCAGCCTAGAGACATTTAAGTATCAAACTTATTAAAGTGATTAGAGATCTCATCAACCATAATCGCCTATCATGGTTTCTCTACCACAGTTTAATACTAAGGACGTTATCATATAACAATTCATAATTGGTTCTTTAAAAGAACATATATATGACAACAGAAAAGCCATTTAATATGTGTATAAACATAAAGAAATAGCAGAAATGATCCGACCCGGTCGGATCCGGTCCAACCCGATTGGGTTTAGGACACTATTTCAACAATCTCCCACTTGGCCTAAAACCAATCACTCGTACACACGAGACCAAGTTGAAACACAATAATCTCATGCAATACTCGCAACCAGCCCTAGCCATAAACGGATCGCTATCCGTGGGGACTCAAACTATCTTCATACCATGCTCCAAATGACCAAGTCAAAGGAACCGCCTTAACACACACACGAATCTCTGACGAGACCCTGGTCCTTGCTTCAAGCAATAAATCCACTTACTATATCAGCTATATAGAAAAGGTGGAAGAACCGTACAAGGTTCAAGAATGAACCTTCTAGATCCATGTACTGCTCCCGCTGCGCCTCTAAGGCACTACTGTGTTTTGGCCTGATTGTAGAATTTACAGTGACCCATAGGCTAGAACATTTCCAGCTCACTGTATCACTTAATCAAAGTGACTGCAAACCCAGACTGTAGCTCCCACTCGCCTTCGTAAGACTCAGGATATACGTCTGTATATTTACGTTTATCTAATTCCAAGTTTCAATAAACCAGGAAACTTTCCTTAACTTGTTTAAGGATATTCTCGACATTTACCAGATTTACTTTCATACTTGCTCATGACTATTCATGGACTATGAACATCCGGCATTACCTATAAGATGGTTCCTATCGCAGTAGCGAAGGAAACCTTCCATAAGCATCATCTTTCACCTTATCTTTAGGACCAACGTCCTAACATAGATAGATCTCTCATCGCGATCTATGCTAAACTTCTTTTAGCATCACATCTATATAGGTAAACTATAATCTAACAGCAGTAAAATCTATCGCTATAGATTCTCATTTCTAAAAATAAGAACTGCTAATCCAAGTGCTTTCGTAAAGATCTTGAATTACCAAACATTAATTGACTGTGACATGGGGAGATGATTCATGAGAGAGATATCCAATACCTTACTCAAAAATAGTAATGCACTCCCACTATCCATCTTGCACATTGGGCATATCCTTCTTTTGACTAAATCAAACTCCTTTGATTATCAAACAAAGAAATCGTCTAGAGAAACTTGTTTGAGTCCATAAATGGATCTCGTGGACTTACGTGTCATGTTATCGTCTATGAACATCGAGCTTTCTGCCCAACGTCTTCAACACTATCATATAGTCATGATACGAAGTTACAACAAGCATAGTCTGAATAGAACCGGGCTCAGCCTTTCAGGGACACTCCCCTTAGGTAAGACAGACTAGGTTCACAACCTGGTTGTCACTGATGGAATCTAATTCAGATATTATGGCTCCTAGCCATATCTCTCAATATTGCCTCTCAAACATTCTTTCATAAGTCGTGAGATATTCATTCTTCAAGATGAACATACCAGCAGCCTTTTCAGGCTTAAGGTCATCCACAGACTTACAGAACTTTTGTGTGCACTGAGCAGTGTTATACACCTCATCGCTATGCGGCGTCTGCTCACGTTCCTATGGTTGAATATCTCCTTGTGGTTCTCAAACTACCTTTGAGATTTGATTCACTCCCACTGTTTCTTTTGGAAGAAACACTTCCTTTAGAAGACAGCATGTTTGGAGACAAATATTTTGCTCCGCGGACAAGTAAACAATATCAAGCGTACTTGCTAAGATATTCCACAAAGTTGCATATGTCATACTAGGCTCCAAGCCTTTCTGACTTTGCCTATGACAACTTTAAATCATCGGTTAAGATAGATTCGACATTATCCTCCTCCATATCTAATATGGAATTTATTCAACCTTTATTCTTTGGAACTCGGTTAAGTATAAGGGCACTATCCCGAAGCGGGTAAGGGATATTTCGCATGGCTTGCGTCACACCTTTATCATATAAAGTGTTATTTCCATTTTGGGAACACAATCTAATTGCGTATCCCAAAGATGGTATCCTTCAAAGGAAGAATCTTATTCCTTTTCAGACGACTTCTGAAACACCCTTCAGGTATTAATTACTTCAATCCAATTGAAGATTAATTCCTAAGTAGCTCATCAATCTCATATTCGTACTAGCTCGAACTTTTCGGGCTTCCGAATTTTTCACTTTACTAAGTACACTTGACTATTTCTAAAAATAGTCATAGAGATTAACAAACAATTATTTGTGGCATTAATTGTCATAAGCCAACAAACATCGGTATGTTTAGGCTTCAGACAATATTTTCTAAATTTTACAACCCTTTTCATAAAAGGGTATTTTAGTCATCTTTAGATAAGACACGTATTACCCACATGATTCATAATCATATGGTTCAACATCATCAGAATGACGTTTAATTACACGCTTCCCTTCCAGAGAGACTATGTCTAGAACAACCACAAATATTAAGGATAACAGCCATACAAATATTTAGTTGAGATCTCATCACATATATCAACTATATAGTGACAACTATCTAGTATGTTAGATTCAATGACCTTCCAACTTTATCAGAATAACATTTATTCTTTACAATTGAATATGTCTACTAAATCCTAACAAATAACTGAAAACGTATTCTTCATAAGAACCGGAACACAATAACATTTATTTAGTTCCGTTATCAGTTTACTAGATCCAGAATATGGTAAGTGTTACAACATTTGTTTAACCTTCCATATCTGTATTTAATCTTTCTAATTTAATCACACTCGTAAGATATCATATATCTAAGAGTTGACTTGAACTTAGATAGATTTATCTCAACTCACTTGCCTAGAATAGAAACTTCAATAAGTTCTCTATTTAAGCACATGCCCTAACTTTCCTTTTTAATCCTTTAAGCACTTGTAAATATTTCTTAGTGTAGTCTTCATAAGACTTAAGAAAGATCACAAGAGCTATGTCTTTGATTTCCTTTCATAAAGAAAATCTAAAGTTTATTAAATAGTTTATTTAACCTTTTAAATCGTATTTAAAACATTAACTATTTAATTAACCTTTAAGCAATGATAGAATTAAGTCGATACTTAAATCTTACAATTTTGAAAACAACCTTTCCAAAATTAGATCTGGTCATTCTTATTCAACGTTTGAATTAATTGTCATCGTATGACAGAATGATCATCTTGGATCGTATCCAATATATGACTAATTCGTTGAAACTAATTTCAAATGATTTAATCATATCATGAGCTTCCGCTTTCATTAATAATTAAAGTCTTGGAGTACTCCATCAAATATGTAGTCTCCTTGTCTCTAACTACTATAACGGGATTGCTCATGTCATTGCTTATTTTAAAAGGATTAAAATTACTTAATCATTCTTGAGAACGTTTCTCAAACAGTCATAATTTGGTTTTACTAATCGAGAAAAACATAAATATAAAAGTTTGCTAAAAAACTACAACATAAAAATGAAGATAAAAGAGTGTCGTTGTCTATACACGCAAAATCAAATATGGTCTTTGGGATTATGATTTTGCTCCCACTAGTCAACTACTCCCAATTGACTTTCAAGAATTAAAAATTCTTTAGTGGCTGAAATCCTATCTAGTTGACTCGATCCCCGACGTGGGCCGATCGACCGGGTCAATTTCGACGGGTAGGTACTTCTTACCAATCGCGTCTAACGCGACTTCCAGTGGTTTGACTAGTCAACTCTTTGACAATTCACATCGTCTATGTGATAGTCAACCATATGTCTCTAAAATCAGACGGTCCTGACGTGGGCCAATCACCGCAAGATTCTTAGTCGAGTCGTAACCCAAGTATTCATGAGATCTCATAACGATCATATCTCGATAATGACGATATACCCGTGGTAGGTCAACTCCCGACGTGGGGCGATCAGTTGGATCCGAACAAGGGCTCTTCACCGTCACTATAATATTGGGAGACATATTATAACTCGATTTTTGTTGTGGGAGTAATTTTAAATTAATTCACTTAATTAATTTTGAATTAATTCTCTTAATTAATTTAATTACGGTCTCATCAAATATATCTATCTCTATAGACATACATCCTACACATTTATCTAGATCGTGCCTAGTCATGCATCTATCGTATCATATAAAATAAATACAAGCACAAAATAAATAAATGCGTAAAGTAACCGGTATGATCATGGACTTTTCCTAGGTGCGGTTTCGAATACAAACTGACGAAACCGCGGGTCACAATCTAAGGGTAGCTGCAACCGCCAATAGGATCTTTAATGCTCCATTCTCCAATGGGATCTTTATTTTTGTCTTTCTTTGGTCTTCATCTTCTGCTCCATTCTTGTTACATTTAATTCTATCTAATAAAATAAATACACCCGCCGCACACGGGGGGAGTCAACGGAATGGGATAAATGCAGAAAATAAACTAGGTCACGTTCTTCATAACGGCCTAGGACAATTTTAAACCAACGGAAAAATTAAATCATTCACATCTATCCTATCGGTCGAGTCCATGATCAATCGGGGTCCATATAATCATATTATATCTACTATATCTAATCCATACAATAAAATCTTATGAAAAGATAAAATTAAAATTTAACTACTTGCGTCTTAATTAATCAATTAACATTTAATCTATTAAATAATTTTATCCAATCAATTAACTAATTAACATTTAATTAATTAAATGATTTTAATCGAAATAAAATTAACGATTAATTTTAAACCGATTTTAATTTTAATTTTAATTAATCAGAATAAATCAAAATTAAAATTATTTCTCTTTTGTTTCTTTCCTTTTGATTCGTAATCAAAAGGGATGCATTTGGTTTCCTAAACCAAATTTGGCTTAGGCCTGGCCACTTTCCAAAATCAAAATTTTGGAAGTGGCCTAGGCCTAGGCCTTTTCCCAAATCAAATATTTGGAAAGGGCCTAGGCCTATTCCAAACAAAGTTTGGAAAGGCCATTATTATTTTAATGCCATGTGGCATCCCAATGGCCAAACTATTTGAACCATTGGTTAGCCACATGACACAACTAAACAAAGGAGATTTTAATCACAACTATGAACCATATTGAATCACAAAATACACAAAACAAAAATTTGGAGATCCGCCAGCATTGACCGGTCAACCGATTGCCGGCAGCAAGTTGCCCTCTGCCGCCGCCGCCGCCCAGCCGCCGCCGGTGGTGGTGCCGCCGCCAGTCGGCCGAGCACCACCCGATCTCCCCTTTTTTTTTTCTTTTTTTTTTTCATGTATCAATTTTGCAAATCAAAAATCTTTCATCTTTTAATTACGTGATTTAAACGATAAAATTAACTACGCAATTTAACATGCTTATTGCTTAAGCTCGAAGCTCTCTCTGCTACCACTGTTAGGAAATCTACGCGGGAACGCAGCGGAATTCAAAATTTATTTCCTATCGACCCAAGATCGACTTCGTTTAAGCAATAAACAAACAAGTAGTAGACGGTGGTTACCTTGGTTGATCTAAAAGATCGACGCTTTGACCGTCTAAGGAGAGTAGTTCTGCATGGAGCCGCCCAAGTGTTCGGCCTCTAAGGCTAGTCCACACGAACAGCCCGCCGGAATCCCATCATGGATTGCTATTGGAAAACTCCGGTTGCTAGACCGGCCTTTTTCCCCTCTCTCCAACTCTCTATATGATGCTCTCTATTTTACACAAGAACTATTAGTTCTTGGAATTGTGATGTACAAAAGAGCTTGACACCCACCTCCTATTTATAATAAAAGTGGCGCCCCAAGAAGTGTGGAGGAGAAGAAAACCTTTTCCCAATAAAATAAGGAAAATATAATTGATTGATTTATCTCATTTATTACAATATCTCATATTAAATAAATCTAGGATATTGTCAATATCTTATATTGAATATTTCCAAGATATTGTCAATATCTTATATTGACAATATTTATCTTTTATTATATTACCATAAATCAATTTACACATGTGTATATATCACATATATATATTATTACAAATATAAATCTATATATATTATAAATCCATACTACTAGTGCGCATGCATCACATATGCACACTACACACGCATGTGTGAACATATATATATAAATATTAATATCTCATATTAATATATGGTAATACCATTAATTAAATTGCACAATCCAAGTGTATCTTATACACTCCAAAATTGCGCCACCTTTAGCCAATAAATTGGCATCCGGAATATTCTTTAATTAATATTATTAATATCTTGTATTTAATTTATTCATAATAAATAAATACCACCATATTAATTTACCACTATAACCTTTATAGTTCGAGATAAACTTTCCTTATTTGGTTATCATCTATAACCACATTTTAATCCGGCTAGATGTTCTTATGTGTGTGACCCGATAGGCTTCCGAATATGTTGGCCGTAGACACAAAGTGCAAATTACGAAAATGCCCTTCGTGCCTAACGATCACGGGATAGCGTCTAGCAACACACCGTGACCCCCAATCATCGGAAGAGTCAAATGCAATGACTACTACCTTTCATGTGAAACAGTTACCGTGTAACTTACAATCCTATCGTTGTAATAATATCCATACGGTCGTTCGTCGAGTGTCAAAACATCAACGACCGTATCTTATAATCTGGATATCATGCTCTCTCGAAGTAACACATTTACTCCCACTTTGCAAAGATTCACGAGAGTAAGACATTCCTTATAAGAAGGCCATTTCGGATATTCGATCCCAATCATAGGATACGCGATTCCCGGACGACCAATCATGTATACTCCGCATGCTTCGATTATACCCAATCACTACCGCATGATCGCCCCGTGGCTGGGGAAACCTCAATAGTGTCAAAGCATGACAATCCACACCGTGATGCCATGAAGACTCGGTCAAAAGGATAATTACACAACCGCCACATAGTGTGACACTTATCTGTAAGTGGGTCAGTCTAACGTCGCATTCTCTAATACACGTCCACGTCAGTCAAGTGTCTCTACACTTCGATAGACGAGATCTATCCCCGCCCTTAAAGACGAAGACATCCAATACGTGCTAGTCTGTTTATACTATCAATGCCCTGTTTAATAGTACATCAGCCTAGAGACATTTAAGTATCAAACTTATTAAGGTGATTAGAGATCTCATCAACCATAATCGCCTATCATGGTTTCTCTACCACAGTTTAATACTAAGGACGTTATCATATAACAATTCATAATTGGTTCTTTAAAAGAACATATATATGACAACAGAAAAGCCATTTAATATGTGTATAAACATAAAGAAATAGCAGAAATGATCCGACCCGGTCGGATCCGGTCCAACCCGATTGGGTTTAGGACACTATTTCAACATAAAATGCCTCCAACAATGCTCAAAGTGCAGATAAAGTGAATGTAAGGCGAAAACATCAACTATTTTTGATCCGTTTCCATTCCCGGGCTTCAGTTATGCCACTCTAAGCCTCATGCCTTGTCTCTCGGGCTCATAAGTCACCTATTTCCTGCATTTACATAGCACAATATACCGAGCATAAAGCTGCAAGATAAATAGGGCTCGAAAAGGGCCAAAAACATCGTAAAATGCCGAGTTTTTCCATCTATATGACGGTTTACCCCATGGTGGACGTGTAATGCGATTTTTGTCCTAAATAAGGTCTAAAACTACCTGAATGAACCAAAAGTGCCGTAAAAGGGAGTTGAAACATGCACCGGAGCATAGTAAAGTTGACTCTCATCACACAGCCAGAAGGATTCTTAGATCACAGCAAGCCTCAGTTTGTTTGTAGGTTGAAAAAGGCATGTATGGCCTTAAACAAGCACCGACAGCCTGGTTTGGGGCTCTCAGATCTCAGATGTTAGAAAGAGGTTTCACACAATCAAGAGCTGATAACTCTCTGTTCATACTGCAAACTAAGAAACACATACTGTATGTCTTGATCTATGTGGATGACATTTTGGTGACTGGGAGTTTTGATGATCTGATACAACAGTTTGTAAGAATGCTTGATGCCAAGTTTGCGTTGAAAGACTTGGGGGCAACATCACACTTTCTGGCGATGTAGGCTTATAGAGATGTCACATGCTTGACCTTATCACAAGGACACTATGCAGGACAACTTCTAAAGAGACTGAATATGGAGAACCTTAAACCAAGTCAAACTCCCATGTCTGTAGGGAGGCATTTGGATCCAAATCAAGGGGAACCATTGAAGAACCCTCTTCTATACAAAAGTGCTATTGGTGGTCTCCAATTCTTAACATCCACCAGACCTGACTTAACCTATGTGGTAAATTATTTGAGTCAATTTATGCAGGCCCCCACTGAAGACCACTGGACAGCTTTAAAAAAGGTTCTTAGGTATGTTAAAGGAACACTTCATTATTGTATATTCATTCCTGCTAGTGGATCAATTCTTTGCAAGGTTTTTCAGATGCAGATTGGGCCTGTTTTCCTTCAGACAGAAAGTCTGTCACTGGATAATGTGTGTTCCTTAGTGCATCCCTGATTTCTTGGTGCTAAAAAAAACAAGCTGTAGTTTCCAGATCAAGTACTGAATCTGAGTACAGATCATTGGCCAATTTATCAGCAAAAATGGCTTGGGTGGCTCAGTTGTTAGCAGAAATGAAGATCAAATTGCCCAAGACACCTGTTGCTTGGTGTGATAGTTTGGGGGCAGCTAGTCTAGCACAAAATCCTGGTTATCATGCTAAGACTAAGCACATAGAAGTTGATGTGCACTTTATCGGAGATAGAATCATCAATAAGAAACTGGCAGTAAGTTATATACCCTCAGAGTCTCAAATTGCGGATGTATTCACCAAGGCCTTTCCTATCAATCAGTTCAACCACTTCACATCCAAACTAAATGTTCTTCCAGGAGCCTTTAGTTTGAGGGGAGGAGTTAAGAAATAATTAGTATTAGTCTTGTTATTATTCTGATGGTAGAATGGGTATTTTATAGGTGTACCATTAGGCCACCTGTCCTTGAGTAGATTGAGTAGATATACTCTTGCATTGTAAAAGATTTTGGCTAAGATTTACTGAATAACAAATCTATCAGTTTGTTTTCTTGAATCGGCATCTCATCAATCCACATTATGATTTCTCTATTATGATTCAATTCCAAAGACGTTGTTGTATATTATATTAGAATTGATTTATCAAATAATCAAATTTCTCTATTACGGTTCAATTTCACAGACATTATTATATTCAATATTAGAATTGATTTATCAAATAAACAAATATATAATAGCCAATAGCATTAATGGGTGCTTTGATAACATGTAGAAATACCAAGCCCAACATCATATAAGAGATGTAGTCTCAACCAAAACCTAGACTATACGATGAGGTTAGTTCACATTTTAATATTGTGTGGGAACAAGAACAAGTCCCCAACGTGGGACAACTAACAATCTTTTAAAATACCCTTCAAATATGAGCCTATAACAAGTCTAGACCAACAAAGAGGCTTAAGAGCAACTCCCCAATGTCGGATAACTAACAATCTTTTACAACCCCTCAAATATGAGCCTATAACCGACAAAGATGCTCAACACTTAAACAAGACAAATGAGTGGCTTTGATACCAGGTTGAAATACCAAATCCAACAACATATAAGAGATGGTTAGGAAATGGCCTAGGCTATAAGTGATGTTAATTCATCTCTTAATATTGTGTGGAAAAAAAAAACTCCTCAATGTGGGACAGCTAATAATCTTTTAACAATAACAAAAGTGCTTATATCATTGATAATAAAAAAGATATATAAACAAAATGTATAGTAACTGACCCGATCCTATTGAGTTTAAGACATCAAACCAACAAATGGTTATCACTATGACCACAAAATTAATCACTACTATGACATTGCATACATTGGACCTTCTATAAATTCAATAAAAGTGGATGATTTTATTTATTTATTTATTTTTAATTTCCAAGTGAAAGATTAATCTCTCTCATGCTTTGCTTAGTCGAGAAAACGACGTTAAACAACCGTGCTCATTGGAGGCAACTCATTGACCTATTTTTTGTTACAACACATCGATGCATTGGTGCATGAATTAAGACTCATTCAAAAGTACATAGTTCATCTTCCTTGTTAAAAATAAAACACGCCACGGACTTAATGATCGATTCAGCCCAATGAAAAATACATTTAATCTGCTTACGATGACATTACCCTGATACAATCAATCTCCATCTCATCTAGCTAGGTGGTTGGGACACTCGTTGCATCGAGCATTTCTACAAACATGAAATGCTCGAAGCCGACAAGCATGCATGAAGAACTATGGCTTCATCTTGAAGCATAATGTGATCACCCCATCCATTAAATCATAATCCTCCATATTATGATATGCCTTATGTGCTATGTATAATTTTCAAGATTCGTCGACTTCTTCAACAAGTCCATGATTGCTCCTTGTTGAATTTTTGCACAGCAGAAGCTTAACATTTTCAATTTTGGCATGAAAATTGTTAAAATATGTGCGGTTTCTTTGGAGAAATGTTTTGTACGAAATCTTAATGATTTTCGTTCCTTGCAATTTTCACCAATTGATTGCAAGTGAATCGGAGAAGGTTTGTCAGTTACGAATGAGATGGCTAAAGATTCGAGCTTTGGCCATGTTTTGAATGCAGCAGCTGTAACGCCCCCAGACCCCGGGCCTGGTAGCGCTAAATGAATCATAAATGTCCGGTCAACTACTTAGACCAAAAGGCAGAGGTTCTTTTTAAGTAGATGACTCGTCGGGTCGTTGGAGCGGGACTTCTTTGGGAAAAAGAACTTGAATAACTTAGTTTTTCTGAAGGAGTCGTCATTTTCTATCAGGAAGGCTATGTCATTTACAACCCCGGCGTATTTCGGATGCTTGAAGGCCCCGCTGACCCGAAGTAATTTAGAAAGATTCTTCTTTATCGATGGTGATAATATTTCGATTTTCGGGAAAGGGCAGACGTGTCATTTTGCGAAAACGAAATATTATTATTTCTTTTCTTTTATGGGAGTTAAGTATTTATTTGATTATATATATATATATATATATATATATATATATATATATATATATATATATTCTTGAAATATGTATATAATTCAAAGGAAATTTCGATTTTTGGTAATTAGGGATAAATAAGGAAAAAGGGGATTTAATGGGAATTGGTATTTAAGGATAATTAACACAGATAATTCCCATAACCTAACCTTGATCAGAAAATTAGTCTGTACGCTTTTCTTTTGTGCGCAAACTTTGAGAAGAGAAATAGGGCTTGGATAGTTTTCACAATTTCTGAAGCAAAACTTAACCGTTTTCAGTTCAGACGGAAGAATTGGAATCGTTGTGAGAAGGGTACCGTTTGGATTTCAGCTTTGTTGGAAGGGCTGCAGATTTCTGAGGCTGTTTAGATCGGTTTTTGGCTGCAAATAGGTAAGAGGCTCTTCCTATGATCTCAATTATCGTTTATAGGGTTAGATCATGATTTAAGACGTTTCAATGATTAGAAGAATGTGTTTTTCGTTGATCAAAGGATCATTGATGCTATGGTATGTTTAGATTTATCTATCTACGTTTTACTGTGCTTAATTTGGTGTTAATTAGGTTAAAAGCAGATTAGAAATCGCGTTTTGAAGATTTTAGCGTTTTGGGAAAAACCCAGGCAAACGGGCGTTTGCGATCATAGCAGCTTAAACGGGCGTTTGCACAAGGCAGACGGGCGTTTGAGGATAGACTTTTGATTCAGGATGTAGCCATTTTTTACGGACGGGCGTTTGGGGTTAGTGGACGGGCGTTTGATGTCAAACGGGCGTCCATAGGATGTCAAAAGGGCGTTTGACCTGTTTTACCTTGTTTTTACTGTTTTATCGTTTCAGCTTGATTTCGAGCTTCATAACCATGTTATTATTGTTTTAAACCCTTAATTTGTGATACGTGAACATTTCATAAACATAAACAAGCTTGAATTGAGCTTCTGATTCGTTCAGTTAAAACCGAATGTACTCTTAAAGGGAGTTGAAGTTCGGATCCGTCGGAAGAGCATGATAGGCTTGTGCTTTGATGAATTAGCATTCATCAATGTCTGTGTAATTGCTAGGCATTGTCTATGTCTAGTAGTCTAGGAAGAGAGTAGTATTGGTGAGGGAGATTAATTGAAAACACTTAGGTGGTTGGTTAACCATTCTAATAAATACGTACTTGATTAGTAAAAGATTAAACAACACGTTTCTCTTGGATAGACACCAGTCTATATCGTGATGTGTGTGCTACCTCTGAAGGTGGAAGAACCCGTAGGTCAAAAAAACCACAAATTCGGGTGACTCCACTGAGGTGTGCGTACTATCGGAGTCTACCTATTCTAGACTTCGTGGCTATTGGTGTGATCCACTAATATGTTGCCAAGAGTGTCCCAAAAGTGGATACGCGTAGTGCCCTTGAGTGCGGTTGTAACATAGATAAGTTAAGTAGAAACGTTTAGTCAATTCATGTTGATGGACATGAAATGAACCCTAGATTGTGTCGGTCATACATAAACAACTAAACTTTTAATTATCTTTTCTTTATAAATTATAATTGTTGTCATAGCTTCTCTTTCTTGCTAAGTACGTTGTACTTACCTCAAATGCATGTTTTCTATGTGTTTGGGGATGAGAAGACGAACATGTGGATCATAGTTACGAGGAGGAGTTCGATGATGACGTTTGACGACGCCTCATTGAAGACTTTACTTTTATTCTTTTACTATTCTTCTTTAGACTGTTGGTTTAGACTTTTGGTCTTTCGAGACTTGTAGTACTTTTACGTTTCTTTTGGATTTCGTATTTTTCCTTGAATGTAATAAGTTACATTTCCATCTTTAGATTTCATGTTTCTATTCTTGGATGTTTGGAATTTTCATGCCCGAGTCTTTTGCTTCCGTTTGATTATTTTTGATACGACGTAGTAGAGGCTTACGTATAAAGTGGATTTATTTTTATTTTATACGTGCCGAACGTTCCTTTTCCGGATAAGGACTCGGTGTCCGGGAACGGGGCGTTACAGCAGCTAGTTGTCGTTGTGCTATATCAGGCAAAAATGGTAGCTCTAGATTCTTTAGATTCGGGCACCTGAATTACAGAAATAAATTTACTAGTACAAATAATTATATACTGAATCTTGATAAGTAAAAAAAATTAAGGAAATTTACCTTTTAGCTGCATATAATAACTGTGAATCTTTGGTATATGATGTGGTTCCAAATGCCAAACCAGTCAAGGTCCCAAAGCTTCTACTAATTACTGCAGGATTTGCTAAATATCCGAACGAGTTTTGCAAATTCGCCACGCGGATTAGCATACCTGCAGCAACGGACGCCGGATCTTGAGTAAGAGAGGTAGTTAAAATCATAAAGGGGTAAATAAAATTAGTATATTTTTTTTGGATCCTTTGGTTGTACCTAGGTCCGACTATGCATACCTGGTCACACAAGATGGATTCTTCTTACGTTTTTGAGGTTTAACTTCTTCATTTGCATGCAATGGTCTTCAACTACCAATCTCCAAGATTTACATACAAGTGACATTGAATATTACATCCAAAATAGACAAAGATGCAATTATGTTTAAAAGTATGTTTCCATCTATTTCTTCCCATTTTTTTGAAGGTAATTTTTCCTTCTTGTTCATCTGATTTTGGTCCATTCTTCTTATGGAGGAAAGAAGTTAGTAAATACAAGTGTAAGCATCGTATATATTAAACATATATCAAGTGGAAAAAAAAATATTAAACATGTCAACCAATTTTGAATTTAATTTAGTTATAAATTTAACATTACCTTAAATTATGAAGTTGTCTGATCTCCTTCCTATATCAGATTTAATGAATGGATAATTAAACATAATATTTAGAAGTGTATTATCGTATTCACGATCTTACCTTTTAAAAAACATATATCGTAAACGCTCTGTTTAGAAAGGATTGAATGAGATGGAAAGAAATATGATACTTATAATAGGTGTTGTTGGAACAAATGTGATTGATCGAAAGGAATGTACCTTAATTAATATAAAGGAATTAATATGATATTCAAATATTATAAGCGATACAAGGGGTGGTGGACAATGAGACAGGGGAGTTGGATAGTATGATGTGGTAGGGTGAGTGTAGAGGTGGGGTGAGTGATTTAAAGTTGGGGTAGTAGGGGTGAAGGGGGTTGAGGTAAGATTGATTGTTAGAATAATGAAATCAGAAAGCTTGTGTTATTGATAATGAGTAAACGATTACAATATATAGGCCTCGAGAGGCTTCTCCAAGAAGCTTAATAATAACCATAAATGCATAATATAAAATAATATAATATAAATCTAAATATATCTCTAATAGGCCCCCTCAAGCTCATGGGAGCGCAGCGGACATGAAGCTTGAAACTTGGAGGCGTTGATGGCGGTCGGAGGTGGCTTCAAAGAGACAGTGACCGGGAGGAAGGAGTGGAGGTTGGAGGAATAAAATCCTGGGACGCAATTTAGGGATATACCCTTGCAGAAAATAAAATCAACCTGTGTTAACAGGAGGGAGGGATATACCCTAGCAGAAAAGTAAAAGTGTAGGGATATACCCTGGCAGAAAATTTAAAAAGTGGAGGGATATACCCTAGCAGAAAATAAAATCAACC
The DNA here is from genome assembly GCA_024500145.1 of Gentiana dahurica var. dahurica. NCBI lineage: Eukaryota > Viridiplantae > Streptophyta > Magnoliopsida > Gentianales > Gentianaceae > Gentiana > Gentiana dahurica. Next base: position 110,595,985 of record CM044901.1, read on the forward strand.
TGTGTTAACAGGAGGGAGGGATATACCCTAGCAGAAAAGTAAAAGTGTAGGGATATACCCTGGCAGAAAATTTAAAAAGTGGAGGGATATACCCTAACAGAAAAGTAAAAGTGTAGGGATATACCCTAAAATACGTTCTCAAAAATTTCCTCGTACCCAAACCTTTACCTCCCATTATTTGTGGTGCTGCCGAGATTTTGTTGGGCCAAGGGCGTCACAAAGTGGGCTGCTGCAATGAAAAAGAAAATTGGGCCTGTGGGCTGAGAACCATTCAACCCACGTCAAAAACCTACTGCCGATGACCAAGAGTTGCTGATGTGGCTGCTCTGGAGATTGAGAGCGACAGCCAGCTGCTTGGTGGCTGTGCATCGAACAAGGCTGCTATGAATCGGAGAAGAAGAGCTGGTGGCTGGAGGCTGTAGCGGAGTGGGCAGCCGCTGCTGCTGCTGCCATGGGCCGAAGGTGCTGCTGCTGCGATGCTGCGGGATTGCTGCCGGAGAAGACGCGGCTGACCGGACAACAGGGGTGCCGAGTGGGAGCCGATGAGGTGAGGACACGGTGGAGCTGTGAAGGCGGCGCTGGGAGATGCAGCAGGTCTGACGGCGGCCAAAGTTGCCGGAGAAGGAGATCCGACGGCGGCTGGCTTATTGTTGTTGCTGCGATGAGAATGAGGGTGGGGCTATCCATGGCGCTGTAGCCATTGATGCCGGCGATGGTGGCTAGGGTTTCAAAAAAAAAAAAAACTTTGATAACAACGTGAAAAATGAAAAGAATTTTTTTTTTTTTTTGAGGGGTGAGGTTTGATCACTTTGATGTTACAAACCCCCACCCGGACATTCTTTTTCGTAAGGTTTGCTCAGGATCGAAGGGAGATTAGTCTAGGGCTCTGATACCATGTTAGAATAATGAAATCAGAAAGCTTGTGTTATTGATAATGAGTAAACGATTGCAATATATAGGCCTCTAGAGGCTTCTCCAAGAAGCTTAATAATAACCATAAATGCATAATATAAAATAATATAATATAAATCTAAATATATCTCTAATATTGATAATTGTGGTGGTAGGCGTAGTAAGGTGTCATTGGTGGATCCAAAAATAAATTTCAGAGGGTCCACATAAGTAAATTGTTTTGGGGGTTGGTTTAAAAGGATAAAAAAAAAAAAAAAAAAAAGAGGGAAAAAATAGGAATCAGGATTGGGAGTTAAAGACAAATCCATTGTTCATAACTCAAAATCCATTGTTTGCCGTAGTGGAACTGATTTCAAATCCAATATTTCACTATTCCATTGTTAATGTGTTTTTTTTACAAAAATGACATTGAAAATAACGTTGAAAAAATATCAAATGAGATATCTAAATAAAGAGGACGAAAAAAAAATGTGATGAAAAAATTATCATCTTTAAAACTGCCTCATCAAGCCCCGGAGACTTCTTCCCTGGCAACTGCTTTAAAACTGCAAGGACTTCACGCTCCGTGTAAGGTGCCGCTAAGTCAAACTGCTGCTGGTCAGTCAACGTCGCAAACTGCAGATCATCCAAATTAACCTCTGCCCCATTGGCATGATAAATATGACGGAAGTAATCTACTGCAATAGCCTTTAGTTCTGTCGGCTCTCTCATTGGTACCCCATGCCCGTCATACAACAAGTGTATTGAGTTTCTTTCACGTCGGGATGTCGCTTTTGTTGAAAATAGTGTCCGAAAGACAATTTCTGTAATTGTTTTTATAATTAATAAATGACAGATTTATTCTCATATCATTATTTGCTTCGTTCTCATAAATAATACACTGCTGAAAACTCCAAGTTGTATCATACGTAGTCATATAACTTAGTGTGTGTCACATGTGAGGAATAAGTTTATGGTGATATTTGGTGATACACTTGAACTATTAGTCCGTGGTGAAGTTAATCAAAGTATATGGTCTATTGATTAAACCACCATTAATGTGCCAAGCTCACTTTATGGTGTGACCGTCTTATCCAGACCGTCGATATTGGTTATCTAAGTGGGGCATTTATATATGATGTAGTCATATAGGTCTGGACCGATTTAATCTGCATTTCTCATATAATTCTATGATTGAGAAATCTTATTAAATCACAAGATGATCATATATGGATTAACTTTAATCTTGAAGTGATTGCAGACTCCTAATTGTTTCAAGTTAGTGTTTGATGTGTTCGTTAAGGATTGTTAAGAGGCGCGGTCCGAATCACTTTCACGTTGGCACTATTCTGGAATGAGTGAGAATTGAGGAGTGTGTGTTTCACAGATACGGAATCCATTCATTCATGCGGGAAGTAGAAAGACAATCATCTTATTTGTTAATCCTAGAAACCGGTTGATCGGCCGAGTTCATATTGGTTATGAACTAATTGATCATTGGTGGTTAATGGTAAATAAGGATAAGATGTAATGAAGAAGGTTTACGCAAACATTCCCGTTTCACTACGGATGGTTTATGGAGGGTTAGTCTTTATGTAATGATTATATCAACGGACACTTATTGACTCGACACTTTGAGAATAAGTCATATCTATAATCGATAAAGTTCAATTTCGGATTTATGGTGGCGTGATTCCGGAATTAATAAGTTGAATAGAAATGTTCTCTTCGATTAACATTTTATTCAATCTATTGTAGCTACTGGTTATAGGTCCATGGTCCCCGCGTTAGCTCCTAACACGTGATTGAATTCTTGTATTGTGGAACATCGAGAATAAATTAAATAGTTGGTCTATTTAATGAATATGTGAATGTTATTTATTCAGTAAATAATAAGTAAAATAGAAAAGACATAATCTATTATCCCATAGCATAAAATGGCGCCACATGTGGGAAAATTGGGAGAAGAAAATTTTCCTAAATTATATCACATGTGTAATTAATTATTTATTTATTAAATAATTAATGGATAAAATAAGATATTGATTTTCTAATGATTATCTCATTTATGGTGATTATCTCTTATTTATGGAAAATATCTTTTTTTTTTGGCAAAAAGATAATTGTCTTGTTAAAGGTATAACTCTCTCTTACCCGGTTATTTTCCTATATAAAGATAGTTCATCTCAACTCAATGGACACACCTTTCTGCGCCAGTTTTCAGAAGAAAAAGAAAAGAAAAAAATTAGTTTCTTGTCCTAGACATTGTGAGAAGAAAAACCTATGGTTTTTCTTGGAGCGTATTCGAGGAGGCTCCGCTACGGGATCAACGTCCACCATTCGTCGCTTGGAGATACAATCCGGAAGACTGCGGCTTCTCTTCGGTTGGAAAAATCTTCAGTCCTCTTGTTGTTTAGATTAGTTAATAATGTGTTTCATATCGTAGTAAAATCGTAAACGAATTACGATTCGTTCCTTCCGTTGTGCATGATCGAGTGTCTCAATCAGTGCTTTGAATCAGATCTGACGATCTGAAGAATAGGGGAAAATTGCTCCGGCAATTGCGAGCACCGGGAATTTTTCCGGATCCGGTTTTTCCCGCGTTTCGGATCCTGATTCGGGTTTCTGTATATCCAGCAGCTTTGTGGTGAAAGTAATCTGTATTTCTGTCCATAGCCACAAGCCAAGCACTCCGCCCCCGCTTCTGCCAATAATCCTCATCCATCCTGTACCACTAATCTAGCTCTGCCAATAAACGATTCTCATCCGCCACTGTGTACGCTGGCGACTCCCTCGGGCCTCTCAACTGTTCCTCTTTCTTCGAGATCTGCAGTCTGATAACCCCATGCTTCTCCTTACTCCAGGCCCGCGGACCTCCCTGCACATCAACCACATACGATATCAACTGACTAGGCCCATCCACAGCTTGAGCCTGCCACATAGTTGTGAACCTCTCTTCAAACTCTGCATCCCGGATCCAAAATCTGTCATATCTCGGAACTGGTCTCCAGCGGACCTCCCTTTTTCTAAACGGATCCACATCTGTATTAAGAATAGGCACGTGATCCGAGCGTGAGCTAGATAAGTGATACACCAGCATTTTAGAGAAATTTACTTATAATATTAATTGTAGTCAAATAACCACTCGACATACTAAAACAAACAATAATCAGAATGTACAAGAGCGGTAAACGGATAAATTTTCACTGATTCCAATCCAATTCCATGCATGTGCCTTTGTAGTAACGCCTCGAGATCCATTCAAAACAGCGCGTTTGAATTTCCGCTAAAGGCTAAAGCGTTGTGACATCGAAAACCTTTTGAATGAACACCAACTCATTTTGTTTTATCTAAATATACCATGCCATAACTTTTTTGAAAAGGGTTAAATAGTTTATTCATTTGTTAGAATATTAGATAGTCTTTTTTTTCCCGAAACGAAAGATTTCATTAAAAAAAAAACAAAGAAATTACAACCGGACCAACGCCGGGAAATAGCCTAAATAACTCCGGATCACCACCAGCATAAAGCTGGACCACTACCAAAAGCAACGAAAAAAGATAAGACATGGAGAAACCATGCCGACCAAATTCTGCCCCATCTCGGAGGACTTGATTTGGTAAGGTAATACTAAAATCAAACTTGATTTAAACATACTTAGACAAAGCTAAAAACTAAAACACCGGAGAATCCGACTATTACCACCGACCCGACCCGAACAACACAAACAAACAAACGAAAAAGACCTACAGATACACATGCACAACAGCCGCCCCAAATCCCATTCAGCAACACAAAACTGCAAAAGATCTCTTACAAACTTCGACCGGCATACCAAAAGATAAGAAGAACAGAGAATAACTTCGCATATCCAGCACTCAAAACCGATGCCTTCGCCGGAACAATGAGAAGAGGAAAGGACAGATCTGAACATGCAAAAGGTATAAAGGATAAACACCTATCGACATGCAAGGCCGCCCCTCCTCTGAAGCCGCAGCCGGAAAACGCTAGCCGCCAATCCCACTTTAAAACATCATCTCCGGCCAAAAAACGGCTATTCATCAACGAATCACCGCCGGAATGAGATCCCCCATCAAAACGCTGCCGATCAATATCAAAACAGATGGGAGCCTATTTTCAGGCGAGAAAACCGACGGAACAGTCAAAGATGGAGAGGACTTCCGAGCTGTGAGAAAGGAGGAGGAAAAAGGACCACAAAAAAGAAGCAGGGATAACAGAACGAAAAAGGGGGGAAAATAACGAAAAGGAGGCCGGCGCCGGGAAGGAGAAGGGCTGGAGAAGAAACTGATAAAGGGAAATAGAGAGAGAGAGTGCTATATGAGAGAGAGAGAGAGAGAGAGGAGTCGAATATTAGATAGTCTGAAATATGAAAATTAAATTTGACAAATACATAGATGGAAATAATGTATCTACGGTTAGTGTAATGATAGATTTACTTGATCCCTCAAGTCTATATCATGTTTACACATAATATAATCTTGTGGTTATGATTGTTTCAAGTTTTTTAAGTTTTTTTACAAGTGAAAAATATGTGTTAAGATTATGATGGTGTAAAAATTGTGTAGACTTGAGGGAGTAAACCTATCACTCCCCAGTAATTAGTTCTATATATTAGTTTAAATTAATTTTGTAAATTAATAGACTCAATCATCATTTAACTCATTTGTACATGTCCAATGCAACAATTGAAATCTCTTTTCATTGCCTTTGAAAGAAAAAAAAAGTTAAACAAAAAAGAAAATATTATTAAGATCAAGCGATGTACGTGCTATAAAAATGTTACAAGAATACAAATGAACAAAATTCAAGCGCATAGAAATACCAAACAAAAAAAACTATCTCGAGAGACTAAGGATCGAGGCATATAGATAGAGGATTACGTCTCCAAACATCTCAAATCTGCACTAACTTTCTTATTTCAACGCACACAAACCAACCCGATTTCATCAAGATGGTTAGGACACTCACTGCAACGCGCACTATTACAAACATGGAAAACACGAAGCCGGCGAGCTTGATAAACAATGGCTTCATCTTGGAGCAAGATTGAAAAGCATAAAGTAATAATCCCATTTCCTAATCCATAATCCCCCATGTCATGATAGGCTTTATGAGATATGTAAATTTCTTCGAGATTTGTTGAGATTTTCAACACGTTCATTACCGCTAGTTGTTGTATTCTTTCACTCCAAAAGCTCAAAATTCTCAAGTTCGGCATGAAATTTGTAATGATATGTGCGGTATCTTTAAAGAAATGTTTTGCACGAAACCTTAGTGATTTTAGTTCCTTGCAATTTTCACCGATCGATTGGAAGACAATGGGTGAAGGTTCATCAGTTAAGAATGAGATGACCAAAGATTCCAACTTTGGCCATGTTTTGAAGGCAGATGCTAGTTGTTGTTCTGATATACCTGGTAAAGATGGTAGCTCGAGATTCTTTAGGTTTGGACACCTGCATTAAAGAGATAATTAAACTTACTTAATTGCACAAAATGTAACGTCCCGTCATGAAAAACTCGAGTATTATCTCAAAACATGACCGAACGGTCCGTCTTCTGAAAACACTCGGGTAAAAAAATTGTACACAAACAAAAGCATATAATATATATAACAAAAGATTGGAAATTAAAATATATAAAAATAAATAAAAAAAATACCTGTTAGCTGCATATAATAGCTGTGAATCTTTTGTAAATGATGTGTAATTTTCAAATACCAAACCAGTCAAGTATCCATAGCTTTTTCTACTCACAGCTGAATTTGCTAATATTCTAATAAGTCTTGAAGTTTCTCTACTTGGATTTGACAAAGCTGCATGATTGGTCAATACCCAAGTTCTTTGATTTCTTACATTTGTTAGATTTAATTGCTTCATTTGCATGCAATAGTGATCTTCAATTACTGATCTCCAAGATTTACATACAAATGACACATTGAATATTATATCCAAAAAAGAAAAAGATGCAATGATGTTTAAAAGCATGTTTCCATCTATATCTTCCCATTTGTTTGAAGGTTTTTCATTCTTGTTCATCTGATCTTGGTCCATTCTTAATTCTTGAAGTTTCTGTTAATTTCAATAGAAAAGAAGTTAGTAAATACAACATTCTTGATGTCTTATATATATATATATATATATATATATATATATATATATATATATATATATATATATATATATATATATATATATATATATATAACATTTTATTTAAATAGATGGAATGAAATAAGTCCTATTCAATATAAGACATAAGAATGAATTTGACACGACTATATTTATGAGTTTATTATGCGATTGAATAAAATGATCAACAAAACTCTACAACGGGTATGTGACGAATTTGGGTGGTGTGATTGGTTGGTTGGGTGATATGAGGTGGTGGTTTGTGATGGTGGCATGTGGTAGTTGTGGTGTCCGCAGAGGCTCATGGTGGTGGAAGTGGGTGGAATCGGACGTACACTCTTCAGATCAGAGATGGTTACCATTAGTTAATTTTTCGAGTTGCAATTGCCTCATTTTTCAATTGATTGAAAATAACAATTTCTCATTTAATTAAAATGATATATTATTTAACTTCAACCATACACAAATAATGAAACATTTCATCGATCCAAAAAAAACCATGTAGATTTTTGAGTAAAATTTTAAATATTGTAAAGTGAATTACTCATCTAAAGTCAAAAAAAAATGACTAAGAAAAAAAGTATAGATATAAAAGAACAATCATTTATCAAACAAGAAAAAATGCTATACGATACATATGCAAGTTCAAAAGTAACCATAAAATTCGTAAAAAAATCCATAGAGAAAAAATATATATAACGAATTCATCAAATAAGAAACAAAGAAAAGAGAATGTTACCTTCAAAATTTTAGTCTTTTGAAAGTAATGTAGGACAGGAAGCTATTGCCTTTTCTTATATTTGCAAATGATCTAAAAGACTTATGAACATGAAGGAATGCACATGTGATGCTACTTATATACTTGGTAAAACATCATTTTGAACTTTTGAAAAAATGGAAAGAAATAGTGAATAAAAAAACATAAATTTACTTTCCATTAATCTTTTGGGATGGTCAACCAGTGGACCCATGTTAATCAACGCATACATTGTATCAACCATGTCACATCATTTGAATTATATATAATCCATATCACTACCTGGCTTTAATTCATGTTTCTATTTGAGAAAGAAATCGTATTTTATTATTTATCATTTTATATCTTTTCTTTAAGAGATCATTTTATATTATCAAAATATCGATTACTTTTTTATACGTTAATAATAATATTTTAGACTTTATAACTATTGGATTAATATCTGTTAAACTCTTGGTAAGTCAAGTTTGTCTCCAAAATCCGTTTTCAAGTCAACATGTATAAGAAGTGTCGTAACAAAAAAATTACAACAAATGTTGACTGTAACAAATGTTGACCGTTACTAGCATCACAAAAAGTTTGTAACATCTCAGAACTCGGGGTCTAGTAACATTATTTGAGCGATAATGAATCTATTAACTATTCAGGTTATCGTTCTCGTTTTACCTATAATGGTTAACCTTAATTACTAATTTCATTATGTCACAACATTATAACGTAATAATCATTCTCTCATTTTTTCAACATGGGATACTACAAGTGTTAAAATTTTGAGAAATGCCAGTATTTCATTGTTATTATCACAATAATTACATAATATCATAAGTAAGTGAACTAGTAATTAATTATGGATAAGATGAAGAAAAAATTAATAAACACTACATTAATATATTCATGACCGTCTGGCTATGGGACAGGGCCTGCTGCGACGGCATATGGGGGAGGCATCTGCCTGGCTTGTGGGGAGGCGGTAGAATCTTTGAGGCATGTTTTGTTTAAGTGTGAGCTGGCTCACAGGATCTGGAGAGCTTCACCATTCCAGGGGACTTTGCAGAGTGTTCGCTTCTCGTCCTTTGCTGATTTTTTCATGCGGCATATAGAGGAGCGCGGGGTGCACGGGGTACAGGAGACGGCACGATTTGTGTGTCTCATGTGGGGTATGTGAAAGGCCCGGTGTTCAATGGTGTTTGACGGCTAGCCAGTTCATGTCTCAGCGGTGTGTACACTTTCTTTGGCGACAGTGGCTGAATATGTGAAGGCTATGAAGGCTTATACGATGCAGGTTATGGCTCAGCGGATAAGTGGGTGTGCCCATCAGGCGTGGAGATTAAGTGCAATGTAGACGCTTCGGTCACAGGTGCCAGGGCAGGTGTTGGTATTATCTTCCGGGATGCTACCGGGGTAGTGGTGGATTCGACGGGTTATCCTTTTGACCCGGGGGAGTCGGTGGAATATCTAGAGCTTAGGGCTATCTATCTGGCACTAACAGAGGCTCAGCGTTCGAGAATCTAGCGGCTAGTGGTGGAGAGTGATTGTTTAGCTTGTGTGCAGCGACTTAAACGGCAGATGGAAGATCTTACTACTATGGGTTGTCTGGCACGGGATTGTTTGGGGCCCTTTCTAGTTTTGTTTATGTTTCCTTTGCTTTTGTTAGGCGCGTGGAAAATGTCTCAGTGCATCTTCTAGATAGACATGTTTTGTCGCTTTTAGTTGTGACCTATTGGGGCAGTTTTGGTGATGTTTGGACCGCTTGTCAAACGGATATAATTAAGTTCTTTTTCCCTAAAAGAAAAAAAAAACAAAGAGCCAAATTTAATATTTTAGGACGGCAGGAGTAATTCAATAACTTATCTTATCTTATCTTATATCTTATATCTATAAAATGCTAAGAAGGTGTGCCCACATGTTGCCACGTGGCCACCTTCTTAGCTTGACACGTGGCAAAAAAATTATTTATTTTTATTATAATTTTTATTAAATAGCAGTTTTTTTTTTCTTTCGGTTAGCGTTATATAGAAACTGAATTTTTTTTTATTCTCCGTTACATAAACAGAACCAAAGTGTATATTTCGATAAGGTTCAATTTTATTACCTCCATCAGGCAGTACGGTTTTAGTTTTAAGTTCAATCAACCGAAAATTTCCGATTCGATTTCGGCACAACAATCGAATAAAACCGTGTACTTTTTTTTATCAAACGTGTACCGTTAGTAGCTTGTGCTTAAAAGGGGGAAAAAACTGACGGATTTGAAGTTCTACTGTGTAGTTTACGATGGAATATTAGTCAGGTTTAGCTATAAAATACAACAACAATAAAATTAGGGCAACAAAATAAGGGCAAACAAATAAAACCGGAAATTCGGTTGGTGTTATATAGAAACCGATTTTTTTTTTTCGATTCTCCGTTACTTAAACTAAACCGAACCAAAGTGTATATTTCGATACGGTTCAATTTTATTACCTCCAACAGACAGTACGGTTTTAGTTTTAAGTTTCAATCAACCGAAAATTTTCGATTCGATTTCGGCACAACAATCAAATAAAACCGTGTATCTTTTTTTATCAAACGTGTACCGTTAGTAGTGTGTGTAGAAAAGGGAAAAAAAACCGACGGATTTGAAGTTCTATTGTGTAGTGTACGATGGAATATTAGTCGAGTTTAGCTATAAAATACAACAATAAAAAAAATAGGGCAACAAAATAAGGGCAAACAAATAAAACCGGAAATTCGGTTAGTGTTATATAGAAACCGAATTTTTTTCGATTCTCCGTTACATAAACCGAACTAAAGTGTATATTTCGATACGGTTCATTTTTATTACCTCCAACAAACATTGCGGTTTTAGTTTTAAGTTTCAAACAACCGAAAATTTCGATTCGATTTTGGCACAACAATTGAATAAAACCGTGTACTTTTTTTTATCAAACTTGTACTTTTTTCTATAATATTTTATTACGTAAAGTCGAAGCTAAAGGGATCGGCTTTATGACATTGTTCTCCTAGAGCTAAGGAGGTTGCTCCACAATTGGACATGTGGCAACCTCCTGAGCTGAGACGTGGAACTTTTTTTTAACAGCAGGTTTTTCTTTTTCTTTTTTTGTTTTTTTCTTCGGTAAAACTGGAATTTCGGTTAGTGTTATATAGAAACCGAAATTTTTTGTTCTATTCTTTGTTACGTAAACCGAACCGAAGTGTATATTTCGATACGGTTCATTTTTAGTACCTCCAACAGACAGTGCGATTTTAGTTTTAAATTTCAATCAACCGAAAATTTTCGATTCGATTTCGGCACAACAATTGAATAAAACCGTGTACTTTTTTATCAAATGTGTACCGTTAGTAGTTTGTGCAGAAAAGGGGGGAAAAAAAAGGAAATACCGACGGATTTGAAGTTCTACTGTGTAGTGTACGATGGAAGATGAGTCAAGTTTAGCTATAAAATACAACAACAAAAAAATCAAGGCAAACAAATATCTGCGCCAAAAATGTGTGCCCAGATGTGACCACGTGGACACCGCATTAAATGTTTTTAATATTTTGAACAACATAACGTCGGTGGAACCGACGGCCGTTTGCAGTACGAACGTCACTAAAATTGACGTTGGAATACCAAATCACGTTTTATATTTTTCAGATCGTATAGAAAATGAGTGAAACACATTTTAAAGCATATTAATGATCTGGAAGCTAATGCGTCCCGGGAGATTTGACCGTGTAGTTATGGTCCGCTTATTGTTTTTCTATAATGTTTCATTACGTAAAGTCGAAGCTAAAGGGATCTACTTTATGACATTGTTCTCCGATACATCATATTGTGGTTTATTTTGTAGATGGAACTCTTGATAGTGCTGGAGAGAAGTGATTCACAATCTTCACGTCTCTAAGAAAGAGCTAACTCTTGCCGAGAATGTGACATGTTTCTATTGCTCTCTTTGTCTTGTGTCTTGGATTTGTTACGGTTTAAGCTTGCGCGATTTATTTCACGTTGGGGATCTATTCTTTGATATTATCGTTGATAACGATTTATGTTGGGCCCGCCGTGCCTTGCACGGCTCACGTTCACTAGTGTTAGTACTAAAAAATGTGGCAACACGTATGCAGTAGCGAATTCAGAAACCGAAAGAATCTGAGTCAAAACAAAACTGTATTTTTCTTATTCTTTTTTGAAAAAAAAGCATCTTTCAATACAATTTTTTATCCGAAAATCAACCAGAGATGTAATATCACAAGTGGTATTAGAATCCTCACTCTAATATAACTGTGAGATATTAAAGATTTTGTTAACTCGGGTTAGCCATTTTAAATCAAGCTAGGACTGACGGTCTAAGTAGTTAACTGGATTCTTTATAGTTCATTTTGCGCTACCAAATCCGGAGTCTATGGGCGTTACAGTTGGTATCCGAGCTGACCACCAGACGAAACTAAGTGGCATACCAGGAGAGACGGTGGGGGTCACTTCTAGAATCCTCTAGTAGATAGGAATCCGGGATAAGTCTTGGCGAGGACTCCATTTGCTTATTAGGGGAGAATGTAATGTCCTACATGGTTAAAGTATAGGAGAATCTTACCACATTTAAGTGTAAGACATAAAATGTCTTGTCAACTCTGGTTAACCATTTCAAGCCAAGCGAGGACGACGATCTAAACAGATAAACGGATCATTTATGATTCATTTAACGTTGCCTGGGTCTGGGGGCGCTACAAGAGACACGTACCCTAACCCCCATTTGTACGTATCTCTGCCACCTCACATATGTCGGGAACGGGGGCGGCGGTATGTATATCAATGTCGGGTCACGTGACCTCACTGAGATCCGTGGATTAGAACGATGTGTTGTTAAAAAATGTCGTTTTGTAGTTAAAAAATATAGGTTAGGCTTCGGTGACCCCAATGAAACAAATTTTCAGAGCAAAAACCTCCGGTAACCCCACTTAAACATATTTCTGGATCCGCCCTTATTCGGGAAGACACCAAAGTTCTTAGATCATATATATGTGACAATATGTAAGCGCAAGATATCAAAATCAAAGTATGATCGTTGTATCATGTCACAAAACGTTTGTATACCATTGATAAATGCGTGAAACTTGTATTCATCAATCTGTCTCATCATGATTTTAACGGCTTATGAGCAAGGGCATAGGCAATAAGAGGGGTCGGGGTGTGGGGGTGGGGCTGGTGGCTAAGCATATTGAAAATGAAAATTGACACCAAATAACCTAAATAATCTGACTAAACTCATCGATCAGGTTAATTATCTTGACTCAGCCCACCTGCTGGGCCTGTGCTGGCTACCCGAGTATAGTCTATTAGCCAACTTCTTGAATCAATGGTGTAGAGGGTTTGGTCCAACTGGTACACACCGGTCAGAAATCTCATTTGAATACATGGCTCTGACTTTCTTCTTGGTATTTGCAGTTGCAGGTACATGAAATTTCCATAAGAACTTGGATTTGAATGTTTCTGCACTGAATCTTTTCTCTGTAACTTTGTAAGCTGGTGTTTCATGGAGGTTCCGGCCATTGGAAAACCGACTTCCGATAGAAAGCAAAACTATCATAACAAGTAGAAGAGAAGCTGTAGTAGAATTCTGATGAACAGCCATTAATTATAGCAATAATTGTAAAGATGTAGAACTGTAGAAGTAGAAGAAGCAGTTGGTAATACACACATGGAAAGTGGTGTATATTTATATGGTTTCAAGATATGTGACTACCATATAAGTCAACTCAAAGGGGAAATTTGTAGTATGCTTATGTGGCTTGACATTAAACAATGAAAAAGTTCTATTATTGACAACTTGTACCAACTAAAGATCCTAAAGGTGTATAAGTTAATTATTTCTATTTATGTGTAATTAATTTGATTCCAACTAATACATGTTCTAATTATTCGTATTGGAGACTTTATATTGATTCAAACGACTGATGCAATCTGATTGAACATCATTGATTATCATGGGCCTACATCATTGACAATGCTTGAAATCGTCCAAGATAATCTGATTGTTGAAACTACCGTGTGAGCCTTTTGAAGATGAATTCGGTGATCCTAGCCACAACAGCGCCTATAAAACAAGGCAATTGTTAGAGGTCCGGAGTTCTATTTCCGGAAAAACCCTCTGACGCTCAAGTGACTAATGTGAATTTGAGGTGGATGAGATAATCGAAATGATAGTGGATTGTTTATGAAATCACGTTACCATGCAATGGAGGGAGAGGATCCCTTTATACGGTGTGTTTTCAGTGGAGTTGAAGGTCCAACCGGTGAAGATGGTGTGTAGAAATAGTCATGTCGAATGGTGACCGAGACTTCCGCCCAATCATGTTGAGCCGTGGGTTGGCTAGTGGCGGGGTAAGACCTGCGATATGTCTAAGGAATATTAATGGGGGCGACCAGTGAATGGAACCTCTTTGGAGGTGCTATTATCCTGAGCTAGCGCCAAGAAAGGCTTTGAGGCCTTGTTGCCGAGCTCCGTATAATGAGGTCAAGCTCTAGATACTTGTAGAATAATAATTGTAGCCGACACTGGAAAATCAGTCCATACTGCACACGAATGTGGTTTTACGCTCGTAGCCCTGCTGTGTGAGTGTCACTTGTACAACAACCAATCTAGCCATGTCAATCATGATCAATGAGTCTTACATCATGATCAGATTCACTCGTCGTGGCTGAATGACTGTGATGTTACTCAATTTCAATAGCCATGCTTATTAACATCTCAAAAAGTGGTCTTTTGGATTGTCTAGGGTTTCTTGAATTGTTTTGATCTATTGGAATCTTTCTCTAGTATATTCTTTTTTCATCAATGTTTTGACCATTTAAAAGTCTCATTCAATGACTCAAATAGAAGTTTGATTGAAATCTAGTTGGTCGCTTGGGTTTGACATATATGTTTTCTTTTTTTTTTTTTAAGGGAGGAGTTGACTTATATGTTAAAAAAAGTTAATTTTAAATGGTTTTAAATTAATATACTAAAGATTTTGTTTTTTAATCTGCAGTCTAGGTATTACTAATAATTTCAATGTAATGACTTCTCCATAAGCATGCGCACACACAAAGAAACGTGATGATGTATGTGAAGAGAGGTAGTTGGACATCATGCATGAACCATTAATTTTAGAGGGTTAATCTTAGTTTTTTAATCATTTGATGGTCAAGTTTTGTTTCTCATTTTGTAATTTAGTTAGAGGTACAAGTAGACAGATATAGGTAGGAGAATCAACTTCATAAAAAAATTGAGGGGGTCTAGGATAAATGTTCAAGCTAATAATAATTAGGAGTAATAAACTCATAATGAAATAAATACATTTGATCAGTCGTTTATGGGATGGTTATTGTTCTTAATGACTGAACAAGTCTTTGTTTTGAAGCTCGAGAGATTTGGAACACCTTGGAAACCATATTTAGTACTCGGTTTAAAGTCAAGACGCTCGAGTATAAAGATGCATTCGGTAGAGAACATAATTAAACGAAACAAACCAGGAATTATAGGCATGCTTGAGTCCATAGAGAGCTTTGTTGAGCTAAAGAAGCCAGTACTCAACAAAGGTCTCAGATTCTGGATTGCACAAACCGTAATACTCTTGGCTTGCTGGTGCTAAGAGATACCCTATGTTTACCAGCAATACGGATTCACTGATAGAGCTGATTTTGAAACATTGCTTCTCGATCCTGGACGCACTCTACATGTTTATGAAAAGTACAAACAGGTTGCTTCTGATCAATTTACTTTATACGTCCTTCATTGATCTTTCTTTGGAGCTGCTGCTACTATATATTTTCTACTGCGGGATATGGGAGTATATGCTGCTGATCATTGGACCAAGGCTGCAATGGTGGATAGTTTGGATTCATAATCTGGGGATCAAAAGTTGGGTCAGGATGCTGATGGCACAAATTTTTTTTTTTTTTTTTTTTTTTTTGACTTTAAATGCTGCGGTTGGAGCATTTTGTTTTGTGTTTTCTTTTGGCAAGGTGTTTTGGCTAGTTTTTGTCTATGTAGGAACCATATGTTAGTTTTATTGGTCCTTGGAGTTGCAGATATGTTTTTTTTTTTTTGTAATGTCAATATGTTGAGGCTCATACTCTTTCCCTTGCATCCGGTTTTTTCCATGTTAGGTTTTCCAGACTAGTGTTTTAAAGAGGTGGAGGATACACATTGAAGATCACATGGTGTACAGACCAAACACGTTGATACAAATATCCAATTTTGTTATAAACCAAGTTGCTAATCAAAAGCTCTTTTGATACTTGAGTTATATCAAATGAATGAGTAACATGATCATGAATCTGCACCTATACATCCCTATGAAATACACGAGTTTGTCGTATCATATGCATCTATTCAATAATATATTCTAGACTTCCAAGTCTATCATATACATCTAGTCATTTATTGTTGTATTAACTAAAAACGAATTTTTTAAAAAACGAAATTATTTTTACAAGTGAAGGGGGTTACCGAGCCAGATTTTCTAATTTCCCAGTTCTTCATAAACAAGCACAAAGCAAAACCAAAAAATGCACCGGATATATGATTGGGGTTAGATTTTGCTCTATTATGATGCTTTTTTCCACACAAAGAAAAAGGTGTTCTTTCATAACTCTTTGGCACTTATTGTTTCACTCGTCAGTTCAGTTAAAAATCTCTTCTCCGCACAAGTATTTCCCTTATTCATTAATATCCACCAAAACTCTCTTTGTAGGTGTACTACATATCCATTCATATCAAAGCAAAACCACAAGCTTACATTGCCCATAACACCAGACCTTTTGACATATTATTGAAAGGAAAGCAAAGTCACAATCTTACATTGCACAAAGGACAAAGACCATTTTGACATGATATTGAAAAGAAAGCAAAACCACAAGCTTGCATTGCCAAAAGACAAGTTGTTGTGTTTTTGACATACAGTAAAGTGCACATCAATATCAAAGGCAAAATTCTTTATAGATAAGGGAATAACAACATAAAGATAGATCACTTCTTTTTTGCCAAAAAGAACAAAAGGGGTATGAAGATTTCAAAAGACAACCACAAAAAGATTCCAAAAACAGCATCAGCATCAACCATTTCCTTTTACCAAAAGCTTAAATTGCCCAAAAGACAAGAACTTTTAACATACATTAAAGTGCTCATCAATGTTAAAATGCTAAATCCTTAGAAGAGAAAGGAATGACAACATAAAGATCACTTCTTTTTGCTAAAATTAAACCATAACAACTAAGAAAACCAAAGGGGCATGAAGAATTCAGAAGTTAACCTCAAAAAAGATTCCAAAACAAGCATCAGCAATGAGAAACTTGAACCATTTACCAAATAACTTAGCTAAAAACACTAAACCTGAGAGCCCCTTTTGCTAACATTTCAGCAACACTACTTAATCTTTTCAATGATGTCAGAAATGACCTGATTCATATCAAGAGCCTTCATTGGTCCAAATGGCCTCTTCATATCCAACAGACTGACAAACTTCTCCCCATTTTGCCCTTCTTCCCTTATCTCAAAACAGCCCCTTCTTGGTTTCTCAGGATTCACAACCACATTCACTCCTTCAACACCTTCCTCCAGCCCAGATTTCACCTGCAAAGCTCGAACCTTGAACTGGTTACACTGCTTGCAATGCTCAATGATTACAGTCTTCTTCACTTTCAGATCTCCATTTTCCTCAACCTTCTTGATTTCCTCTGCTGCTTTTGCTGCAGGTTTTGGTGCTTTCTTGTCAGCTTTGGGGGCTGGTTTCTTCTGGGTTTTGGCTATCTTCTTCTTGGGAGATTCAGGCTTGAGGAGTTTGGTTTTGGGACGGGTTGAACTTCGAGTGATTCGGGTCAAAGAAGGCTCTGCTGTGTAGGTTTTCCTTGGTGCCATTGGAGCAGGAGTTGGAGGCAGAAAGAAGTGGGAGATATTTGTGAGAGAATTTGAATAAGGTTTTATTTTACCTAATGTATTATTTGGATAAAGAGGGAATGGTGAGAGGGGTTTTCAATTATATATTCACCACAATTTTTATAATACTACTAGTATTAATAATAATAAATATAATTACCAAAATGACCTTAGCGCCGTTGTCTAATTTAAATCGAGAATTATACTTTGATAATTTAGTTTTAATAATCGAATCCTCAC
The DNA here is from genome assembly GCA_024500145.1 of Gentiana dahurica var. dahurica. Classification (NCBI taxonomy): domain Eukaryota; kingdom Viridiplantae; phylum Streptophyta; class Magnoliopsida; order Gentianales; family Gentianaceae; genus Gentiana; species Gentiana dahurica. Next base: position 110,613,913 of record CM044901.1, read on the forward strand.
ATTCAATTCAGATACAAAATTATTACTAGAGCACTTTCAGTCTATTTATCACTGAATTATACCGTTAGCCGTCACGACAATTTTCATAATAGAACTTGTCCAAGATCGTAAAGTGACATGTCACGATAGCAACAGTAGTAACAATAAAAATAGTGGTACATTAAAAATCATTTAGACTTATTTCAAAAAAAAAAAAAAAAAACAAATCATTTAGACAATATACAACATTGATTTTATAATTAATTACGATAATCAACATAATGATCAATAAATATTACATTACTTTCTCAAAAAAAAAATATTACATTACAATCAAATATTATATCACTTGTTATATGTGACGGTTTTTAATATTAGCATCATCCTAAAATTAACGATGATAGTTTATTTTAAATAATTATTGTGTATGTGTCAAAATAATAAAGAGATGATACAATGCACGAATTGATGGTTTGGGTAGGAATAATGCTATGTCCACTACACTTTTGTGTAGTGGATGATGTAGTGGACGATCCTGTCCACAGATTGGAGAGAGAAATGTTTTTTTTTTGTGGGTCTTGATTAGATGTGTGGTGTGGATGATGTTGTGGATGATGTAGTGGAGATAAAGGTAGTGTATGTAGCACCACCGTTTGGGTAGTGGGACAGAGTGTAATGCTGCGACGGCTCAGCTTTTGAGGGGGAGACTTTTAAGATGTTACAGTTTTGATCAACGGTTGGGTGATCGTCCCGCCTTTTTTTGAACGGTTGAGATGTCCTTTGTGGGACCCACGTTTGGTTCATTTCATCAAGAGATTGGTCTTTAAACTTTTTGGAAATTTTCAAAACCCATCCAGCCATTTGAATTCATTCTGTGTTTCTTATTTATTTTGAAATGATAAGTCGAGACGGCTAGAAAAACAATTTATCTGATGGATCCCTAGGCGGGCGTAGATCTATGAATGGGAGATATTGTCCGAGTATCTATAGGCCCTAAATTATCAACAGGTTCTCCAAACACGTTGAAAATTCGTCCCAGAGTCGCTCCACCTACCGGAACACTCAGAGGAGCTCCCGTGTCAATTACTTTCATTCCTCTCGTTAGGCCATCTGTAAGCACTCATATCTACAGCTCTAACTCGATTATTTCCTAATAATTGTTGTACCTCACAAGTCACATTAATTGGTTGACCAACAGTATCTCGACCTTTAACTACTATGCGCATTGATAAAATCCCGAGCATGGATGGAACTAGGTGGTCATTGCGTCCATCCGGTTTTTATTTTCGAAATATCAAAAAACTTATATAATTCAACTTAATACAGTTAGTTGTCTTCATTCAGCCCATTTGATCATACAAATATAATTCATTAGTTTACCTGAGTCCGTTCCCGATCCCGAGCATTCGATCGACTAATATTCAATTCTTCCTTAGCAAGTGAATCTACCATGGTGCAACACGTTGGTCCAAAAGGTAATTCTGGATCACATAAGTCCCCACCTATCGGTCCATCAAACTATTTTCACAAAATCGACCCTATGAAAGTCGAATCTACAGCCGACATTTCACTTCCCACACTGTCAAACCAAGATCGACACGGGAAAGGTCGAATGTTACCTATAGAATCAACTTTTCACTGGGTCGATTGTATAGTGGTCCACAGGTAGTGTGGTATTCCAGTAAAGTCGTGGTGATGCAAATAAAATCCCTCCTTATGGAACGTTACGCCAGATATGTGATGGATTAGCCCGCCCCAAGTTCAAAGTGCTCGTGATCGAGATTAAATTCGATAGTCATGTCGAGTACTTAAAATGGGCCATATCCTTGGCCCTTGTAACTATCCTATTCAGTTCACATTTTGCCCTAAATTAGGATTTTTCATGAAATCCCAACTTTTTCTTTGAATAATTAATTGACCAAACAGTTAAATGTAATACACAAGATTCAGCAAAACCTGATGTGTAACTTATAAACACCTAAAATTAATGACAGAAATAATCTGGTAAAAAAATAAATGACTCTGTTAGGATCAAAGCAATGGTCATTGAACTCTGTTGGTGCATCTTAAAATCACAGATTTCATCTCTTCTTTACTTAAATTTGATTCCACCATCACCTAAAAAAATAAAAAAAATAAAACCCGAAATTATCGCAATGTAAACAAAGCATACGTTTCCATCTATGTAATTAAAAGATACGGAAAATGATCCGGACCACACAATTTATATACTAAATAAACAAACAAACAAACAAAAAAACCCACTTGTTAATATTCAATCTGTGTATACTTGCTCTAAAATAACAAAAAAAAAATCCGTAAATCGACTGTTTTTATCCATTAATTTAATACTCATAAACGCACGTATAAAGAAAAAAATAAAAAGCCTGAGAAAAATAGGATAAAAAATTTCAGAAAAGTTCACCTCTTGTGCTTTGTTTTCTGATCTAGCAAGAAGTTTGTATTGATTTTCAGTCATTGATGCCATATAAACCTGCATAAACATCAACATGAAATAAAAGAGGAACCTCAGAAATCGAATCTGCTTTCTGAGCACCGAGCAGCACAGTGACATTCGATTTCTGCAAAATTGTTTTTTTTAACTTCCCGAAGAGTACTGCCATGGTAGATTCATCGTGGTGTAAATAACAACGTCCCACGATATTATGCATATACCTGAAAGGTTGGAGCCGAGCCGGGACTCAAGAAATAGCGTCCCTTGGAAACAGATTGTATTCCTGCAACTTTTCGTAGCTCTTCGATCAGAGATTCGACATCCGTCCACTGTCCAATGCATACATTTATATATACACATGAGCACTTACAGTAGAAACCGTAAAACAAAACAAAACAAAACAAAACAAAGACATAAAAAGTATTTCACTGGACTACATGACAATTACTACCTACATTTTGTCCTTTTTCACATTTATCTTAAATTATTTTTACTTTATGTGTTTTTAATATATATATATATTATATTTGTCCTTATAGTTTTATTCAGTACAATTTGGTCCATATATCTTTATTGATATGCCCTTCATACCAGTATCCTATATTTTTAAACATCCCGCAACCCGTATCCAAATTATATATTGAAGGGAGTATTATAATGCATTTCAATCTGAATAGAGATTCTTTAATACAAAAAAATAAAAAGTAACAACCTCCCCTTCTGGCTGAGCTGCTTCAAGTTTTCCATACAATGAACTATGATCGCCGCCGACAGCTTCCAAGCCCTCTGCTAATGGATCCGGCTGGCGATTACGGGTTATCAGAAAATTATTAAAAGTAAAAATATAATTGAAATAAGTAATAACAAGAATTTTATAAAGAAAATTTGATGTATAATTACCATTATTTCCTTCAAAGACAAGAAAATGCGTTGAAGTGAGAAATCCAACTGGTGTACTTTAGCATCTACAACCTATCCAAAAAAAACAAACAAACAAACATTAACCATAAGGAATAAACATTTCTGAAGTAAAATCAAAGTGATACTCTTGTTTGTTATTGTGTCCTAGGGTTGTAAGTGAATCGAGCTACTCTTACTCAAACTCGTCTCCGAAAGGAATCCGATTCAATTCGTTCTTTTTTTTTTTTTTGAGATCGAAAATATTTATTTTTACATAATATTTTATAGAGTCGAGCACTAGACAAGTCAAACTTGATCTTGCCGTATTTTGTAAAAAATAAATGAATTCTGGGAAAGGAAAAAAAAACAATCAAGCTTAAGAGCCGGGTCAAGTTATATCGAGTATTTAACGAGTCGAGTTTGATCTTTCCCTTTTATGGCTTGATCAAGCTCGAGATGAGTTTTGAGCCCAAGATTTTTTAGTCGAGTCGAACTCAAGCCTTAAACAATATCAACCCGACTCAGCTCGACTTGATTACACCCCTATTGTGTCCCGTTATCCGATACATATCTGATAAGGATACGCGTCGGATATTTAGGATACCCGTTTGGGGTGAATTTGCAATTTTCTAAAGATGGATACAGAATCTAGATATGCATCTATCCAAGATAAACATAACTGCCCTCGGAAAAAAAAAAAAAAATGAGATAAAAATAACTGAAATATAGAAACTTATGCTGAAAATCGACGAAACACCACCAATAAGTCATTGAAAAAGCTACCCAAAATGAATATAACCCACCTAAATATGAAGAAAATCTATTAAAATTGATTTGTTTTATGATATTAGTATTCATGATTAGTTCTATATATATACACCTTGGCCCCTAAACTAATATTTACGTGCATTTCTTTAGTACCCCGTATGTTATATTTTTTTTAAAAATCCCGTATCCATGTATGCATATCTGTACTTGTGCAAGATAGTCCTTAGGTATAGAGACATACCTGACCAACTTTAAAATAAGATGCCGGATCCAACGTAGAGTCCCACGATACTTCACTTTGGAGAATCAAAGCCGGAACGCCTTCAACCTATATTCAAAGTTTCAACTCAAGCATAGACCATGGGTATTTTGATGAATCAAGATAAAACATTTTCGAAAGTACGGCTTAATGATCCGAACCCGTTTTACAAGGGTACCAACGGATTATCCACCAACACAGTCTCGGTACAATGATGGTATAAATCGAACTCATGCCCTTATCTTCGGAATTGACTCGTTTTTATCAGTTGAGCCAACGTGTTGGCGATCAAAAACAAATTTATTGGCCGGTTCAACACTGGTTTTTCACTTTTATATACGAACTACGAAGAAAATGGATGTTTTATCTTACTTACCTCGACGAAGATGCCGAAATAAGTTATCTTTTTTATGCAGCATTTGACTACATCCCCAACATTAAGTTTACCCTGAAATTAGAGAACGCACAAAAAAATGAAAATAAATAAACAAATCTATAAGAAAAAATAATTAAAGTAAAGTCATATTTGACATAGAGGAACAAAATTGGAAAAGTATTTCATAAGGGCAGTTGTTAAAGGCAACACGGCGAATATACTTTCGAGACACCACAGTGGGATTCGACCTCTTGAAAGTTGAATCTAAGTTTTACATTCGACTTTGCAGAGGTTGGATGTCCATTTTGAGACCTCTTTAAAGTCGAACCTAACCCGAAGTTTGGTGCCATGGTAGATTCATTGTAAAAGGCACCACTCGACCTCTTGAAAGTCGAATTTAAGCTCAACATTTGACTTTACAGAGGTCGAATGCCATTTTTTCGACCTCTCTAAAGTCGAACCTTACCCGAAGTGTGGTGCCATCGTACATTCGTTGTGGTGCCTTTAACGAGCGTCTTTCATAAGAAATACAAATTAATGGCAAACAAAGTTAGTTTTACCATAAGATTCCTTCTTTTCTCAATTGAATCTTCTTTTTCTTTGGCTTTAGTCGAAAATATCAACCTTCTAGATGATCTTTCAACCAAAACAACAGCCACTTTGATTTTCTGCAAAATAAATACTTCGATTCGTTTACAACTTTCATAATCAATATTCAAGTCGTGCTAAACAACGATAAAAGTTTTGCTTTATAATTTGGTCCTTTTGGTCTTATTATGTTAAATTTTGGTCCCTATATATTTATGTTTATCACTTTTGTATCTGTATCATATATTTTTCAAAAAATCCTGCACCTACGTATTTTGTATCCGCGTATACGTACCCCGTGCAACCTAACAAATACATGCTGTGAAGATATCCTCATATAGGAATTTAAGGTAGGGCTACATACGGTAGGCCTAAATGACTCGGACTTCCCCGGACCCCACATAGACGGTTAAATTAACCGTGTATCCATACCCGTGAACCGTAGTAGATACGGGCCGTGAAGATTTCCTCGTATAAGAATTTAAGATAAGGCTAAATACAGTAGGATTAAATGACTCGGACTTCCCTAGACCCCGGATAGACGGTTAATTACGGTTATCACAAACCTGGCCAACGAATGATGATAGAAACTTCAATTTCTCATTGTCATAAATCCTCAACAGATCTTCAATTTTCATATCTGGTGTTATCTCTTCTGCAAATTTTTCGTATACGGTTGGATTCAACGTCGAATCAGAAGAAGACGGCTTGAGAGCGGTCTCGAAGCTTCCGATAACGCCTAAATTTTGCTTGTATTTCGATGGATCTAAGCCTTTTTTCCTTATCCAAGATTCAAATGCCAAGAATCTCCACTTTGCAGCTAGATTTCGATACGGTAGAAACCCGATTAGGGAACCAAAAGATACCTGTGAAGAAGAAACAGCAATTGATAATTTGCAAGTTTAGGAAGCATGTTTGATTAGGGGTGTAAACGATCCAAACCGTAAAGGTGTAAATAATCCGAGCCGCTCATAAGCAGCTCGATGCTTCAGCGCGCGAAATGCTAGCACAAATGTGATTTACCGAAACTCTAGCAGTTCGTCGAGGTTAAGGAGCTGAACTCAAGCAGTTCGTCAAGGTTAACGAGTCAAACTCGAGCACTTTAAAACTTGACTCGAAATGCTCACAAGCTTTATCGAGCATATATATTATTTTGCATTTGTATATTATATTAAATGTAAATCTTCTTTCGAATTTCTTAACAAAACAAACTCAAACACTTTAAAGCTTAACAATTTTCCGAGTTGTTGGTGCTCGAAATTTTGTCGAGCCAATCTCCAGCATAATTAAAACCTAATTGAACCGATCTCGAGCAATTTTTTTCCTACTCAAACGAACTCGAGCCGAGTTTGAGCAACTCAATAAGTAAATGTTTGATTCGACTCGTATCGTATCGTTTACACCCCTATATCTAACTCGATTAGACGTGATCTTACGGCAAATCCTCGAGTGTTAGAGCTAATCACTTCAACTTCTGCTCTTCCTCCTGACTTTGCCAAATCTTCAGCCCTTTTCCAATCTTTCTCTTCATGCTCCTAAATGCATATCAAAAGGTCAAATCATTTTCTCAATAAGGATAAAATAGTCATTTCACTTCTGGTAGTAACTAATTAACTAACCTCTATTGGGAGATTGAGGAGGTTCTCTTCAATTGCATTGCCCTGGATTTGAGGAATGGCGGTAACCGGTGTGTTTTCGGTTTGAATCCGCGGTTTCTCTACAGACTGGTCAATCCTGTTAGGAAAACAAACTCCGAGATGTAGCCCTTAAATAAAAGGACATAAAATAAAAAAGAAAGAAAAATAGAACTGAAACGAGGCACCAAATTTACGTGGTTCAGGCAACGTGACCTACATCCACACCAAATAGTGGTTCAGTCAACGTGACCTACATCCACACCAAATTAACTTGGTTCCGTCAACGTTAATGGGGAGAGAGTAAAAAAAAACCTCACAAAGCTTAAACCACAAAAGCCGAAACATTAGGCTATAGGAAATATAAGAGGCTGTGTAATCATACATCATATTAGTGCATCTAATACATATAGACTAAATCTTTGATGCACATTTATCCAACACATCTGCGCACCGGATACTTATGATACACACCTCAGGGAGAATTTCGCAATTTTGACAATTGGATTACGCATCGAATACTTATGATACACGCCTCGGGGAGTATACATAATTATGACAATTGGATACATGATTCAGATATGCGTATCGATAACTTGCACGTATATTTTGTGAAATGAAGAACCATTTTGAAAATTGAGTACCAAAGATTAAGAGAACCACTAAAAATTGTTTCATTTTATATATTTTTAATAATTATTATTTGGTCTAGATAGTTTTCTTATGTACAAATTTTCCGTATATTTTCAATATTTACCAAAATGCTCTCCATACCCATATCCTAACTTTTTCCGAATTCCTGCACGTGTGCATCGCGTATCCGCGTATCGCATACTTGCTTGTATCCATATCCGTGCAACCTAGGACTAAATGACAAATATATATAGGTCAAACTGAAGACCCGCGTTATGCCTAAAGACCGGTGTGGGATACTTTTCTCACCGTCCTAACAAAATCTAGTAAGAGAAGTGTTGATCAAATAAAAATTTTATAATCAAAATTTAGAAGGGTACCTTTTAGGTTTTCCAACAAGGCCAACATCTGCGGAAACCTCATGATCAGATTCTCTTGATTCTGTCGATGAAGGAACATCGATTTTCGCAAAAGATCCTAAATCGCTAGGCTGCAATCCTTGAAAGGACCAGACAAATGAATCAAGATTAAAACTCAATTCTTAACATGCAATATGAATGCAACAGATACTTTTGTTCAGTAGTGTGTCCCGTATCCGATACGTATCGAACACTTATACACAACTGATACTTAGAATACATGCCTAGAAAATATGCAATTTTTTAAAGTTGAATTCATGATCTGAATATGCACATCCATAGCTCGAATACACAAAACGAAAAGACATAAAATGAAGAAAAGACACTGAAATTTACTATATTTTACCATTCTTATATTATAAATTGATCCTTCTAGTTTAATGATGTACAATTTGGTCCCCATAATATTTACAAATATCATATCCATACCCGTATCCACATCCACGTATCTCGTATCAATGTATTTGTACCATACTACCATGCAACCTAAACTACTATTACCTGCAGAAGATGTATTTGGCGGTGGTCTTTCAAGAAGTGTAGCGTTGTTCGTATCTTGCTCCGATTCATTCACCGTATCACCACCGGTCCCCGTAAAATCTTCACTTTTCAAGCTATCTGAACCGTCGATTTCTCCATCAACATTTGAATCAATTTTCAGAGGCTTAGGCCTCTCCAAAAGTGTAAAACCGTCGGTGTTTCTTTCTTCTTGCGGCGCTTTCTTCGTTTCCCATGATGACTTTGGCCTAAAACTAATTGGCAAAGATTTTTCATCATCAACCTCATTGAATACCGAAGGCTTCCTCAAAATCACGTTAGGCACGACGTTACTAGAAACATTCGGTTTTTTGTCATCCCTATGTACAGATTTTTCTTCGGTCTCGAATTTAACTCCATTCTTGGGGACGGGTCGATTTAAGTTCAAGCCGCTAGGTAAATCCCTCTGTACTGATTTTTCCTCGAATTTAACACCTTTTTGGGGCACGGGTCGATTTAAATTCAATCCGGGAGGTAAATCCGTCTGCTTTTTTTCCTCCGAGATATCAAACTGGATTTCTTCTAAGTCATACAAGAATTTTCCCTTGTTCTTAGCAAAAGATTTCTCAACCTCCATGTACGATACGTCTGGGTCGACTTTTCGAGCCATTATCTGGATTTATAAGACATTAGGATTATTATTTAGCAATAACAACAGTTAATGGATCAAAAAGCAATAACATTAGGCATAAGCCATTCTAACATGAAGGAGCATTTATTTGCACCCGTCCGAATTTACCGATGCATGACACTTATCATGCACCACACTGAATATGCCCTTTGAAAGTCGATTCTTGGCTCAAGAATCGACTTTCAAAAGGTCTATTCTCACAATCAACCTTCGGAAAGTTGATTCTTGGCTCAAGAATCGACTTTCAAAAAGTCGATTTGTGCATCGGTAAATTCGGACGGATGCAAAGAAAGGCTCCCTAAGATAATAAGCAATACATTTTAGAGCAGCACTTCATTGTATATTATCCTAAGATACAAAACTTCAAGGTTCATCACTTGGATTGGTGCAATCGCATGTTAAATTTTCTTGACATAGGTTAAAAGTAAGAAGAATCAAGTTCATTGCCGTACAAACGGGCAGAAAACTCTGAATTTTATTCGATGAAGATATGTGTTGAGACATTTAAGAAGAGTCTTAAGCCCTCAATTAAAGTTCCAACAAGTAAATAAACATGATAAAGAAAAGCAAAAATTGCTATAAAGTCCCCAAAGTAAGATAATAAATAAATCAAAATCTAATCTTCACTGATATGCTCTGCAAATCAAACACATTAAATATGATCTCCACATCGATACTCGAATTTTAACGAATTCAGGCAACACTTCCCTCCTACTCCCACATCCATTGTTATTGTTTTGTTACAGTATAACACTAGTCCCTCTTCAAAACTTGAAAATGAAGAATCAAATTTGAAGAAAAACCCACACAAAATAAACCGTGTGAAAGCGGATTCAAGCTGTGGAATTAACTAAAAACACTACAATGTGGTGCCGTTAAAGACCTTTGCTACAATGGCAAAAACCCGTCAAGTGATTCAATGATACTATAGAGCTTCACCCCAGCTAAGTAGCTTTATCCCATCATTTCAAAAACCCAGAAGCATATAGAAAAAACAAACACAAAAAAAAAAATGTCAAAATTAAATTCTGCCAATAAATAAATAAAAACCAAACCTTTGCTAAGGTTAATTTGGGGTCTTCACCAAGTAGCTTCCCGAATTTGAGCTCCATTCGATCCCATTCATCAAGCTTCGGTAATGGAGGAGTAGGCGAAGAGGAAGAACTATCATCTTTTGATGCAAAAACCGAAACTTTTCTCTGTTTTATACGGAATTTAACATTTCTGAATCTCCAGCAATTTATAAAAGAAGTTGAATTGAATTTATGGGTGAAAGAATTGGTGTTTACTGTTGAGGTGGTACAAATTGGAAGTGTATCCATTGTTTTGCTGTAGAATTATGAAGATGAACAAGAAGAAGATAAGATACAATGTAGCATTGTGAGATTAATGGGTTCAAATTTCTCAACAAAAAAAGAATGTAAATTACCATTTAATGGCAGAATAGAAATTGCGGAAAAGGTTTTGAGGTGAGGTATACGAAATTTCAAAAAAACGATATCGTTTTAGTTAAAAGAAGGAATTATCCTTTCATACAGTTATTTGTCTTATTGCACGGTAATTAATTTTCAATTTGACCCTTAAACTTTTTTCTTTTACGCGCCTACATTCTGACCGGAGTTCGGTCAGAATATGAAACATTACGCCTACCCAAATATGGTCAGAACTAGTTTATTCTGACATGAACATGGTCAGGAAAACATTACATTATCTGCCTATAAAATGGTCCGATACGTTTTCGAAATTTTTATAGCACCGTAGTTATATTCTGACTTGAAATAAGATTATATCTACTCAAATGTGGTCAGAACAATTTAGTTTATTCTAACCCGAACGTGATCAGAAAAACATTACATGTTCGGCCTCTAAAATGGTCCGATATGTTTTCGAAATTTTCATGGTGCCGTGGCTATATTCTAACTTGAAATAGGAGCAAAAAACGTAATTTTTCGGCCTGTAAATTAGTTTGTATTGTTTCTCAAGTATACATAACAATGTATCTTTATTCAGACCAACATTAGTCCGAAAAACATGATGTTCTTGGCCTATAACATGGTATGATGTTCTTGGCTTATAACAAAGTCTACTCTCGCCTTTGGCATGTGTGAAACATGTTTAGTGTGAAAAGCTAGTCTCAAAATGAATAATATTTTTATTAGGGGCGGCCCGAGGACCACGGCGACTCTTTTTTTTTCTAGAATCCATACATCTCTTATTAGTGTATGGACAACTATCTCTTGAGCACAAGTTTAAGTTCGGCCTCAATGAAAAATAAATGGAGCACCTAACAACGCATCTTCATAGACCTAACGTGTTTCGGTGTTTTATACATGCATTGCGGGGTGTTAGGATGAGGTTTAGAGTAGAGTATCTCAATTCAATCGTGATAGGTATTCGTCTAGGAAACACGACAACTAAATAGCGTGAGGTCATCGTACTGGATAGAGGTGTTCAATAGGAATCGGGGTATAATCAAGATGGGCCGAGTCATATTCTTTAGGACTTTAGCTGGACTTGATTGAAAAAACTCGGGATCGAAATTGGCTTGAGCTCGATCGAGTTATGAAAAAGCAAGATCAAACTTGAGTCATTAAATATTCGATATAACTCAACTCAACAGGTAAGATCAAATATATTCTTAGAATTCATTTAATTTCTATAAAATATTGCGAGATGAAATCTGACTCGTCTAATAATTCATTATTTATATAAAACTATATATATATATGTTATGCATCTAATTTTTAGGACAAGGAAAACCTTGGCCACAACTAAAAAATTGGCCAATAAATCGGGTAACCTTTCATTTTGTTTTGTCAAATGGAGTTACACCACTTATTAATAAGTTTGATTTTTAACCATTAACTACTTTTCTTGCTTCAGCTAAATAGTGAAGAAAAAAAAAACAAGAAAGATAATCTAAACTCTCCTACTTTTTTGTTTTCATAGAAACTGGTTTTTTTTATAATCGTTTTGTTAAAGATAATTCAAGGTTATCAATTTCCATTTTTTCATCAAAATAATAAATCAAGAAAAAATGTCTTTTGCTGGAACTCAACAAAAATGCAAGGCTTGTGACAAAACCGTTCATTTTGCTGAAATGATTTCTGCAGATGGAGTCCCTTATCACAATACTTGCTTCAGATGCAGCCATTGCAATGGCCGTTTATCGGTTCGTCATCCTATTTTTTCTTTATATATATAGAGAGATAGATACATATATATATATATATAGATATATGTATAGATATAGATACGTGCGTATAGAAATTCTAAAGTTGTTTTTGTAGATGATCGGTGTCTTCCGGTTAAGTGATGATAAATGTCCTTGTAAATCTGTCAGAGAATCACACAAAAGATTAGTGTGACCAGTCCCGTAATGGTAGAGAGAAGAGGCCATATGGCCTCGAGATTATTCGCACTCGAGCCCTTTACGGATACCTTGAAGTCAAGGACAGAACCACACTTTGGGCTGAGGGGGGCTAAGCCCACCCCAGCCTTTTCCTTTTCTTTTATTATATATATATCAGTCCAGCCTATCCAAACCCAGCCCACTAGACAATTTTTTTGATAATAAATCTCTTTATTGCTGATAGATAATAAATCTTCATACCAAACTACTAGAAAGTGAACATTTTATTTATTTCTAGTATCTTATAGTCATTTATTGTTTGTAGACAGAGAAGAAAAATGAATGTATATACAATTTTGTTGGAAACTGTTAATTAATATTAACATTTTTTTAGGGAAACATTATTTTATTAACCACTAATTAAGTAGTAAGTTATTGAAGTCGTAAAAAAGAAGAATAATAGTATAAAGTACGACAATTGTAAAAGTATGAATCCAAATATAGGATTAGTCTTATGAATGATCATTTTTTTTATTATAATGAAAGAAAAAACACTACGACACTACAACTATTTACCATCACATTAATGGACAGACACTCCACATAATTTGGGTATGACTTTCCTAAAGAGGAAACAATGCTGGAGGACTCTCAAATTGCCTCTAGAGGCCTTTGAACCTGAGACCTTCTGGTCTCAGGACCTTAGCTCTAGCCACTTAAGCTAGGCCTCATCGGCTATGAATGAACATTTGTAATTGATAAATTGATATTTAATTAAAAGGAGGGGATAGATTTGTGTGGCAGGATGGGATGGAAACATGAATTGTGAAAGTTTTAAAGACATAAGCTAGTTATGTTGTATAATAATTGTGACTTTATAGTAACATAAGCTAAAACTAAAAATAAAGGAAATGAATTTAATTTGAATGTTTCCATCTGTAGAGGCTCGTTTCTTTTCTCTTGGTTGTCTAAAAAATTATGTTTAGAAGATTAGCTTAGCTTTTTTTTTTTTCCTTCAATGTTAAATTCCGAACTAATTTTTTTGTTTAAAGGTTAGCTTAATTAGCACACCCCAATTATAATTCCTGACTCCGTCCTTGCTTGAAGTGGAGCCATATGTACCTCTAAAAGTTGCCGAATGAGGCATCGAGTTTGTAGATAGTTGTTTTAGGTCACACGTAGTTTAGCCTTATATCAAGCATCAATCTCTTTAGTGGCTCCCACGTGTTAAAAAGCTCTGAGTCAGATCAAACATCTGAATAAAAGTCAAACTCTACAAATACTCAGAGATCGATTCAGGATTCAGTCGGTTAACGGTGATTCCAGATACCTGAGGGTCCATAAGGCCTACAAAAAGAAGATGAGCTTGAAGTCATACTTTTACTCAATAACCACCTCAAAATTTCTCACACACACACACACACACACACACACACACATATATATATATATATATACTAGATGGGAAACATCGTGCATATGTTCGTTGGATATGAAATGGGGATATAAAAAAAAAAAATAAAAAATAAAACACTTTTTTCCTTTGGCCCAATTAACAATAAAAAAAAAAAAAAAAACACATGGAGTGCTTCTTTGACATTTCCCAAATGTAATTAAATTGGAATCGGATACAACATAACACATAATAAGATTAAGAATAAATTAAAGCTAATGTGTAGATTAAAAATACAATTGAGTCATAAAATGGAACAATTTAACTCAAAAAAAAAAAAAAAAAAAAATTCTGGGCTGGGCCGCCCAATGAACAGTAAAAAAAGAAAAAAAAAAACACGTGGACACCTTGGTTGGAATTTCCCAACCAAGTATTATAAATAAGTATATATTGTTCAATTATATATTAGTGTATTAAGTGACGTTCTATTTGTATAACATAACATATTTCTTCAAAAAAAAAAATTTGTATAACATAAGCTAACAATAATGTAGATGGGCAATTATTTTTCAATGGAGGGGACATTGTATTGCAAGCCTCATTTTGAGCAGCTATTTAAGGAGACTGGAAGTTTTTCCAATAAACTCCAACCAGGTTTTTTTTTTAGACATAAACTAATTATATTTCAACTTATTATAATTTTGTTTTCAAAATTTCTGATTTAATTCTTTTAATATTGGCCAGCTGGGAAGCCAACTGAACTGGTAATTAAAACAAAATCCTATTACTATATATTCATTTTGCTTAATTAATAGTTCTTTGTTTTTTTAATTAACCAAATATTTATATATAAAATATATAAGTTATGTTATTAATTATTGTTTTGTCTGTTTTTTCATGAATTACAGTCCAGGGCTTCTAGCAAACTTTCTTCTATGTTCTGTGGTACTCAAGATAAATGTGCTGTTTGCAAGAAAACAGTTTATCCACTTGAAAAGGTACATACAAAATAAAACAAATATTAGTGGTTTTCTTCCTTTTTTTTCAATTTAGTTTTTCATCAATTTGGACAACTTCTCATTAATATCGACAATTAATACTCAAATTTGAACATTTTTCCGTATTTCACATTTCCGAGTTATGAATATGAATACACGAATTCCGTATCAAACTATTAAAAATTACCATTTTACCCCAAGTGTGCATATTTATTATAAGTATCCGGTGTGTATCTATGTTGGATACGTATCGGATACGGGACGCTATACCAGCAGCTAAATCAATTTGTACATTATAGATGATCGATATTATATGACAATAAGTTTCATGTGGTACTGTGATGCAATTAAAGGCCTCTTATACCAAGGGCGTAGGGATGGCAATCTCGCCCAACCCGACCCTGCCCTACCCGTTCGGGTATGATTTTCAACTACCCATTCGGGTAATGGGTCGGGTATGGGTAAAATTTCTATACCCGTTCGGGTATCGGGTATAGCATAAAACCCAACCCTACCCGTCCCCGACCCATTCCCCGACCCGTACCCTACCCTACCCGTTGCTTTTTCTTTGAGGTTAGTAGAAATTAGAAAAGAACTAAACCTAACGTTACTGTTAGTAGAAAAAAACTGATAAAAAAACTAAAAAACATTAGTTCCTAATAGGACATTCATTTGCAAAATGTCTTAACTTGTACTTAAAATCAAATTCATTTTGTACTTAAAAAAATTATTTATACATGTTCATGTACCCGTACCCTACCCGTTACCCGTTGGGGGTGGGTATGGGGTGATTTTATTTATCCCCGTTCGGGTATGGGTCGGGTATGGGTAAAAAAAAATTAGGAGTGGGTATGGGTCGGGTGGAGCTAAACCCGTCCCCTACCCGACCCATTGCCATCCCTACAAGGGCGTAGCCACCCTTCTAGCACCTATGGCAGCCACGCCCCCTAGCAAATAAATAAGATTCGCCCCCGTTAAATTGTTTTTACTTGCTTTTCTGTGATTTTTGTACTAACAGGTTTTTATATATGAAAAGTATCAGATCTCGTTCTAATTGCTTTTTTTTTTTTTTTTTTTCTGAATCCGCCACTGCTCTGTATAGATAACAATGGAAGGGGAGTTCTATCACAAATCATGCTTTAGATGTGCACATGGAGGTTGCTTTCTTACAACATCATCATATGCTGCATTGGATGGAATTCTTTATTGCAAACCACATTTTTCTCAATTGTTTAAGGAAAAAGGCTCTTACACTCATCTCACAAAAACCACTTCTTTGAAAAACAAGAATTCACTACTAGAAGAAATAGAAGCACAAGATAATAACAATGAAACAAATGGAGAAAGTCAACCCGAACCGGACCTGGCAAAATCAATTTAATTCAAAAAGGAGGGGCGGCGAAATTGCGAATTTAGTCTCATAACTTGCTTACTTGGCGTTTTAGTTTTGTTTTTGCTCCAGTTACAAAATTAGACTTATAGGACAAAATTTGCAAATTTTTTCAACATCATTTAAGCAATTTTCCCGCCAAAATAGATTGTTTTTTCTTCCCAAATTTAGCCTCCTTTAGCGTCGGAGGACTGAAATTGCAATTACAATCCGAGTTACGGATCTAGTTTTGTTACCGGACCAAAAAAATGACTAAAACGATAAATATGCCAAGTTAGAGGACTAATATTATGATTTTACCGAGCTAGGGCACCAAAATTTAATAATATTTTTGTGGGGGTATTCCTAACTTTCTTGATTATGAAGTTTTGTTGTTGTTGCTTTAATTTTCTTCTGCAATATTTCAAAATTGTTTCCATTTTTTTAATCATTTTTGAAGTGCAAGGTGTAACATAATTAGTGGTTAAACATATGTGATTATTGTAAATATATATATATAAATATATCCATCCATTTGAGGACTTGTATCACATAATCTTAACAAATTTCTATTTTACACAGAAAGTTATTGTATCCACTTACGAATACACCACAGAAAAATTTCGGAAACATGGCCTGAAAAGTAAATAAAATAATCACAAAAGAAGACGAATTATCAACGAGGAAATATCGGAAAATTTAATGTTAAGTTATTTAAAAACCCTAAGACTTTTACGGGCAAAACACATTTTACCCGTAAAAATCATAGAATTTTTTAATGACGAATCTGTACGCGGATACATCACAGAAAAAATTTCTCGAAATCAAAAGCTAAAGCATCCAAATAGCCGTTTCGGTATGCGGCCGGTTGCCCGGAATTTCGAGGCGGTTTCCTCCGCCTTTAGAACATCTTCTCCTCTTTGTGCTTCCACAATTGCCCTTTTTTCTTCAGCTTGTCTGTGGAATTCCGCTATTTTATTTTTCATTTTTTCTGCATACTCTGCTTTTTTCCTTTCAATTTTTTCCTGCTCAAAAACCATAAAATTTTATTCATCGGTCAGGAATGTTGTATTTTTTTTTTTTTTTTTTTTTTGAGAAGAGGAATGTTGTATTAAACAACGTGTATTCATAATATTTCGTTTATGATTTATTTGAACATACACACCAGTACTACGTGTAAAGGACTAATTTTTCAAAATATTTTGTTTTTGCAATATAAAGGACTAATTTTTCAGTTTTCAATTCATTCACCACCATAGTAATTAATTATTAAAGAGTTAATTACCTCAAGTAGTTTTAGTTCAGCCTCAACTGATGCTCTTTGGCTGTTCTCCCAAGATCCAATGGCTGACAATTTTTTATAGGCTCTGAATCATTTAAAAAATATATAAAATAATGAGTAAAAATGTCAAAATAAAATATTATGATAAAAGCGTAAAAATCGTGAAACAAAAGATAAATATATACATACTTGTTATCAGCTTTGGTTTTCTCATTTTCTTCCCAAGCTTTAATCAAAGCCATTTTTTTATTCACTTCAACCTTTGCAAGTGCAACATCTATACACAAAATATCCAGCAATTAATAAAATTATTATTAAATATAGAAACAAATAATTTCAAAACAACAAACAATAATCATCCTAAATTTCCTAATAAATTACCTCTGTCAATAGCATTTGATGGATTTTTTTCATCTTTTTCCTCTGCCTGAAAAGCATTTGCCGGCAGCTTATTTTCTATTTTATCATCCGCCGGAGAAGCATCTGCCGCCGGCTTCTTTTCTTCTTTATCGTCTGCTGCCGGCTTCTCGTTTTTATCAGCTACCTGCTGCTTTTTTTCATCTTTATTATGATCTGCATTTTATTCCACAAGATAAATTATTAAACCATCAAAATTTGAGTAAAACAACTAGAAAATGTACTCCTGTTTTATTTGTTTTAATATTTTTAATTTGGTCCTTATATTTTTACTCCTTAAAATTTTGTCTTCATATTTTACTCTCTCCATTTTTTTTAATCTGTCACATTTCAAAATTTATCATGTTTTTATTTATCTGTCATTTTATATTTTCAATGCATCATTTATTATTTTTTCTTCCTTTACTAACAAAATATTTACATCTCCAATTAAAAAAACACAATTCCAATGCTAAAAACTCATTTATCAATAAACAGTGGTTTTATGGTGGTCCAGGATCACCATGTTATACTTGTCCACCAATGAAATTGTTTATAAGAAGGGTAAAAACGTAAAAACATGGGAGATATATTTTACACGGTGGGCCATGGTGTGTTTTGTTGTTTTTCTATTGGTCCTGGATCACCAAGTCATACTTGGTCCAGGACCATAATAAAATTTCCGATCTATAAAATATTTACATCTCCAATAAAAAAATCTATTTTCAATACACATGTTAATTACTTTCTTAATCAGTATAATTCTTTTCTCGGCGACATATTAAAAAAACGGAGGGAGTAATATTCTCGCATATGCTCTCTTATAGCTTTGTTATGTACAGTTTGATCCTTATATTTCAATGCATATGCATATGCTCTCTATACACACGTATCCATGAATATCCATACAACCAATATTATTTCAACACCTTCCATCCATCTATCTATCTATCTATCTATATATATATATATATAGTGAGCTTAAAATCATACCTTCCACCGGAGAGGTCGAGTTCTCCGCCACCTTCGCCGGAGAATATTTATCCGCTGGAACAACGACGAGGGCATTCTCAAACTTGTTTGCCTTCGGACCATTTTCTTCTTCCGCCGAAGGCGAAGGCCGTAAGGCTAAAGTAGTCGTTGCCGCCGCCGGAGTTTCGGAGTCAACTTGTTTAGTTTGCAGCTCTTCACCCATGTTTTTTTTGGTTGGAGGAATTTTGTGGAGAAAATATGATCAAATAGGAAGCTTTTGGTGTATTATAAATTTATATATAGAAAAAATTAATTACAAAGAAGAAGGTATATATATACATATATAAGATATGGTTTTGGAAAATGTCAAAAAAGGGTTCTTAGAAATCTCAGCCTTTTTTTATACTAAGGGGAGGACCTATAAAATTATAATTATATGTGTGACACAAAATATAGTATATAGTTTGGACAGCTAATTTGCTTTTGTATTGTTGTATGTGGACTTGTTGACTATAATATAGTTTTATTTTATTTTATGAGGACTGTAATATAGTTTGGAGTACATTTTTGTTTGAGTAATGATACGTGCACAACGGTTGTTTCAAAACGAGTGACACAACGGTGATCTCTACCGTTGATAATAATGTAACTAAATTGATCAGATTTAAATATGACATGATCAACGGTGAATATCACCATTGTGTCGTTCGTTGTGCCCGTATTAATACACTATTTGTTTTTTGAGCCAAATGTTTAGGACCAATTTTATATATATATATATATATATATATATATATATATATATATATATATATATATATATTTCATTTGTTGGCCATATAAAAACTAATTTAATAATTTTTGGTAAAAAAATATTGCACTTGAAGTAGAGATTGCTTGACCTGTGTGCGGATGTTGCATCATACGGTGGACGTCTCTCTCCTTGGTTGTCTACGACAGGATTGCCTATTTGTGGTGTCCTATTTTTTTCCGTGCAATTTTCGCATTTACTGGTTAGACTTGGTCTTTCGATTTAGGGTGTAACTTCCTGAGGATCCCAACAGTGGTGGACCTATGTACAGCTAGGGGCAATTATCCCTTTTGATCCGAAAAAAACTACTAATATATGTACTAAACATTTTGTTTGCCCACTTAATTTTTTTATTTGTCTTTTTAAAATTTTCACTATCTCCTATCTGAGATCTTGCGTCTACCATTGGATCCCAACTCCCGAATGTTGTCTGCTCTGCATGTTTAGCAGATTTGGTAGATTAATAAAAATATTGTTGCCGTTAAAAAAAATAGAGATTGCTATATAAAACTTGTTGAATATGAGGAAAAAAAATAAATCTTAGACCAGTCTGTCATGAAGTATGATAAGATAAAAATCGATACTAAGAAAAAAATAGAAAGTAAATAAAGAAATAGTAAACATATATTGTAACGCTGATTAATTATACTTATATTATTCTTGTTATCATCGTTTCCCTTTATACATCGATCATACATTTACAGCTAAGAAGATATTACTAATAGAAAGTAACATGTGAGTTTGTTTGTTTGTATTTTTTTTTTTATTTTTTTTTTTGTGTGTGTGAGTTGGGGGAGGGGGGAGGGTGCAAAGTTAATACAATTTTATGCTGGTTATGCTCACGGTTGTTGCAATCGTGTTCTAAAATTCAACAGTCTTTCATTCTATCAAAAATGCTATTTTAATTGAACAAAAGATAACGAAACACTCATGTTGTGCGGTCTCTTCGTGATTTAATAAATGATTGTGTTTTATATGCTATGTCATGAACCGACCGTATTATACAATGTATTTTCTAATTGGTTCACATGAACCGAACTAGCATTTTACGGGAGCTTTGTCAATATACCACTCTTGACAAAGCCAATTGTTGGCATACCACTCAACTTGTCGATATACCACTCTCATTTTCGCGTTTTAGGTGTTTTTGGAACCAAACTAAACCCTAATTGGGAAGGGGGAACCCAATAGGGGATTTGTGTACCTTAAGATCGTGCACATTCATGAAAAAAATGAACGAAAATTGCGAATCAAAATCGTTTGTTTTTGCCTTGGGTGGTATATTCACAAATTGCAACAGAAATGGGTGGTATATTGGGTAAAATCCCAGCATTTTACTCGTTAGGCTTTCCCATCCAAGTGTACGAGCAAGTATCATCTCAAATATACTAGCTAGGCTTAATTGATCTCTCGTGTACAATTGTTTTTAGAGATTATCAACAATATGACGTATTTTGATAGGAAAAAAAAAAATCTACGGCTAGATCATTTACATATTTCGGATGTATTGTTAGATTATTTGTAATTGAGAGTTCACTTAAGGCTAGTATCTCGGCTACAAATGTACATTGTGTTTTATGTATTCTCAGTTTGTTGGGCTTTCAATTGGGCCAGAATTTTGGAGTAAAACATTGATAAAATTTTGTCCAAAAAGGTAATATATTAAGGCCCAAGCCCACGACCCGACCCGACATGGACCGTCCGGACAACAGCGATGTCATATGTGTGATGAACCGATGAGCATCTAAGTTCTCACACAAAAAGTACCCATGCCCCTTGAACATCAATTTCTCTAACATTTGACATTAATATTTCAATTACCTGATATCTGAGTCGAGTATTTCAAAAGTCTATAATCAATTACTCAATAATTAGTTTCTAAGTATATCACAAACTCTCAGTTGTTTACATTAGAGTTAATCCGAAATCAACATTCAAGTGGAATGTTCAGTTTAACAATCCCATTTCACGGGCTTTTAAACATTTTTCTCCCTAAGAGAGACCATGTTTTGGTCTCATTGAATTCACGTTTGCTAATTTGTGCATACCGAAATCACCTTATACCCGCTTCACTTCAATCTTGTCGAAATCCATCATTTTTCATAGATCATTGATTATGATATAACTGATAACATGATACAAGTCATGCTCATTAATCAGTAGTTTTGTGATAGAGCTTAGTCATTTATCATTCACACACACACACACACACACACACACACACACACACACACACACACACAAATGTAGCCCCCGGGGCATAACTCATCGGTGAATAATTAAGCAGTGCTGTTGTAATGATAATCTTGTATTTGAGTTGGAGTGTGAGAGTTCGATACCCTACATGGACTTCTTTCAGCATAAAAATATGTACGAGCAGCCTCTCGCAAACTGAATTACAAAAGCATAATTCTCGATTTACATCCTTAATGAAACTAGTTCTAAAGCCGGGACGACTTTGTGGTGATGCTGTAATGACAGTTTTGTCTTTAAGTTGGATTGTGAGAGTTTGATACCATATATTAATTAACTTCCCTCAGCAAGAAAAAATGTGTAACCTGTCTATTTCAAACTGAATCACTGATGGCTAATTTTTTAATTCACATACTTCACAAAACTCTAGAAAACGGTACAAGATACTACATTCGTCCAAAAATGTAAGTTCATTTAGAGTTTTTCCACACAAATTAAGAAAATTGGTTAAATTGATTATGTGTCATTAATTTTGATGAAAAATTCTAAAATAACCTTTCATTGTCATTAATACGACCTCCGTCCAAAAATATAAGTCCGTTTGAGTTTTTTCACACAGATTAAGAAAATTGGGTAAATTGGTTATGTGTTATTAATTTTAATAAAAAAGACTAAAATTTTCTTTGACCGTTATTAATGCAAAGTAATGAAAAACGAGTGAGTATATAATAAATGAGGGGTAAAAGTAAAAAAATGTAATAAATGCTTCATTGGTTATTTAAATAAATTTACATTTTAGGACAAATCCAAAATGTTAAACGGACTTACATTTTGGGTCGAAGGTAATATAAAGTAGTTAAAAATGGTGATGAATAATAAATGGGGTGTAAAAGAAAAAAGAATTAATAAATATTTGATTGATTATTTAAATGAACTTATATGATGAGATAAAACCAAAAAAACTAAATAAATTTACATTTTGGAATATGGGTGGATACATTTGTGTTGGCTTGACGTTTTAAAAAAATAAATAAATAGTAGTAAATAAATAAAAATGTAGTAGCAACCCGCTTTCATGTACGAGTGACGTGCGAGGTTTAATGAACCTTGTGCTTTGCCATCTGTCGGAAAACTACATTTTTTTTTTCCTCGTCAAACCAAAGGAATAAATAAACTAATGATCGGTGCCACTTGTTTTTGCCCAAAAACGCCCATAGACACAATCCTTAATTCACTATATAAATTTCATCCCCTGTTTTAATTTATTTTCAAGCACAAAATTTTCACCAAATTTCTTTTTTTTTTTCCACTCAATTATTATTATTATTATTATATTTTTTTTGTTGATCAACATTAATTACCTGATGGATATCTACATATCTGAGGAGTACATGGCTCAAAGAAGAATCGAGAAAAAGGCGGCGGTTGACCGGAAAAACTCTGCAGGTGACCGGAGCCGGAGGAGGGATGTTTCAGAGGAGAAGAAGAAGATTAATCAGGGTGGACCTTCTTTTGACTTTGGGAATAATGATTATGCAGTAGTTGATAATAGGAATTCTGAGTTTAGCTGTGAGAGTGTTGTGTATGGTTGTCTTTCTGCTTAGTTTAAAGTCAGAGTGTGTCATCCGTTTGTCATGAAATGGTTTTGTCTGTAGTATAACTCTTGGTTTTAATTTGTTTGTTTAGTAAGAGAAATTCTTAGCTGAGGATTCTCTTTCGTGAAGACCCCGTTAGATTTGCGTCATGTGTAGAAGAAGACAAAAAATAGAGCACATATGACGGAAATCTAGCGGGGTCTTCACCGTAGGGAGTCCTCACCTAAGAATTTCTCGTTTAGTAATTAAACTAGTAATGTTATCCTCGTAATCATTATGATATAATAAATATATTCACATATGATGTGTTATCGTAGCCATTGATGATGTGACATTAAGTTAATGATACTACAAAACAATCATTCATATACAACGAATGATAGTTTTTATATCATTGATAATTATGTAAGACTTGGTGTTCGTACCGTAGACTCATTTTAATGTACGATTTAAAAGATGTTGTGTTTCAGTAATTGGAAGTACTCTAATGATACATGAATGCGTTTTGGGTGGTATAACCACTCTATTGTTCACTTCTAATAAACGTGACTGGCCCAATTCTGGCTCAAATTCCGGAATCATATAACTGTCAAAAATGAGTGACGGTTCATCCGAACTGTTATAGTTCGGATACTCATAAGGTTGGGTCGACACCTGTCTCCCTCCAAACTGTACTTGCAAGTTTCCATGCGAAAAGCTCTCCACGCCTAGTCTACTAATAAAAATAAGAACACAACACTCTTTTTCTTTAAAATTTGTAACATGTATTGTGTCATTCTGACTGTGACAATAGAATATAAAAAATTGATATTTTATTTTTCTTCCTATCAACTATATTTTATTTCCTAATATAACAACATCATTGGTTGGAAAAAAAATTCTCACAGGCCAATTTTCAGCCGAAGCACAAAACCCAATGATTTGAGTCAGGAGCACTGGATCCGTTATGAAACTTTGGATCCATTTTAAAACATATGCATCACTGTTTATTCTGTACATTTTGCTGAGGGTGTCTTTAAAGGCACCATCGTTTTTTTACTCGAGGCACCACAACAGTGATAATAATATGTGGTTACTTCAGGCACCACACATTAAATTTTTTAATGATTATTTTACCGATTACACTACACCTTGTGTAAAACTAAAGTTTTCTACATTCAGATCAGTTTGACTATTGACAATTATCTTTTTATAAAATAACCCTTCAAATTTTAAGAACTACATTTACACTCATCATTTCTCCGTCTCTTCCCACAATTTTCTTTTAAAAATAAAACTCTTATTTCCTTCGTCTTCTTCGTAAGAGGGGTTTCACACTAGTACTACCAGCTATTGAATCTGGTTCCACATCAATGTAATCTTTATTAGAAGAAAATGCAACTTTCCTGGTATATTTAGTTTTGAGGTTGTTCAAATGGTTGAGGGAGCACAATGTGGTTACCTAAACCAATTCCCTTGAAATGAGTAGTATACACACAACAACAGCAAGCAGCAGCAACAACAGAAACAGCAAGCAGCAGCAACAACAGAAGTGAAGACTTCTCTTAGGCATTTTATCAAACACTTTTAACCGAAAACGGTTGGAAGTGGTTGTAGCTAATTAAGTTAGTTGTAACCGCTTTCTATGTACTCAAGCTAGTCCATATACCTATATATACTAGTAGATACATGTATGTAAACTCAACTTTTGAGAATAAATAAAATTGCAAGTTTAATTTTCTGTTTTTACTTTTCCCGCCTTTATTCATTTCAAAATTGTTCTTGAGTGTTCTTCATGTTTATATGAAGAACATGATCGAATTGTTTCAATTTCTTCATGGTATCAAAGCATAACTTCCGTTCGTGCAGTTTTGCGAGTGATTCTTGAGAGAATCGCAAATCATTTCTGAGTTTTTTTTGAAGATTGTTCTAGATTTACAGAATCTTGAGAGTATTCTGCCTGGAGTTCTTCTTGTTTCCAGAAGCTTGAGAGCGTTCTGCTACATTTCTTGTCGATTTTATTCTGTTCTTGTTATGGCAAATCAATCAACAGCAAGTCAGAGGACTGATGGTGCAAGTCTTAAAGGTACTGGACTTGTGGTAAGTACCTCCAGTCAGTTTTATATTCATTCTAGTGAAAATCCCTCGATTCCCTTGGTTTCCCACCGCTTGATGCTAGAAATTATCATTCCTGGGCTCGATCTATGACTATGATGTTGGAAACTAAAAACAAATTAGGATTCACTGATGGAACGATCAAGAAACCTTATATGAATGATGAGATGTATAGAATTTGGAGCCAATGTAATACCACTGTCCTTACTTGGATTATCAAATCTGTTATTGCTGATATAGCTCAAAGTGTTATGTGGATTAGATCTGCTAGAGATATGTGGTTAGAATTGAAAGACAGATTTTCAAATGTAGATTATTTCAGGGTGTCGATTTGGTTGAAGAAGTAAATCTGGTTAAACAGGGTTCAATGTCAGTTACAACTTATTTTACAAAGCTGAAAACCAAGTGGGATGAGATAGAAGTTTTGAAACCTGTTCCTCATTGTGATTGTGGCCATCCTTGTGCTTGTAATATCAGTGCTAAAATGGTTAGTTTCATAGAAGCTGATCATGTTATCAGATTCATGAAAGGTCTCAATGACAGTTTTGCACCTGTTAGATCACAGGCTTATTTGATGACTCCTTTTCCTAGTCTAAAACAGGCATTTGCCATGGCTATCAAATTTGAAAGACAAGTAGAATATGCATTAGGTCATCCACAAGGGTCAGATGCCATAGCTTTTGTTAATCAAGTACAAAATCAGAACAGGACATGCTATTGTTAAGGGTGATTTTATACGATTTATAACGATATATTTTATAATGATTTCCTCCATATTCGTATAATTTGCATAGAAATTAAGGGTTTAAAGGATTTATTGAGCAAATGAGTTTTAAAAGTCTTAAAGTGTAAACTTGAGCTAATTTCATGATTTTATTGGTAATTATCTATGATTTTACACTTTGCGTGTTCTTATGGTTTTGAAGGTACATTTACATGTCATGGAGAGGGATGAAAGGAGCTTAAAGGATGTTCAAGAGATAGAGATGAAGTTGGAATGAAGATCAAGATGAATTTGGAAGAAAAAGGGACTGGACTGGCGTCCAGAATCTTGAATTGGCGTCCAGGAGAGGAATTTTGGTTCAGAGTTGTGAAGATTTCGCTGGACGAGCGTTCAAAAACATATAGGACGGGCGTCTGACGAAGACTCGGGCCGACTCGGAGAATTTACACAGTCTGGACGAGCGTCCAGAAGGAGTGGACGGGCGTCCACGGCCGACTTAACCCTAGCCGCCTTAAAAATCTATAAATAGCAGCTGCGCCCCAACCCTATTTCACAATCAGATTTTCATATACAAAATACACACAGCAGCCGCACTTCTGAGGCTTTCAAGGCCGATCACCCGAGCCTTGTGCTCGGGTGATCCGGGTTAGATTAGGATGCTTTTATTTTCGTTTGTTGATTCATGGAGATCATCCATTGTTCAAACTATGTGAATCCGTTTCAGCAGGTTCTTTATTTTCAATCTAGATTTGTTTTGTGAATTTGATTAAAGTTGTATCTTTTCTATGCTTATTTGTTATGCAATCGATATCGAAAGATGAATTGTTGTTGATGTTCACCGTATGACGAGAGTCGGTGTGAACCTTAGATCACCATAGGAAAGATGGATTTTTAACCTTGACATAACGAGAGTTGATAGGTTAGATTTCTAGGTTGTTAGATTGAGAGATCTTACACCTTGTTTTGATAGCGTCGATCTCATATATCGAGAGATGAGAGATTGATAGGCGAATTATCTACGAGAGTAGGAATTCATACCTCCGTTAGGTGGACCACATCGTTAATTAAATCATCGCAAGATAACTTTAGAGAGGATATTGAGGGTTGTGGGATCGGAGGAATATTTGTTTGTTCATTGTTTAATCACCATGATCATCTTCTTGTTTACTGTTTATTCTATAGTTTATAGTTTAGATTTCGTTTTCGCTTTTATCCTTCCTGGCTTTGGACTGACAATCCTCTGTCCAGTTTATTTTCCATTTTAGTTCAGGTTTAGTAATAAATAGTAGTGACAATCTTAGGAAAATTAATGAACTAGATACCCCGATTCCCTGTGATCGACTCCGGTATTAATCGCTATACTACGATCCCTGCACTTGGGGTAAACCGGATTTAATTTATTACTTGTTATTTTTCATTAGATAAAATCCGAGACAGCTATCAACCAGCTGCTAGTCAACAAAGATATGAAGGCCAGACTGCAAATCCAGGAAATAACAGAGTAAATAACAGCAACAAGAAAGTACAATGTTCTTTTTGTTGATATAATGGTCACACTGTTGATAAGTGCTACAAGAAGATGGTTTTCCACCAGGTTGGAAGCCAAAACCAAGAGTAAATATGGTTAATCAAGAGGGTGGTCAGGATTTCATACAAGATTCTATCACAAATCCAGATCAGCAAAATCAAATAAGTCATCTACAAGATCAAGTAGCACAGTTAATGAAACTCATGGAGGGGAATAAAAGGGATCCAATTCAACCTATAGTGAACCAAGTCACTGCATTCACTACAAACTTCAAACCAGATCTTGCTGAGACTCAAGGTCTGTCTACTCATTGTTGGATTGTGGATTCATGTGCCACAGACCATATTGCCTTTGATAGTAACTTGTGTTTTGCTAAACAACATGTTAAAGGCTTATATGTCACATTGCCTAATGGTGCACATATTCCTATCACTTTTATTGGAAAAGTTAGATTAAATGATAGTCTAATTCTGTCTCCTGTTTTATGTGTACTAGGATTCAAGTACAATCTAATATCTATTACTAGATTGACTAATAACTCGAATGTTTCTATCACTTTTGTTTCTGACAAATGTTTAATGCAGGACAAGTCCAGTGGGAAGATGATTGATCAGCTAAGAAAGACAAAGGACTATATGTACTGCATGCTGACTGTTCTGCTTCCACTGTGTTGTCTACTACTTGATCTCAGTCTCCTTTATCCAACAAAATAGAAGATGACATGTTATGGAACTATAGACTAGGACATTTGTTTAGTAGTAGAATTCAATTTTTGCACAGTACATGTAATAAGATTCAAAAACCAAAAGATTCTGTTTGTTATGTGTGTCCTCTTGCAAAACAGAAGAAGTTGCCTTTTCTTTTGAGTAGTTCTGTTGTTGAATCTATATTTGATTTAGTACACATGGATATTTGGGGTCCCTATAGACACCAAACAATCCATGGTCAGTCATATTTTTTAACAATAGTTGATGATTTTAGTAGATATACTTGGATATACCTTTTGAGATCTAAAGATGAAGTAAGGAATGTCATTTGGAGCATTCTATCAGTATGTGTTTACTCACTTTCAAAAGTCCATCAAGACCATTAGATCTGATAATGGTCAAGAGTTTAAATATTATGAGTTTTACAGTGCCAAAGGCATTATTCATGAAACAAGTTGTGTTGATACTCCACAACAAAATGGTGTTGTGGAGGAAACATCAACATATCATGAATGTTGCTAGAGCTCTTAAATTTCAGTCTGGATTGCCTATTAATTTGTGGGGATATTGTGTTCTACATGCAGTCAAACTCATCAACATATTACCTTATCCCATTATTGAAAACAAAAGCCCTTTTCTTATTCTTCACAATAGACAACCTGATTATGATGTTCTAAGGGTGTTTGGCTGTTTGGTTTTTTCATCTACATTACCTGTTTCCAGAACTAAATTTGATGCCAGGGCAAGGACATGTGCTAATCTAGGACATGCTGATCATCAAAAAGGATACACACTGATAGATGTGTCTACACAGGAAGTGTTTGTTTCCAGAAATGTTGTTTTTCATGAACATCATATTCCATATATTCATCTACAGAATACACAGTCACAGACCACATGGTCCTTTCCTATACCATCTATGTCTAATGACTATTTCTTTTCTCAAAATTCTACACATCCAGTAATAACTCATGCTGATGAAAGTCCAGAAGATGATTCCAGACAGGCTTCAGCAGGTGATTCCAGACAGGGCTCAGCAGATGATAATTTACAATCTCAAGAAGATTCTTCTGCACCTTCAAACCCTCATCATCAGCAACAGTAAGCCAATGTCAGGAGATCTAGTAGAGACAAAAAACCTCATTCATTCCTACAAGAATACATTTGCAATCAGGCAACTCATACAACTCATCATCCTTTGAGTTCTGCTACCAGTCTTCATAATATTTCAGACAACTACAAGTCATTTGTCATGGCAGTAGATAAAGTAACAGAACCTTCAACATATAATCAAGATATACAACACAAAGAATGGCAAGAGGCTATGCAAAAGGAGATAGATGCACTAGTCAGTACAAATACATGGCAGATTGTTGATTTACCTCCAGGAAAGAAGCCAATAGGCTGTAAATGGGTATACAAGGTCAAATATAAGGCTGATGGTTCAATTGAAAGATACAAAGCAAGGTTAGTTGCTAAAGGATATACACAAACATATGGCATAGATTATGAGGAAACTTTTTCCCCAGTAGCAAAAATGAACACAGTCAGAGTATTACTTGCTATAGCAGCTGCAAAAGGTTATTACTTACATCAACTTGATGTCAACAATGCATTATTGCATGGTGATTTAACAGAGGAGGTTTATATGAGGCTTCCACAAGCTTTTGAAGCTCCAAAAGGGAAAGTTTGCAAACTTATCAAGTCCCTTTATGGACTCAAGCAGGCAAGTAGGCAACGGAATTGAAAATTAACAGAAGCTTTGAAGAATCTGGGATACAAGCAATCTAGAACATGACTACAGTTTATTTACCAAACAAACTGATACTTAATTCATTGCAGCTTTAGTCTATGTTGATGATATTGTTCTAGCTAGCAATGACATGAAACTGATCACTGAACTCAAATCCTACTTACATGATCTGTTTCAAATAAAAGATCTGGGAGAACTCAAGTATTTCCTAGGCCTAGAAGTAGCAAGATCACACAAGGGTATTTCTGTTTGCCAAAGAAAGTATGCAATGAATCTATTGCAAGAGTATGGTTTTGCAGGCTGTAAACCTGCCAAAGCACCTATGCAAAGTAAAGCACATCTACACAATGGTGATTCTGAGTTGTTACCAGACAACACAATGTATAGAAGCCTGGTTGGAAAGCTACTATATCTCACCATTTCAAGACCAGATATTTCTTTTGCTGTCCATCAGTTAAGCCAGTTTTTAGCTGCTCCTACTACAAATCATCTACAAGCTGCTAACAGACTCTTAAGGTACATTAAAGTAGCACCAGCTCAAGGTCTTTTCTTTCCTAGTACAAATGATCTCAAATTAACAGCTTTTACTGACTCTGATTGGGGAGGATGTCATGATACTAGGAGGTCAATAACAGGGTATTATATGTTTATGGGATCTGCCCTTGTTTCTTGGAAGTCTAAGAAACAACCTACTGTCAGTAGAAGTTATCAGAAGCTGAATACAGAGCAATGGCACTAGGGGTATGTGAATTACAGTGGCTGTTATACATTCGTCAGGATTTACAGGTTTCAGTGTCTACACCAATTCCCATGTTCTGTGATAATGAAAGTGCTATGCACATAGCTCACAATCCAGTTTTTCATGAGAGGACAAAGCATATAGAAATTGACTGTCATGTGGTAAGAGAAAAGATTCAATCCGGACTAGTCAAACTCCTATCTGTTTCCACAACTAATCAACTTGCAGATATTCTAACAAAACCATTAGATGGCCCTATCTTCAAACACGTCTTGAGTAAGCTGTCCATTTCCAACATTTTCTCCCTTCCTAGTCCGTCTTGAGGGGGGTGAAATGAGTAATATACACACAGCAACAGCAAGCAGCAACAACAACAGAAACAGCAAGCAGCAGCAACAACAGAAGTGAAGACTTCTCTTAGGCATTTTATCAAACACTTTCAACCGAAAACGGTTGGAATTGGTTGTAGCTAATTAAGTTAGTTGTAACCGCTTTCTATGTACTCAAGCTAGTCCATATACATATATATACTAGTAGATACATGTATGTAAACTCAACTTTTGAGAATCAATAAAATTGCAAGTTTAATTTTCTGTTTTTACTTTTCCTGCCTTTATTCATTTCAAAATTGTTCTTGAGTGTTCTTCATGTTTATATGAAGAACATGATCGAATTGTTTCAATTTCTTCATCCCTCACGCTCATCATTCGAATTCTTGGATTTAACCCGGAATTTTTTAGCCCCAGATGATGAATTGGTGAAATTAGATAAAAGCTTGGATCTTGGAATGGGTTTTGAGGTGGGGTGCCGGAAAGTTGCCATTTTCGAGCTTCTGTGAGGTGGCTCTAGGGAAATTGTTTTCTTTAGAAGGTTTAGATCTTTGCCTAGAGAGATTAGGAGCACAGACGTAGGAGCTACAAGCCTACAACAAAAGGATTTTAGAATGAGATTTGGGATTGTTGTGAAAATGGGTCTCTGGAGAATTAGATAAAAGAGATTGAAGGCGGTTGAGGTGGAGCATCAATGGAAGTAGAATGAGGAAATGTCAAAGGAATAGGGGCATTGCTTCTGGATATTCCTGATGGAAAAGTGATTTGTAATTTGTTTGTTTTTCTTCATTCTCTGCAAATTTTGTTTATCTTGTGAGGGATGATAAGGAGATTTGATGAAGAAAATGGAAGGGAAAGGTTTAGAGACAAGATCGACTTGGTTGTTATTTTGTAGGGAAAAAAAATGTGGTGTAATGGCTAGGGGTTAATCTGTAAGGTTCTAAGATTCAAAGGATAGAAATGTACTTATTTTGTTAGGAGTAGAATTTTGTCGACAGATGTGGTGCCTTAGGTAAATATGATAATATAGTAATCACAATGTGATGTAATAGGTATATGCATAAATTAGTGCGGTGCCTTCAATAAAATAAGAACTGAAAGTGTGGTGCCTCTTAATTTGGGTGCCCAAGTAAAAACAATGTGGTGCCTTTAAAGACACCATTTTTGCTGAGAGAATTCGATCCTGAAAAATCAAACTCCCACAATCCAGTTCAAATGAAATACTATCATTGGAACACCTCGTTTTTTTACCACTCAGCTATGCCCCGTGGCAAACAGTTTGTTTTATAAACGAATGTAAAATGTATTTTTTTTGTATGAGGTTATGGTGTCATTTTTACCTTAAAGAATGTTGGGTTGTTGTCAAATGCTAAAACTATTTCATCATTTCACCAAATCTATCAATTTAATATTCATTATTTATTAGAGGGAATGAACCAAAACTTCATTTTTTAATACAAAATGAATAAACATGATGCACTACTTTTTTTAGTTGCAAAAAAGACAAAAAAAAAAATCAGGCGGACAAAAATACCCATATATCACGCTGGACAGACACATTCACGCATATCCCTGGACGCTGTTTCATTGTTTTTTTTAAAATTTTTTTTGCTGCCTGCTTCTTTCTTCTTCTTTTTTCCGAACAACCGTAACTTTTGATTTAGAACACCGATCATCAAAAAATTTTCACCAAAATTCATATTTTTAACCCTTCATTTTGAGATCTCATACGATACCCTTCCGACGTCAATTTTGAAAGACGAAAAAATATTTGCATTAATCGGAGTGTTTTTCTTATAAACGACCGTAACTTTTGATTTAGAACACCGATCATCAAAATTCTTTCACCAAAGTTCATAATTTTTTTCTCTTCATTTTGAGATCTCATATGATACCCTTTCGATGTAGTTTTTTAAATCCGAATAATCACAGCGTTTACACTAAGACAATAACAGTATCAGTATCACAGTATCAGTATCACAGTAACAGTATCACAATAACACGTTTTAGTAACAAACACAATGACACCATTACCATTAATAGTATACGATTAGCCAAAAATCATGGACCCGGCAAGCTTTACAACAACACCGATAGCCTATATTCCTTTATGGATTAAAACGTAAACAAACCGTAAACTAAAAATCATTTGGACAATAATATAATCAAATTAACACCCAAAAAACTTGTGTATTTTGAAATAACACATTCAATCACAATGGAAAAAAAGTACAACATATATGATAAAATACTTTAACATAAACATATATGATAATTAAGTTACATCAAGGAAGAGATTATCTAAGCACCTAAAAATCTCGACAATGTCGATTGCTACCATCATCTTCTTCTCCAACTCTACAGTAAATGGTTTAACATTTTCTCAATAAAGTTAACCTCTACACCAAATGATTTAACATTTGTATTCTATCTCAATTCACAAATCATTACCAAGGAGCATTAGCCTCTTCTTGGAACATTAGCTCGTAGATCTCCGCCTTCGGTTTCAATGCGTCGACCTCAACACCATAACACAATAACAGTATCAGTATCAGTATCACATTATCAGTATCACAATAACACGTTTTATTACCAAACTTAATGATACCATTACCATTACCTTTAATAGTATACGATTAGCCAAAAATCATGGACTCGGCAAGCTTTACAACAACACCGACATCCTATATTCCTTTATGGATTAAAACGGAAACAAAGCGTAAACTAAAAATTATTTGGACAATAATGTAATCACATTAACACCCAAAAAACTTGTGTATTTTGAAATAACACATTCAATCACAATGGAAAAAAAATTACAACATATATGATAAACAACTTTAACATCAACATATATGATAATTAAGTTACATCAAGGAAATGATTATCTAAGCACCTAAAAATCTCAACAATGTCGATTGCTACCGTCATCTTCTTCTCCAACTCTACACTAATGGTTCATTTTCTAAATAAAGTCAACCTCTAAACCAAATGATTTAACATTTGTACACAATCTCAATTCACAGATCATTACCAAGGAGCATTAGCCTCTTCTTGGAACATTAGCTCGTAGATCTCCGCCTTCGGTTTCAATGTATCGACCTCAGCACCATAACACAATAACAGTATCAGTATCACAGTATCAGGTGAAGCTTCCTCCACTTTCACAAAGCATCTTAGTTAATCGGTTTTCAACTCAGCTTGATTCGTTGATCAATCATATAAGCGTGCTTGAATCATAACAAGAAATCAAAGATAGCGAAAGATGCTTAATAAACCTCGATTGAGCTAGCTTAAATTTAACACTACGCAGACATAGCAAGGCATTTATAGCAAACACAATTTAAAACACATCATACTTAATCCTTTCTCAGTCTAAGAATATTTCACAACACAGGACACTGCTAAAGCTCACACAACAGGGTAAATAACTTACCACCAAAGTTTTCTCATCTTCGGTCCAGCTTCTTTCGAGAAAAATGTAGCCTCCGAACCACATTGACCAACCAATAACCGGCATCAGAATGCTTCATTTACCTCCCAAATGATCATCAATGGCACAATGTACAACTTCTGGATAAAAATAAAAGTAGAAACAACAACAACAACAACAACCCACCTAAAATGCACAATCTCTACTCAATAATGCAGCAATTAAATAAGTGTAACAAAAGAGAACGTAAGGTCAATAGTACATCATGGCAATAGTTTGACTATGCAATAGAACATCATAGTGAATTTAGCTTCAAATTGAATACAATTGCGAAAAAGAGAACAAAAGTTGTTACATAACAGATACTTACAAAAGGTCCTTCTCAAAAGGATGACTTCCATGGATACAAACTTCTCAAAAATTCTAAAGTCCAAGGTCCAAGGCAAAACAGTGCTTCTAAAATTCATTCAACTTCCTACCAACCACATAGCAGTACATACACAGTTACAGGGCCGGCCCTGGCACATATTGGGTTTAAGGCCAAGTCTTCGAATTGAGTCTTTTAGTTGAAGTTTTTTTTTTTTAATTTTTAAAACATACTTATCGCGTTTTTGACATCCGTAAATACAAAATTCATTTTATAGATAGTCTCAAAACATACCTACAAAGTAGTCTTTTGGGCCAAGTAATTTTTTTATTGGAACATTTTGTAAGATATTTTTTTCATAAATATTTCTTGTAATCTCTTGCGAACGAGTTGCCGAACGAAATGATGTTATCGCAACGAAACGGGAGTTAAATCTATATGATTTTTTTTTTTTTTTTTTAGCGAAACATGTACCGTTGGGCCTTCCCGACAACGTTGGCTTAAAAAACCGCGGTCTCTCTGGCCTCACTATAGGGCCGGCCCTGCACAGTTAATTTGTACATTCAATTACCTCATTCATCATAAATTCATATAAAACACAATATAATTTCACGAACCAAATAGGTTGAAGTTCAATATGTATAACTTCAAATATAAAATTAAAAAAAAGAGAGCAGAAAATGAAGAGCAAAGACAAAATAAATTCTTCAATTAATATATATAAATAATACAAGAATAATCAGTGCAACGAAGTTTCATATAAACGAAAATGTAGAAATTACTTATTGAGGAAGACGAGAGAGGGTAGGAGATCGATCGATCTGTAGCAATAACGAGACGTACGGAACCTCTGCTGCCTCTGAATCAATATATATCCGCACACATCAATGAAGCCATTCTTTCAATCAATCCAGTAATCCCCTGCTTATAAGCATCAGAAAGTCGGAAAGTCCAAGCATGATCGATCATCAAGGAAGACACTGGACTCTTTTCGAGCCTTCGAACTCCTCTATCTGAATGAAGTTGCCGCCGTCGAAAAGTGTCTGCTGATCTTGTGAGGCTTCCAGCGATATTGCTCCAGTGTTCGCATTCTATTGCCGGCAACATTAGAGACGATTGATTTGGGTAATTTAGTCCAAATAAAATTATTCTGTTCTTATTGTAACTAAAAAATTGAATACGGATTAGAACTTAATTAGGTAGTGTAAACTGGATTAAAAACTAATTTTTCCTATTTATTATTATGATAAAAAAAAAAAGAGAGTAAATCCTAGTCGTTACATATGTAATAATAATAAACTAATGATAATTTCCATTACATTTTCAATTCTCATCCCATTCCGATATAATAATAAATAACAAAAAAAATTGTTAAAAATATAATACCACCCTCACATATATATATATATATATATATATATATATATATATATATATATATATACTTATATACTTATATTTAATTCCGTACACATGTGATAACTAAGAATAAGTAATTGCAACTAGCAGAAGCTGACCTCCGAACCCGAGGTAGGCTCGCTCTATGTTCGAACCTTAGGCTCGGCTCGGCTCGAAATGACCGAGCCTTATATTTTCATTATTCGCTCGGGTTCGGTATTTGGGAAAAAGCTCGGCTCGGTTCGGCTCGAACATGTCGAACTGTTCGAACATGTTCGCTCGAATCGGGTTTTAAAAAAATCGAACATGTTCGCTCGGTTTTAAAAACATGTTCGCTCGGATCAGTATATGAATTTATGATATCCGAGCGAACATGTTCAACATGTTCGCTCGACCACCGAATATCTAATTTGTAAGGTTCGCTCAAGTTCGAACCCACAAAACGAACCCGAATCGAGCTTTTTCGAGAATCTCCGGATCGAATCGAATACTTGCGCTCATTTACGTTCAATTGCAACATCTTATTTACTTCTTTTTTATAAATAAAAACCATGCATGTGGATCATAATGACATCTCATGTCATTACATGCACGAACCAATATCATCATTTACTTTATAAGGTGGACCCCATACTTGTAAAAATTACACCCTTGTCTTCTACTTGATTTGATTAATGTAGCCGTTATAACATGACAATTCAGGATCATCATAAAACTAGCTGATCCAAAAAAATATTGGTGCACTCATACAACCATATTCCTTTACCAAAATCACATATGTGTGTTTATTTGTGTTTTTCTTTTCTGTTTTTGTCCTTGAGTGATGTTACTGTCATAACTACGGCCGGCCTCATACTAAAGGGGCATACCTATTGGTCGGACGGAGCCAATTATCGGTTGGTCGGACAGATGATATAATAAATAAAAAAACCATAAATCAAATATATTTTTTTCACTCGTGACATTGTGCATCTTTTACACTTATATATAGTTCTCTTTTCCAACTCAGTCACATGTGTTCTATTATGACTACGAAGTTGATAGTGTCACTTCGTTTTGACATTAAGCATTTGATGTATTTTTAATATATGGGTCGAGAAATTATATGTGTTTGTATTAGTATTATCTGTAATATTTAATATGTATTATTGGTATATAGGTAATTATTGTTGGACCTCAACATAAACTATAGGAGTGTCATGATGTCTTAAACTTAAAGCGAAAACTAACCTATGATAAATCTTTTTTACAAAATTGCAGAACTGAAAGAGGGGGTGAAAGGCCGGGCCCTCATGGGGCCAAAGGCAAAAATCTAAGGCGCCTTATATTAGGGTTAGACCTGGTCATAACAACTCAAACGCAACAAGTGTCACAATCTAATGTTACGGTGTGACTTTCCATGATGTGTGATTTATTTAAGCTCATGGTGTTGCCAAAGCAAATAATGGTATTGCCAAAGTAAATGTGAATAGGACAAAAATGTTTTAGTATAGAAATGCTTTGGCAATAACAAAACTAGCTGTGGCCATGTGCCTCGCCCTTTATTTAGGGAGTTATTATTCGCACCACGTCAAACCTACCGCTGCATGATGAGCGAAAAATTCACCCACTAAAAATACATTTATAAAAGCTCGCAAAACTGTGGGTAAACTAACTCTCTAACCAGCAGAGTACCGGGTCGATTGCTAGGATAGCTACAGGAGTACGAGGTCGTCCCAAGAGAAATGTGGTTGTGAGTACCAAAGCGAACGTGGTGCTTAGTCTAGGCGATCAAAGTTTTAAGTGGAGTGTTATAGCTAATGCGAAAAAGTAAAGATTATTCTAACGAGATTAAAAAGCATAGCCAAGTTATGATCCAACAGGTTATCTCCCCACAGGAAAAACTTGATTAGGAGTGTGTTTTAACCAACCTACCTTTCCACAGTATTTTAACGACATCCACGGGTGCCAACTCCTAATTCTGGTGTTAAGATCTGAACAACTCTCACTCAACACCCTATGTGAAGTTAATTAATTTTCCCTTTAGAAAACCGATTAACCTAACATGATTACGCTCTTTGAGTCGCTCGAACAACGATGACAAACCTCTATATTGGAAACGGTCCTAACAACTAGGCCGAATCTACGCAACGATCCCAAAACCCCTTTTCCCACATCTCACCGCAAAATGCATTTATAGGTTCGATGTGTGTAACAATGGACTAGATGATCAATCTAATTCAAAGACGTTTATAATAAGTTTTAGGACGTGGATTAATCATTAAAACATTATATTACGTGCTACACAACTCCCATCTCGTCTACCGAGGGTTAATTTCACCCGTTTTCACATAATTCGGCTATGTGACTACTTTAGCTACTCATTATAACAGAAAAGAAAAATATATCATATATATATATATAAGTGCGTAAAAGTAAATGCGTAAGTAAATTGCGTAAATAAAAATGCGTAAATAAAAGTGCGTAAAAGTAAATATATATATATATATATATATGTATATAGATATATATATATATATAGATATAGATATGTATATAATATATATATATTTATTTATACTAATTGCATAAAAGTAAAAGAAAGCAATAAAAAGCGGAAATGAAATTATATTAAAAGTATAACTAGTCGGGTTATTACATCGACATTATAACTACATATATAACTACATATAGGCCCCCAACATAAAATAAAGAAGATGGAAGAAGAAGAAGAGAAAGGGGGCAAAGGTTTCATCTGCTAAAACCTCTGTATATATAGGCAAATGTTGAGGCCGGACCGGTCCTTGAAGGAGCCGGACCGGTCCGGTGTAATCATTACTCATCATTACCTCTAACTAACTGCATGTGCTCGTATGTATATATAATTATATAATTATATATTAAACTTCTAAAATTCATATCTCGAGTTGTAGACCTCCAAATGACGTGATCCAAATGTCATAATTAAGCTCTCGGAAAACTCTACAACTTTTATGAAGGACTCTTCTTCAGAAAATGTCGTTTTGATGAGCCATTCGTAAGTCGTGTCGTTTGCGGGATTTCTACTGATATGAACCGATTAGCCACTTGACCACCATTTGAGTTGTAGAAGTCCAATTGACTTGATTCAAAATGCGTTGGAAAGCTTATTTGAAGATCTACAACTTTCATTAAGAAGTCATCCCCTGAAAATGCCTCTAAGCTGGGTCAAATCTTCGTCGAAAATATGTAACGATTAAGTACTTAAGAAAAATTTGATCCATTTGAACTCGTAAGCTTGTGGCACCTTCTTCTAACCCTCTAAACACCTCTTTTAGGGCTCAAAACATGTCGTTACGTAGGATCTTGGTCCACTTATGATTCTGCAATGAACCACCAAAATACCAAACGTAAATCCGACACAACACACCGGTTACTAAACCGGTACAAAAACTTATAAAAACTTATAAAAACACGATAGTTTACATAATAGTTACTACTTATATATTTTTATGAAACTAAGGAATTAAAGACTCGAAACGATATAAAAATACTCAAAATGATATCAGAAATGGGGTAAATTGTTATCAAAATAACAGTGAATTTTTCCGTTATCACTGCACCACTTTATAGTTTGCACCACACCTAAATGAAAAATCTACCTTTACACCATAATGATTTTAAAACTTATTTCACTCTTTATTTACACCACAATTTCTATCTTTACACCACACTTTATAACTATTTCCACATCAATTTATTTTTATTACTAATTAGTCCCCCTATTTTTACCTACCTTATATCACACACCTCTACCTACAAACCCCAAAATTTCCCCCCATAAACACCTTCTTCTTCATTAAACCCACTTACCCTTATCTTCATAAATTATCACCATCTTCACAAATCTTTCATCTTCATCATCATCATAAACCCACATCATCTTCAAACTTTTTTTCATCTTCTAATCTTCTTCTTCTCCATCTTCTTCATCTACACCTTTGTTTCATCATCTTCACTTTCATCATCCTCACCAATTTTTTTTCCCTCATAATCATATCTACACCATATCAATCAATAGCACAACAAAAAAAAAAAGCTTCTTTGGAGGGTCTATAACAATTTTCAATGGATGATGGCAAGGAATCAAAATCACATCTTGGAGAAAATAGGATTTCCAACACCATGGATGAGAAGGTACTTTTGAAATCAATAACCTATTTGATGTTCTTTTCTTTAGATTAACATTTCAAAATGCAATAATGTACATGAAATCAGGATATCGAACTCTCATTTTTTGTTTGGTGAATGATTTCTAGCCAAAGTTAAAACCTTTTCTTAGCTAGATTTCGTCCAAATCGATACAACCTTACCAAAGTCGGATTTCATAGATTCGACCCTGGTAAGGTCAAATGTCACTAATATATGCGACACTGTCAGGGTCGCATGTGGCTAGTTCGACCTTGTCAGGATCGAATGTCTAAATTGTTTCACACTTGGATATTGTCCAAGGTATGTGCATCCTATTATGGCGTTTATTACGTGTGACAATCGACTTTGCACCCTATTATTCATGATTTGACGGTAACTTATAACATTACAGGTAGACGACAACATTAGCCAAAATGATGGTCGTGATGACAACTTCCCTAGTGAGGATGAAATGATCGCATTAGAATTGTTGAACCAAAACATAGCGTTAGTGGTAGTAGATGAAAATACACCTCTCAATATTTATACCGGTGATGCATTCATCACTGAACAGGTAATTATATATTCACCGATGTGACGTTAGATGTGAAAACTTAATCCCATGATTGCTAATTGTTGGTAATAATCACATGTGTACATTCAACACAGAAACAGAAGCTATTGAATGGATGAAAGAAGTTGCAAGCAACATTGGGAGTACTAATCAGGTGGAAGTCAGACTACTCAGAAGGTCGAATTCCTTATGTGAAATACGCTTGTGAAAGGGGTGGCGACGCGCGCTAGGACTATGTGAATAAGGATGGAGGTGTTGGGAAAGGTAAGCCCCGGAATACTTTCTCAAAAAAATGTGGGTATCCATTCCTTTTGTTATTGAAGAGTGAGAAGGCAGTCGGCGGGTGGCGGGTGAGTGTGAAAAATGGTTTTCACAACCATGATTTGAACAAATCAGATTTGGGATATTCGTTCAAGGGGCGTTTGTCAAAGGACGAGATAGACCTTTTTAAGATTTTGACGAAGAGCGGAGCATGCCCTAAAGATATACTCAAGGCATTGAGGGATAGGAATGGAAAGAATGCAACTTCTGTGCAAACAATCTACAATCAAATAGTGAAGTTGAAAAAAATAGAGAGAAACAATCGGACAGTAATTCAAGAGGTCTTTTACAAGGCTCGTGAAGAGGAAGTGTTTTTTCGTTACTTACAAGATGGATAAACAGTAACACATGTGTTTTGGGTTCCAAAGGACTCATTCTCATTGGTGAAGAATTTTCCACAAGTGTACCAGATCGATTGTACTTACAAGACAAATAAGTATAAGTTTCCATTTCTACATATTGTTGGGGTCACCTCTACCAACATGACATTCTCAATTGGTTTGCTTTTCTAGCAAATGAGACAACTTCGAGTTACGAATGGGCTTTACGAAAGCTTCACGAGGCACTTATCACCATTGACACTCCGGTTCAAGTGATTGTTACTGACAAAGAACAAGCTTTAATGTCTGCCATCCGCACAGTATTTCCAACATGTAAAAGTCTTTTGTGTCAGTGGCACGTAGAGAAAGCAGTGCAAGCGAAGCTTAGACAGTCATTAAGTGTAGAAGCATCCGCTGAGATTGAGAAGATGTGGAAGAGAATTATATATAGTGACACTGAAGAAGATTACTTGGCTGGAGTGGCTGAAATAAAGACTAACGTAAGCGTGAGTTTATTCAATTATCTGGAGGAAAATTGGTTGGGCGATTGCAAAGAACAATACGTGAATGTTTGGACGAATAAAGTGTTCCATCTTAGGAACACCCACACTAGCAAGGTTGAGGGGGCTCATGCAGTTTTAAAGAATTGGTTACGTACTTCAAATTGCGACATGGAAACCGGGTGGAAATCGGTGGCGAACATGTGT
Source organism: Gentiana dahurica var. dahurica (assembly GCA_024500145.1). NCBI lineage: Eukaryota > Viridiplantae > Streptophyta > Magnoliopsida > Gentianales > Gentianaceae > Gentiana > Gentiana dahurica. Next base: position 110,656,596 of record CM044901.1, read on the forward strand.
GTGCAACAGTTTCGAAACATAATGGCGTCATTAGAAACATCAAGAACAAAGTGGCCTTCATACTTAGATGGGAAAACGTGGTGTCGCTCTCTATGTGGGTTTGTGTCACTAGATGCTTTGACGTTGATCGAGGAAGAGGTGGATAGGTCGAAGAAAGTTGCTTTGGACTCAACAGATTGTGAGTGTGTGATTAGGAAAACGCACGGGATACCTTGTGCACACGAGATTTTTGGCATCTTACAGACTAGGGAAACCCTACCTTGGGATTGTGTTCATGAGCATTGGAAAACGTTATCATTGGATGGGCAGTCAAGAGATGATATCATTGATCCAACGCCACATATTTCTCATTTCATTGAAGTGTTTAACAGTTCAACCAATACACAACAAATGGAGATGGTCCAATGACTGGTAGAAGTGGTTGATCCGGCTAAAACAACGCTTAGTCAACCAAAAGTGAAGATAAATCCTCGAGGGAGGCCGAAGGCGAAGGCAAAAGCTAAACGTAGGATGGCAAATGACGAGCGTTCAACAACAAGATTGCCCTCATTGCATGAACACGTGGATGAGAAAAATCAAAATGAGGTGAAAGAAGAAAATAAAACAAGAAAAAGGTCAAGAACATGCAAGGCGAGCAATAAAGTGGAGGACGGTATGACGAGTGTTGATTCCACAAAAGTGGAGAATCTTACATGAGGAGTGTTCATTCCACAAAATTGGAGAATCTTATGATGAGGAGTATAGATATACCCAATCCACTTCAAGAATTCATCGAGTGTGTCATTGAAGTAAAAGGTGATGGTAACTGTGGATATCGAGCTCTTGCTGTGGCAATCGGTTTGCCTGAGAATGAGTGGCCTAAGATTATGCGAGATTTGTTTTTGGAGCTTAAAGGAAATGAGGAACACTATGACAAATTGTTTAGGATGAAAGGCTTGAGCGTTCAACTTTTAAAGGGAATCGATTTTAAAGGAAAAGAAAGATGCTCCGAAAATTTTTGGATGAAGACGACACCAATGAACTGGGTTATATCAGAAAAGTACAACGCCGTTGTGACTTTGTTTTGTCCTCAATCTAAGGGCGACACTGTAACGTGTTTTCCAACAAAACAGAAGCCGAAAACCCCTCATCCCTTGAATAGCACACTTTTGTACAAGAATAATCACTACGCATGTGTTATGATGAAAGATGATTGTCCACTACCTCCTATGATCAATCCGTGGAAGGAAGAAGCCCTTAAAGTGTCGGAAGAAGTGAGCATTGCATGGCTACAACTGTTTGGAGAGAGGGTTGATAAGGGAGAGAGATTGTTGTATCCTAATGGTCGCTCCGCAGGTCACGTTGACGTCAAAGATTGATGGATATCGGATCTAGGCATTATTTTATTTTCATTTTGCCAATTTCACTTTTGCTCCACCATCCTTTTGAACTATGTTGTTGGTGGAAGTTCATTTTGTAAACAAAAATCACTTTTATATTTTCTCTTGGATGCGTTATTTTCATCTTTAAATACGGCTCGTCGTCGTTTCGAAACTTAGTTTATAAACGGAATCGCGTTTGAAACAAGTTAAGTAAATGTTTGAGCTTTAAAAAAAGGAAACCAGGTAGAACCGACCCCCTTGAGGTCGAAACCAGTAGAAACGACCCCTAGATGTCGATCAAGGGAGAATCGACCCCCTTGAGGTCGAAAACAACTATGTTCGGAGAATCGACTTCACGTAAAGTCGTATCTCCTAGGATCGACACCCATGAGGTCGAATTTTGTACATTCGACTGCCTTAAGGTCGTTTGTTTTATTGTTGCCCTCGTAAATAGATGCGACTTTATATAGTCGCATCTCTTAAAAACCCTTTAAAAATCATGAAGTCGTTGTTTGCCTAACACTTATAACACGTAGAATACAATTTTTGAGGTTTACATTGATGTATAAGCGAGGTATTTGACCATGTATATTGAAGCAAGATAGATTCAGGGAGAATCGACCTCAGTGAGGTCGGGTCTAGTGCATTCGACCTTGCTATGGTCGAACCTATTGTGATTCGACCTTGATATGGTCGAAGCTTTTGAGATCCCACAACCGAAGTCTAATTAACAAGAATGAGATACAATCATAAAAATCCATAATAGTTGACGATGCAGAAAACGTCACGATGGCGTTGCGGTGTTGATGATGTGGATATCTGGCTTGTTTGTGAGTTGTTTGTTAGTATATCAGCCGGAGGTAGGCGGCGGTGAGAGGTGTATATTTTTGCAGAGCTTCTGTCTCTTATTTTTTATTAGAATTGTCCTTTATTAGGTTACACAAGACTTCCTTTTATAGGAAGATTAAACTTAAGGATGAAGTAATAGACTGGCGGTGCAAAATCAGCTTAGTCACCAGTCTTAGCAGCTAAGTAAATACTAAATATCTGACATCAAGTGGGTATAATATCTAGTAGCAAGTGGATAAAATATCCAGGCGGCGACCCCTTGTGGTCGCCGAGGTCGCCAGCTTCGTCGGCTGGCTTTCGCCCCCCTTTTTCTTCTTAAGTATTGTGCGGCTCCCTTAGAGAGCCTTGTATTCATGATCGCCCACCGGCCCCCTAGCTCTGACGAAGCTCTAGGAAGGTTTTTTTGACGGCGGACTTGACCTTAATACCTTTCGGCGTCGCCATATATGTGGTCGCAGCCTCCTTGGTGCGGCCCCCACTGAAGGCGATATAATTTGTATCATCAATAGTCAATGCCATAAGGGCGATCAAAGCCATGTTTAATACATAATAGTCAAAGCATACGATAATTGTCACAAAATAAAATAAAACATATGTAGTTATCGAAGTACAATCATTTTTTTCTTGTCTTTCGGTTTTCCTTCTCCAATAGAATTGTGTTCCCCTTTCATCCTTTGGCATCATCCATAGATTTGTCTCTTCCAACATCAGATGGTTCGCATATTTTAATACCACCGGGCTTCCTGACGGATTTGCTCTTCTTTTTCCCGGTATCTATGTCGTCATTGAGCTTCCTTTTTCCTTCTCCATATTAGATTTGCTCTTTTTTTTCTCGGCATCCGCAACAATTGTAGACTTCTTTTTCTTTGTCACACCCGATGAAGTCTCACCAGTCTCCATATCAGCAGTTCCGACGGAAACCCCTTCTTTGAGTGTGTCCACTACAGCCTGCAATGCATGATACAACTCATTCTTTGTTGCCTTCAAGCCCTTTCTCAAGTATCCATCACCCAAGTCGATAGCTTTCCTCATCCAACGACCCTATGCAAGTGAAATAAGTAAGATTAAAGCATTATTCAGAAAATTAATATATTACGAGTGTATAGATCCATACTTGTTCGTATTCACCACTTGCAAAGACCGACGAAGGCAATTCATGATTAAGTTTGATTATTGCAGATGATTGATATCATTCATCGTATTCCTTCGTACATTGCCCATTCTTCTTCGCACGTGGGCCTCTCAAATTTTCGGGAATAAGATGGTAATTATATTCCTCAAAATCTTTGTCCTGATTATCAAACTTTTCAAGGTAAGCTCGGACTTTCATACGAGACGATCTCTTTGCAAGAATAGGGCATCCAGGCTTGTCCTGCACACGGCCAAATTGTCTCACAACTCTGTTTGGATGATATGGCTCTTTCATGTTGTCAACAACTAGACATCCACAAAACCAAGCAACCTCGTGAGGATCCTCACTCCTTTTGCGATACGGGGTCCAAAGAAACTACAAATAATAAGATAAGGAAAACAAAAGTCATAAGTGTGTCCATTCACTTAAACTCCAGTTTATAAGTACGTACAAAACTTACATTTTCCTTGGTCATATTGTCCAACTCCCCCCTCACATACTTCAATTGTTTATTTGCAGCTTCATCCGCCATGTGGAATGATGGATTCCATTTCTGTGTTCCGATATCCTCGCGGGTGATCTCTCTCCTTTTTTAAGGCCGTTGTTTGGGACAATGTTCGTATATCCATGCCTGAAACAAGAAAATACCATATTTCTCATGAGATTTTCTTCATAATTATAATGTATAAGACATAAATAGTAAAAATTTAGATGTACCTCCAACAAAGTGAGATATCCACATACACCTTTGGTCTCGTAAGTGGCTTCTTTGCTAAGAATCCTATATAAATAGGCCAATTTGCCCGCACCCCATGCCCATTTATCCAATTGCTTCAAATCTTGTAAATAGTAAAGATATTTTACCTTCACTTTATCCCCTGATCTGTCTTGAAATAAAGTGCATCCTAACAGTACCAACAAAAAACCTCTCGTGATTTGCTCGGCTGAAGCATTGCAACGTCTGTTTTTAGACTTCGACAAATTGTTAATAATCCATGATGTCCTCAGAGAATATCCTGAGCAACGAGCTAGTTCTACTTGCACAATTTGGACAGGTATTCCAAGAAGATTTGATATCCAAACATCCAACGGATCAAGTTCTGCCCATTTCACTTCCTCCATCGGCTTTCCAATTATAGGGATTTCCAACAATTGTTCAACATCGTCCAAAGTTATAGTTGCCTCACCAAAAGGCATGTGAAACGATGTTGTTTCAGGATGCCAACGCTCAACAAAGGCCGACACAAGAACGTTATTCGCCGTCTTATAAGAACCATTATAGAGGCGATACAAAATCATTTTTTTTTATCATATTGCATTTTGTTTGTGTATTGCTTGCACGTAATAAATCCACGATCCTTTTCAAAGCAAAGTAAAAATGGTAGATGTTGTTAATCAAATCCATATCATAATTAAAACATTTACATTGTAAGAGATAACTTATATTTACCTCCCTATTCAGTAGATGATGTGCTACGTGATCATGATTTTTATCGTACAATTCATAGTCTTCTTCTCCAAGATCTAAGAGCAAATCGTCTTCTTCTCCACTCCCCTTAAAACCCTCTTCACTGCTTTCTTCTTCATTCCCATCATGGCTCCTTTCATCACTTTCTTCTTCATTCCGATCATCGCTCCCTTCATCTCTCTCTTCTTCAACGCCTTCAATTTCATTATCTTCGTCTTCACTACCCTCCTCTCCACCACTATCTTCTTCTTCAGATTCTTTTGTTTCCCGGTTTCTTTCTTCTTCGTCCCTATCTTCATTACAGATTTTATCCCTTATTTCAAGTATTAACGCTTTTCTCCCCACACGTTTACCCCCTGTTCCTTCCAATTGTGTACTTGTTTTTCCTCTTCTATAAGAGGCAGTCAACCTTTGACGTCTTCTTGACGGCTCCTCATCATTGATATACATACTTTGGCCCTTTGTCCTACCCATATGCACACAAAGATGAAAAGATAAGTTCATGACATTTCTCATTCAATTAAACACAAGCTACAATCATTAATGATCTTGGTTTCATGATCTAATCAATTTCACAATAAAGTAAAAAAAAGGTTCCAGGAGAAACGGCATTACCATTGTCGAACCTTAGAGGTTCGACCTTATGCAAAGTCGTTCCTCAGTGGTCCGACAATGCTGAGGTCGCATCTTTGAAAATCGACCCCAAGGGAGTCGAATTCCGTTTTTCCTCCAGGACATGCGACTTTCCCAAGGCCGCATCGTTGACAATCGATGCCAAGGGAGTCGAATTTTGTTTTTCCTCCAGGACATGCGACTTCCCCAAGGTCGCATGTCACCAAAAATCAACAATCCATTTCAAAACTTCTAATGCTCAATCCTTTGTCCAAAAATCGACATCATCAAAGTTTTTTCTTATTTCTATTATCTTTACACATACATAACATAAATCACAAACTAATTGCATCATGAACACTACTACTTGTGCATAATTCATTCTATTAGGCATTTTATCAAACACTTGTAAGCATATGAAATAAGAAGAAGAAAAATAACAATTTCTACCACAATGCTTGAAATGGAAGATGAGAGATTGAATATAAACATAAACATACCTTTTTCAACCGCACTTAATGCAAAAAAATCGACTTTCTACTATGCCCTTCTCCGGAATCCCTTACAAATGAGAATGGGATAAAATGGTTTATGCGATAATGGGAATGTGGAGTTATGGTTTAATAGATTTGTTATGGAAAGAAGAAGAAAAAATAGTTGAAGATGAGAAGTTGAAGATGGAAGTTTGAAGATGGAGATTTGAATTTTTTGAAGAAGAAGAAGTGAGGAATGGAAGAAGAAGAATGAGAGAAATTAGGGGAAATGGTGTAATTTCGGTTTTGATGTGTTTTAGGGGGGTGTTTTGTAATTTTTAAAAATTTAGGTATATGTAGAAATGTGTAAATCTGAAAGTAGTAATTTGTTTTTGGCAAAAGTGTGTTTTTTTTTATAAGTTTGAAATGAAAGTGTGGTGTATTGGTAGATTTGGGAATTTTAAAATAATAGGTGTGGTGTAAGAGGTTGTGGTGCACCGATAAGTTTGCCGTGGTGCGAATAAATGTCCCCTTTATTTAAATCTACCAATAAGGGTGTCATTGTCATATTATGAATATTTTCACTGTTGCATCATGTTATAACACTTGTTGTATCTGATTAGTCGTGAAAGGAACATTACTCTTTATTTTTCATATGTAAATATGCAAACTAAATCGCATTCCTGAAAATATATACTAGTTATCATGATTTAACATTTTTATCATGATTTCATTCATTAGTTAATAGTAGTACTAGTTATACCAATTACCACTACCTATTAACTATTAACTATTAACGTATCCATGCGTATCCATGCAAATCCATGCAGCAGCAAATACAAAATCAGCAGCAAAAATATTTAAAATATTTAAATCATGATTGAGGAGTTATAAGGTTGTTTTGGAGAGATAAGGAAGAATTTAAATCATGATTAGGCTGAGTATCTTTCGGTTATTTAAGAGTTTAATGGCTACTTAGTCTCTTATGTGATGATAGGATAGATTGATATGGTTGTTATTTCAATATTCAAATATAGATTGCATTATCTGCTTTAATTCTGAAAAAAAGGCCACAGCCGGTCTATATAAGTAGAAGGACTCTTGTATCAGTTTTAATCAAGGAAAAACAGTGAATAAACGACATATATATGGTTTATTTTCTACATGGTATCAGAGCCAATTGGTGTCTAATCACCAAACAAATACATAATTATGGCTGCTAATCCTACTAATACCACATCTATCAATGTCAGCAGCATCATTTCATTGAAACTTTCATCCAGAAATTATCCTTTGTGGCGTGAACAAGCCCTGGCTTTTGCAGACAGTCAGGATGTCCTAGGACACCTCACTGGTGAGACACCTGCTCCAGAACAGACACAAAACACCACCTCCACCACTGATATTCTAGCACCAAATCCAGAGTACACCAAATGGAAGAAGGCAGATAGGTTATTGAGGGCATGGCTGATTGGATCACTGACAGAGGAGTCCTTAAGTCTTGTAATTGGTTTGGACTCTGCAAAAGCAGTCTGGGATGCACTTAAACGTGCATATGCACAAGAATCCCAGGAAAGGGAGTTCAATCTCAAGCAACAGATCACTTATATGAGGAAAGATGATACAAAAACCATCAATGAACATATACAGTACTTCAAAGGGCTGTGTGACAGTTTGGCTGCCATAGGGAAGCCAATTCCGGATCTGAAAAAGTATATTTCCTCCTAACCAGCCTTGGACCACAATATGAGATGTTCACAACCACTATGCTCGTGCACAAGCCCTCCTATGAGGAATTGGTAGGCCATTTGCAGAATTTGGACCAAAGGAGATCATGGTTTGCTGCAAAAGATTCAGACACATCCCACCTAGCTTTTTATGGCCAAAGACCACAGCAAAGGAGTGACATACAAACTAAGTTCAATTCACAAGGCAGGGGCTTTCAGGCACAGCAATCCAGAGGCACAGGCACAGCAGCAGCAACAGACCAGCCAAAAAAGGTGTTTAGGAGAATGTCCAGGGCAGAAAGGGATCAGTACAAGAATGAGACTTGTGATTTCTGTGGAGTACAAAGTCACATTTCAAAAATCTGTTGGTGGAGCAACAAGGCCAATAAGATATTCTCCCTCAAGCACTGTCTGCTCTTACATTGGACAACACCATTGCAGACACTGAATGGATCATGGACACAGGTGCCAGCAATCATATAACATGTAACCCTAAACTACTGCACAATTTACATACTTTTCCTCCTCATTCTCATATCATTGTAGGCAATGGTACAGCTCTTCCCATTACAGGCACAGGTAACATCCATATAACTTATAACAATAACATCTTAAAAATTCAGAATGTCTTACTTGTCCCTGATATAACCAGAATCTAATCTCTGTCAGACAACTCACTAGACAATATAATGCACAGTGCCTGTTTACTAATACTGGTTTTGTTCTTAAGGAAAACAGCACCAACAAGACACTCCTGATGGGAGAATGTAGTGGAGGCCTCTATGCTGTTTCTAATGATCACCATGCCTTGGCAGCACACACCATAAAGCCTTCCACATCTGAAGTCTGGCACCAAAGATTGGGCCATGTTCAACTTTCTAATGTTAATGCTTTGCATAATAAAGGTTTTATTGATATTCTAGGTTCTAATAAACTTGAGCATCTCTGTGAAAGCTGCCAATTAGGCAAGCTTTCAAGGCTCCCATTTACACATTCTGAACATATTTCTGCAAACAGTTTTGATTTAATTCATTGTGATCTTTGGGGGCCTGCCCCTGTTGCTTCCGTTAGCAAGTTTTCTTATTATGTGAGTCTGGTTGATGATTACTCTAAATATGTGTGGTTTGTTCCTATTAAACATAAATCAGACTTTTACAATGTGTTTGTATATTTCTCTCAGTATGTTCAAACTCAGTTCAATCAGAAAATTAAGCAGCTGCACACAGATGGAGGGGGAGAATTTGATAACAAGCCCCTCACACAGTATCTATTAAGTCAAGGCATTAAACACCTCATCACTTGTCCTCACACACCTCAACAAAATGGTGTTGTTGAACGTAGACATAGGACCATTAGAGAACTTGGTCTTACCATGTTGTTTCATAGTAGAACACCTCTGTACCTATGGGTGGAAGCCTTCTCCACTGCTGTGTATATACTCAACAGAATTCCCTCACTCTCTAACAAAACTGAGTCTCCTTACTTCCTGCTACATAACACACATCCTGACTACAACAGCCTCAGAATCTTTGGATCTAAATGTTACCCCTATACTTGGGACTTTAGGAAAAATAAGTTTGATCCCAAAACCTTACCATGTGTCTTTGTTGGCTATAGCAACAAACATAAGGGCTTTAAGTGCTTCCACCCTTCCTCTAAAAAATTTTACATGTCCAGACATGTTATTTTTTGATGAAACCATCATGCCCTATAAAACCATGTCCACCATCAACAGACCTTATGTCCTCAGTCTCTTTGATCCTTGGCTCTCTCCTGATCATCATACTCAAGAACCTGCCACAGATACACCTATTCATCAACAATCCTCTCCTATTTTTTCCCCTGATATCATTATCACTACTTCCACACCTCCACAGCCAAACCCTAGCATCTCTATATCCAATCTGACTGATCCTCCTGACTACTCCTCCCTTCAGGACTCCCAAACTTCATCCACTCATGATCAATCACCCTCTTACCATCATTCTCAAACACCTCATATATCATCCCAAGTCTCTGACCCTGTCTCTCCATCACCATCTTCACAATCATCAGCTCCCTCATCTCCATCTCCTCCATCCTCTCCCATGTCCACTAGAGCCCAACATGGCATCTTCAAACCTAATCCCAAATATGCTCTCACTAGTTCCTATAGCAATATTCCAACAGAACCAAAAACTGTCAAGAGTGCTCTCAAACATGAAGGATGGCACACAGCTATGAAAGAAGAAATGCAGGCCTTAATGGATAATCATACATGGCAGTTAGTTCCCAGGACCCCAGATATGCATGTCATAGGTTCAAAATGGGTGTTTAAGGCCAAATTAAAGGCTGATGGATCCCTAGACAGGCTCAAGGCTAGGTTAGTGGCTAAAGGTTTTGCTCAAATAGATGGATTAGATTATATTGAAACCTACTCACCTGTTGTTAAACCTAGCACTATTAGGGTCATTTTATCTCTGGCTCTATCCTATAACTGGTCTGTCAGGCAATTAGATGTCAAGAATGCCTTCTTGCATGGGCATATTACAGAAACTCTTTTCATGGAACAGCCCCCAGGTATGTGTGATCCTCAGTCTCCCACTCATGTTTGCAAATTAAGGAAGGCATTATATGGGTTAAAACAAGCTCCCAGAGCTTGGTTTGACAGATTTAGTGCCTTCCTCCTTACCTATGGTTTTCATTACAGTTTATCAGATCCATCATTGTTCATATATCACACTAACCAACATACACTAGTACTCCTACTCTATGTGGATGATATGCTTGTCACAGGTTCCAGTGAAGAACTGCTGCACTCCTTTATACATGAATTGCATTCAGAATTTGCAATGAAGGACCTAGGCAATATCCATCACTTTCTTGGTGTCCAGATACAGCATACTCCTCAAGGCATGCTCCTTCACCAGTCTCATTATGCCACAACACTTGTTCACAGGGCTGCAATGCAAGATTGTAAACCAGCCAACACACCTATGGCCACCAAACCACTTCTTCCTCTTCACTCTCCTCCAGCAGATCCTACATTTTACAGGAGTCTTATTGGTGGCCTGCAGTACCGCATATTCACCAGACCAGATATCAGTTTTGCAGTTAACTCCTTGTCTCAGTTCATGCAAGCACCCACTCAGTTTCATATGCAACAAGTTCACAGGTTAATCAAATATGTCAAAGGCACCATCAACCTTGGAATCTACCTCAAGACCTCAACCACACTCAACTTGTATGCCTTTTCAGATGCAGATTGGGCTGCCTGCCCAACCACAAGACGCTCAATTACAGGCTATTGCACCTTCCTAGGCCCCAATATCATATCTTGGTGTGCCAAGAAGCAACCAACTGTCTCAAGATCAAGCACAGAACCTGAATACCGGCCTATGGCCCATACAACAGCAGAAATCACTTAGATCACTCATCTACTCCAAGAACTTCATGTTTCTTTACCTACAACTCCTACTCTTTTATGTGACAACCTCAGCTCCCTCTATATGACCATAAACCCAGTCTTTCATGCAAGAAGCAAACATATTGAACTTGACTACCATTATGTAAGAGAACAAGTAGCCAGAAAACTTTTAATCACCAAACATGTCTCCTCCCAAGATCAACTTGCCGACATATTCACAAAACCTCTATCTAAATATGTCTTCCAAAAACTACGAGCCAAACTCAGCCTACTCCCAAGTCCTAGCCTCGTTTGTGGGGGAGTATTAACGTATCCATGCGTATCCATGCAAATTCATGCAGCAGCAAATACAAAATCAGCAGCAAAAATATTTAAAATATTTAAATCATGATTGAGGAGTTATAAAGTTGTTTTGGAGAGATAAGGAAGAATTTAAATCATGATTAGGCTGAGTATCTTTCGGTTATTTAAGAGTTTAACGGCTACTTAGTCTCTTATGTGATGATAGGATAGATTGATATGGTTGTTATTTCAATATTCAAATATAGATTGCATTATCTGCTTTAATTCTGAAAAAAAAGGCCACAGCCGGTCTATATAAGTAGAAGGACTCTTGTATCAGTTTTAATCAAGGAAAAACAGTGAATAAACGACATATATATGGTTTACATTGTGTCGGTCTATATAAGTAGAAGGACTCTTGTATCAGTTAATCAAGGAAAAACAGTGGATAAACGACATATATATGGTGTACATTGTGTTTTTCTACATTAACCCCCAAAAAATGAGCTGTTTTTTTATGAGATATTTGCTGGATATTTATAAAAATATTCACAATGTTGCGCGCCTTTTACTTTTGTTCATATTATTTTATTAAAATTATGTGTTTCTAATTGTCTTTCAAATAAAATGAATTCTATTTTTTACAGCTCACAACAAAGTCTCCAAACTGCATGAAGACAAATGGAAAACTTGTATAACAAGTAAATGTCCCTACTTAGATCACAATCCAATAAATATATAGACATATCACTTGTTTTGGTACTATGCATTTACTAAAAGAAAATAAATGTTAGTTGCTTGTTTACTTCTGTTCATATTTATTTTATTTCATTTTGACCAAATCCAAGAATTATTTATTGGTATATAGCATATTTTATTGAACATATATATATATATATATATATATATATAGTAGAATTTATATCTATTACCGTATAATTTGGGTTGACAATAACAAATACTACCTCCGTCCGAAAATATAAGTTCATTTGGGGTTTTTCACACAGATTAAAAAAGTTGGTTAAAGTGGTTATTTGTCATTATATAATTTTAATAAAAAAGACCAAAATGACCTTTGACTGTCATTAATGCGAAGTAGTGAAAAGTGTATGAGTAAAAAAAGAAAAATGTAATAAATGTTTCATTGGTTTTTTAAATGAAATTACGTTATGGAACAAAACAAAAAAACTAAATAGACTTATATTTTGGGACGAAGGTATTATCTTGACAAAATGGTAGCCGTCCAAACTTTTATGAAGAAAGGCAGGAGTGTATTGTAGTATGTTTCAATTATTTAAGAAGATAAAAAAGAATTATGAAAAAAATCCGGCATTTGGTGCTATATATATTAGAATTTTTGTGACATTCACAGTTATAAATTCAGCAAATTTTTTTAACATCCAACTCAGAAGTTCACCTATTATATATTCAGTTCATATTTTTCTTTTATTATTATTTTTTCACAAAATTCTTTTATTATTAAGAAGACAATTGATGGCCAAGTTGGGATGTTTCGTTCTACTCTTTTCCATCATTTTCTCCGGTAAGTATTAGCACATGTTTTTTTTCTTCATAATTTGTATATTTTTATTTATTGATAGTTTGCAAACGAGTTTCCGTACGGATAAATGTTATCGCAACAAAAGGGAGATTAACCTAGCTAGCTTTGAATGGATGTACATCTGCAATACGAAATGAAATATAATAGTTTTTCGATACGAAGAGACATAGCTCTGCGTATGAAGAATAATGTCTATTGCTCTTGCAACAGTTCAGAAGTGGTGTTTTTTGCCTATATATAATAAGGCATTAGACCGCAAACATGCTCAATCCATTTGATCGAATCATATGCATCATCAATATATTATTTGAGAGTCTCTAGTTTGATCAAACGAATCATCATTTGAATCAAACACATCCCTTAAGACCTCTAACATTTCATTCCTAGACTGCGAGGGTGTAAGCATACATCGACTCATGTTTGCTTCTGAAGAGTGAGAGACTGGGAGTCATAGAAGCCCCCAACTTAATGCATGTAGGTTCAACACGTACTATCGTCACAACATAGCCTTAGCCAACTTCTGAACCAACTCCTAATTTTCAACATCATCAGGCGTGTTCGGCACAAGAGCCTCAAGGACATCATCAATTTTCTCGTTCTTCAGAAAATTCTTAGACTCTTTACCCATTCTGGATTAATTATTTTAATCGAAGTTGTCATAAATACTAAAACACAAGACATTTCTAGAAACACGAAAATAAATATATACAATATCCTCAGAGAGATTTTCAATAGTTTCTTAAAAAACAACACAACGTATTTACTTGTCTTTGAGTTCAATTTTTATGTTAATTTTCCAACAATAAGTAGTTAGAAAATTGTTGGTTAATTTCTGCTTTATTTCTTTTCATGCTATACATTGTTAGGACCAAGCACTTACCGTTTTTTTGGGGCCCAACACTTGTTTTTTTGTTTTTGTTTTTAATTATGCTGGAAGTGGGACTTGAACTCGGGATCTCCCGCTCCGATACCATGTTAGGATCAACCGTTTATCGTTGTACTAAAAAAACCAATTGGTGTTAGTAAATGTGCTACTATATTTCCTTATATCATACATTATTAGCAAATATTTAATTTCTTGCATGTGATTCTCAGTACGGGTACTAATTCAACTTCATTCCCTGCATATATGCAACAAAAGCAAATTATGGTCCAACAACAACTTCAACATTGATGAGGAATACATGGAGAAAAATGAATATGATGGAAATTCTGAAGATTGATCATGAAAAGTTCTGCAACCAATTCGGTTGCATAGTTCGGCCCGGATTGTACCAGGGGGACACCTGCCCAGAAACCTGCTTCTGCAAACTTGGTAAAACGAGTTTTGACAACTATGGCCAATGTTATGGTAGGCTTCCGGTATTTGAACCACCATAATATATATATATATATATATATATATATATATATATATATATATATATATATGAAGTTGCGCAAAATATATATCTCTCTTTTGATTGTTTTCCTTTCACGTTTTTCCGGCGGTTTACTTCTTCCGGCCCCTGTGCTTTGAATTTCGAGATGTTGATGAATGTCCAGATGGGATTGTGTTGTTTTCGTTTTCCGTTTCTCCGGCAGTTTTTTTCCCCTGTTTTGAATTTCACAATAATTGTAGGGTGGTCCATGTTCAAGTATTGGACCACTAAGTCATCAATTTTTACGAGAATGTACGGATGGAATCGTGTTGTTTTGCTTTCCCGTTTCTCTGGCGATTTTTTCTTTTCTTTTTTTCTCTTGGTTTTAATTTCAAATTTTCAAGATGTGTTGATGAATGTCTTGGATTGCATTGTGTGGGTTTATTGGTGTGTGTTGAATAAGAAGTTCAATATATATAATTCCCTCTAAAAACCGAGAAAAAAAACGGTGTTTATTCGTCCGACATATATCTACCTCATCATAAGTTGTGACACAAGATCCCGGAAACCGAGTGTTTTTTCTTTCGTAAATGAGTATCTGGCGCATTAAAATTAACCAACACTCTTAATCAATTCTCACATGTCATGATATATTGTATTATGAGAGATATGATGAAAGTCCTAAATCTAGGAGTGTATTGGGAAAAACACACATAAAAGCGAAATAATATTGAAACACGTACACAAACATTGATGTAAGATACGCTCCCAGAGGCAAGTAATTTTAAATAGTTTCAGTCTCCTCGATACATCTTACAAATCGGGATTTTATAGTTGTCTGGAAGTAAAACATGCCGAAAATAAAAACTACATTGTAATAATAGCAGGAATCAAGGCACGTGTTGGAAGAAACTTCCTAAACTGATGGATCCGGATCATTATTCAATGCGCAAAAAAATAAGGGGAAAAAAAAACAAACAGAGCATAAAGTTACGGTCAAAATACTGACAAATGCCAAAAAAAGGTCTCTCGGTCAAAATACTGACACATTCCAAAACGGTCTCTCTTGTAAATATAATCAATGGAATTAATGTTTTAAAAATAAATTGCGTCAAAATAAGGGGAAGAATTATGGTGGGGAGTAATTTGAGGAGTATACCAAGTGGAGGGTGTGATTAAATCTCACATAATTTCTCACACATAGTAGATGTTTGTAGGTGTGACATAGATTAATCACATCCATCTACTTGTAATACCTCTTAAATAACTCCCTACCATAACTTTTCTCGTAAATAAAAGTCACCTAACGGTTCAAAAATAGCATTTATTCGTGTGTGTTTTCAATACATTCAATTTATTATTCATCTAATAACTTTTCAAATATTAAAACAATTGCAAAAAAGATCACATGTATTTTTTTTCCTGAGAAAGTCACATGTATTTTAGACTTTATATAAACTAAAATTTAAAACTTTCATTCATTTTCTTAATCTACGTGAAAATTTCTAAAATAACTTTTATTTTAAGGCATGGGTAATAATATCTTCGTCCCAAAATATAAGTCATTTTACCTTTTTAGATTTGTCTCACAATATAAGTCATTCTATATTACTAATACAACATTTATTACTCGTTTCTCCATCTTACCCCGGCCTAATTTATTATTAATGTAACAACTTTTCATTACTCAACAACTACTGCATTAATGTAGTCAATGGTCATTTTAGACATTTAACCTTCAAATTTATGATATTCAACTATTTTCTTAATCTATATGATAACACTTAATAGACTTCTATTTTGGAATGGATGTATTACTTGATACGGGCCAAGTGATCTAACTCATTAAGGGAATATCAATTGTTTAAGCATTAAAATCGCGCGGTTTTTTTATACACATAATAAGGATGTACGGTAAAAGAGCAGGGGCCGGCCCTATAGTGAGGTCAGAGAGACCGCGGTCTTAAGCCCAACGGCGCCGGGAGGGCCCAACGGTATATGCTTCGCTAAAAGAAAACAAAATTGTGTAGATTCAATTCAATCCAACCTAATATAATATGTTAATTTTTTTTTGATAAAGGCCCAAATTTTTTTTTACTCCCTTCATGAACTGGTGCATGTATTGGTTTAGGTCGAACGTCGTTTCGTTGCGATAACATTATTTCGTTCGGCAACTCGTATGCAAAAGATTACAAAAAAAATATTTATGAAAAAAATATCTAACAAAAGGTTCCAAAAAAAAAAATTATTTTTCCCAAAAGACTACTTTGTAGGTATGTTTTGAGTCTATCAATAAATTGATACGGATGTTAAAAACGCGATAAGTATGTTTTTCAAAAAAAAAAAAAAAAACAACTTTAAACCCAAAATATGTCGGTACCCGTAAAAGAGAGAAGAAATATATGTTTATACTTAGAACAACCATATTACAATCGTTACTATGATAAAATCTCTCGTTCATATATATATGGTCACCGGGATACACAACTATGTGTATGGTGGGGTGGTCTCAAGCCCACCCAAAAAAAAAAAAAAAAACTAGTGAGAATATGTTTGTAGTACCTCATAATAAAGACCAAACTGATAACCAAGACCACCCCAAAATAACTAAGACCATCCTATAGTAAATTCCTGGTTCCGCCATGCACTGCCGGGATATTTGCAAGAACACTTTGGACGTGAAAACATGCATCCTACAGAAGGAGAAATTTTATGACACATACAGATGTTGTAACATGTTTATATCAGATGACGTGTTTTTTAACCACGTATTACTACTTTATGTCACCGGTACTACCATGAAAATTGCCATACAAATGTCGCTATAAGGCGTGCAAAGTGTTCTAGTGGTCAACCACCTCCACGTTAGCATCTTTCACTATTGTCTACCATGCGTCCATGCCTTATGTTTTTGCTTTTGTACGTTTTTCTTCTTATTTGATACTACTACAATATAACTCTATCAATCCTAATATTTAACGGGACCGGATAATATATATATATATATATATATATATATATATATATATATATATATATATATATATATATATATATATATATATCAACTTTATTTCTTCTTTAAATTTCTTCTACGACTTTATCTGCTAATAAACTGTAATTGTTGATCTTCATACCCTTTTTGCTTTTGATTTTTTTTTTTTAGCAGTCCCCTTTTCTCCAATTTTATCTTTAGGTGTTTACGTGAAATACAAGTAAGTAATATTTAGGTTTTTTGTCGAATTAATTATGCCTATTATGCCTTCTCATGTGCTCTCATGTGACATTATACGTAGAGTATCACGAATCCAGAGAAAAAAATATGTAGGGTTACCCGTCACAAAAACATAGTAATTAACTCTAAAAGAATTTGGGGTAACAGAGTGTTAAATTCAAAATTAAATTATTTCTCTAAGTAATTACTAGTTTATCAGTGTTAAATTCAAAAAAATTGGAAAACATAAGGGATGTTTTATTAAAATTTTCGGGTCGGAACTTGATTGGACGGGTAATTAGGTTAAAATTTTATCTTTTTTATTTGCTTAAAGCCCCCAGTTTTGCAAATTTTTTTTTTTAAAATTCCACCCCCGGGTGAAGTGGCTCTGCCTCTGTAAGGTATGCTATAGCACATCCTATGTATGAAATGAATCATAAAAATGTACTGATTTTCGTACAAATGTATTGTAATCACTCTTTTCCATTCTAGTTTACATTTATAGGAAATTTTTATGCGTTGTCTTTATTTTGTGCGACTATATTACACCCAAAGATAGTCATGTTTTAAATTGTAAATAATATTTGCGTTTAAAAACACAAGTATCTTTGGAACAATAATGTCCTCAACCAACCCCGGTTTTTCGGACTACAAAAAAATTGTCTTTCGGTTAACAGAAACTTGACTACTAAAAGATGTGGACTTGCTACATGCCCTCTATGTGGACATGTTGAGATATATGTGCCTGGCAAATGTCGTGGATGTTCTAAACATGTTATATGTATCAAAACTATATGTCTTCTATGGCACATCTGAAAATATCGATGCTCTTGGATTTTGGAACAAACATCGAACGATATATATTTCTACGTTGATAAACAACACTACCTCTCTTTCTCTGAATATTCATTACATATATATGTAATAACAAATTAAATGTCATTACACTTTCAGCTGGTCAGTACTTTCATCTCCTCGATATAATAAATATATAAACAACATACTAGTTTGATAAAAATATATTTCCGCCATCACATACTTATTGAATTCCATAGGCATGTGATAACTAATTAAGTCAATGCAAGATCTTACTTACTCCATCTTTTATAAATAAACTAGGCATGTGATCACATGTGGATCATGTTGAAATTTCATGTGATTGCATTATATCATTATTTACTTTAAAGGGTAAATTAAATGTTTGTACTCAACTTATTGACTTATTCCCTTTTCAAACTTACTTCATTTTAATTCTATAATGCGTGACATGTACATGTATTGTATGATTTAATTAAAACTATGTTTTAACATATGTTGTGAATGGTTAGAATGTTAATTATTAAACCATTTTTTGTTAATTTTACCGAATACCCTTTATACTAAACATAACAAACAATAACTCCCCGGTAAATGCTACATAGATCCGCCATTGCTTATAACAACAGAACACTGCCTACTACCCACCAAATAATGTACTGTTTTTGGTGAGATATTTGCTGGATATATATATATATATATATATATATATATATACATATTTCTCTTGGTTTGGTAACTATGCACTTACCAAAAGATAATAAATGTTTAGATGCCTTTTACTACTTTTGTTCATGTTATTTTATTAAAATTGTGTGTTCCTATTTGTCTTTCAAGATATAATCAATTTCTTACAGCTCACAACGTCAACAAGTCTTTAAAATTGCATGAGGACAAGAGGAAAACTTGTAAAACAAGTCAATGTCCCTACTTAGATCACTATCCAAGAATTATTTTTTATTGGGAAATAAATTTACCCCGGGATCTAAAACTACAGATTCACTATGATAGAAGAATTACAATTGTAATTTCATTGATTAAAATCGAGTTTACAGTATGGCTGTATATATATACACTTGGGGAAGATTCTAGAACTACGGAGAATATTACACAATAAATACAAATAAATATAAATAATCCTAATACGCCCCCTCAAGCGGGACGAGGAGGACGAAGGCCCAGCTTGGATTTAAAATGTGTAAACGGAAGCCGAGAAAGCGGTTTAGTGAGGGCATCGGCGAGCTAATCGGCACTGGACACATGAGATACACGAACCAGGCCGCGCTGAACATGATCACGGATAAAGTGATAATCAATGGCGACATGCTTCATATGTGAGTGGAAAACGGGATTAGCAGACAATTGAGTTGCACAAACATTGTCGCAAAAAATTACCGGAGTAGTAGCAACAGAGAAACCAAGATCCGCCAGAGATAAGTGAACCAAGCAAGTTCAGCAGCAGTATCAGTAACAGAGCGATATTCTGCTTCAGTAGAGAACGCGTAACAGAAGTCTGTTTCTTAGAGCTCCAGGAAACGAGATTTTGACCAAGGAAAACCAAATAGGCAGACGTGGACGAGTAACCGGCATCCTGATTCCCACCCCAATCAGCATCGGAGAAAGCATGAAGAGCAAGCAGGGACGCAGAGAACAATTGAAGACCATCATGCAGGGTACCGGCTAAGTAACGAAGAATACGTTTAACAAGCGACCAGTGATAATCAGAGGGAGCATGCATATACTGAGAAAGCTTGTTAACCGCATAAGCAATGTCTGGACGAGTGAACAAAAGATATTGTAGAGCACCCAGAACCTGACGATACTGAGTAACATCCGAATGCGGGAGAGAAGCCATAGCATCGGATGTGAAAGCATCAGAGGGTAGCGGAGTGGAGACAGGCTTGGAGTCCTGCATGTTAACCCGAGAAAGAAGCTCATGGGTATATTTGGTTTGAGTAAGCATGAGACCAGAAGCATTAGGGGTGACCTCAACACCCAAAAAATAAGATAAAGGCCCAAGATCCTTAAGAGAATCGCTGTCCAAGAGCATCAACAACCTGCTTAACCTGAGACGAAGAGCTACCAGTAATAATAATATCGTCAACATAAACAAGTAAAATAGTAATACTAGAAGCAGTCCTGGCAATAAATAGAGAAGAATCTGCAGCAGAGTTGACAAAACCAATAGAAAGAACAAAAGTCCGAAGTTCATGATACCAAGCCCGGGGAGCCTGCTTAAGCCCATAAATAACTTTATGAAGCTTGGAGACGTAAGTGGGTTGATCGGAGTCCTCAAAACCCGGAGGCTGAGTCATATAAACATCCTCGGAAAGAGAACCCTGTAAGAAGGCATTATTGACGTCGAGTTGACGCAGAGACCAACCCAAAGAAACTGCAAGGCTGAGAACCAGGCGAACTGTAGTAGGTTTTACCACAGGGCTAAAGGTCTCAAAATAATCAATACCGGGACGCTGGTTGAAGCCTTTTGCTACTAATCGAGCTTTGTAGCGGTCTATAGAGCCATCAGGATGGCGTTTAATCCGAAATACCCACTTGCAACCAACAACATTAAGATCAGAACTGGGAGGAACAAGAGACCAAGTACCATTGCGCACCAGCGCATCAAATTCTTCAGACATAGCGAGACGCCAATGTGGACTAGTGAAAGCTTGTTTAACAGTGGAGGGATCAGTATCAGAATATTGAGAATCCAACTGGGCGGTAAGGTTTAGGAGCTGGCGTGGTTTAAAGATGTGGTTGCGGGACCGAGTGACCATGGGATGTAAGGGTGGAGTCGGGGAAGGAGGTGAGGAGGAAGAGGGGGGAGGCGTGGGTGAAGAGACAGGAGCATGGGAGGAAGGAGGTGAAGAGGTTGGAACCAGAGAAGGAGGATGGGGGGGAGATGGGTGAGGAAGAAGGAGGAAGATCCGAATACAAGGCAGAAGGAAGCAGAGTATCAAGGGAAGGGAGATCTGTATCAGAAGAGATGGTGGCAAAAGGAAACAGATCCTCGACGAATCGAACATCACGTGAAACATACATGCGAGCACCAGAGAGATCATAGCACAGATAAGCACTTTGCGTGAGGGAGTACCCAAGAAACACATATGGTACAGAGGTGGAGTCCAGCTTATGGGAATTGTTTGGTGTAACCCACGGGTAACAGAGACAGCCAAATACTCGCAGCTTAGCATAGTTAGGAGGGGTGGAGTAGAGTTTTTCGTAGGGGGAGAGCATGGCTAAGGTTTTGGTGGGCATTCTGTTGATTAAATAGACAGCCGTGCTGACTGCATAAGACCAGTAGGTGATAGGCATGGAAGCATGAGTAAGAAGAGTGAGAGCCGTTTCGACTATATGTAGATGACGACGTTCAGAGATATCATTGTGTTGGGGGGTGTGAGGCGGGGAAGTGTGGTGTCAAAGTAAAGTGTTTTAATGTCGGCATCAAATAGTTTTTCAACATAAGGTTTAAATTTAATAAAAACCGTAGATACATCAGACTTATGAACGAGAGGATAAAACCAAATAAAACGAGTAAAGTGACCAACAAAAATGACATAGTATTTATAGCCATCAATCGAGTAAATAGGTGCAGTCCAAACATCCGATAAAATCACATCTAAGGGCCGGGAAGATTGCAAAGTAGAGGTAGTAAAAGGAAGCCGATGGCTTTTATTACTTAAACAAGCATCACAAGGAAAAGAAACAACTGATGATAAATCTAAACAATTGTTTTGAGCTAAAAATTGAATAATCGGAAAGGCTGGATGACCACAACGACGATGCCAAGTCGAGGTAGTCGTCTTATTGGCAGAAAAGGCGAGCAAAGGACTGGGGGACCAAGTGTAGACACCATCTTTAGCTTGGCCCTGGTGGAGGCATCGACCTGTCTTCAAATCCTTCACCAAAAAGGAATCAGATAAGAAGTCAATGGAAACGGAATTATCAGAACAAAATTTGGAAACAGACAAAAGATTTTGAGATAATTGGGGAACACACAAGACATTAGATAATCGAAATGAAGACAGTGAGGCAGAGCCAATATGACTAATAGTAAGAGAACGGCCATCACCAATAATAATATTGTCCAAACCTGTATAGGGATCATGCAGGGACAAGAGATTGAGATCATGGGTCATATGATGAGATGCACCACTGTCGAGCAACCAAGAAGACGCAGCTTGAGCAGGATAAGCCTGTGGGGGTGGTGAAGGCCTCGGGTTGGAAGGAGGGGTAGGTGGACGAGGCTGTTGTTGGAAAAACGGGTAGGTGGGACATCGTTTTACAGAATGTCCGAAGACGCCACATAGTTGACATTTCCCTTGATATAGGTGAGGGGCTCGGGTAGAAGGAGGTTGCAGGCTGGGAAAAGGAGAGGGTGTTGTAGGCATGGGAGGGGTCCTAGGAGGGAGAGGTAAGCGGGGTGGGTTGTAGGGAGGGATGGGGGGCTGTATGGGACTGGTGGACGGGAAGGGGAGTTCGGCCGAGGGGGGTAATGGGCGGCAAAGGCAGTGTATCCAGGCTGATTAACAACAGGATTATGGTGGAGTATACTGGCTTCATGTTTGAGCAACTTTTCATGCAGTTCGGGTAGGGTAATTAAGGTATCACGAGCCTGAATTGCTCGCGATAATTCAATATATTCAGGCCCCAGATTTTGCAAAATTAAATCAACAAGATCTTCAGGATGCATAGGTGAATCCAAGGCAACAAGTTCATCAGCCTTTGATTTAATTGACGTAAAGTAAGCGGAGACGGAAGAGTTACCTTTTGTGATGGATCGAATGTGATGTTTTAATTTTTTGATCCTACCATGACTGTGCTTACCAAATGTATCAGCGAGAATAGTCCATGCCTCTTGCGCAGAATGAGTGTGCTGAATAATGGTGACAAGCTCCGGTGACACCGACCCGAGAAGGACGTTATGAATCAACGAATCTTGACGAACCCACAAGTCATTTGCCGGATTGGGTGAGGAAACACCATCAGTGGTAATCAGTTTGGGCGGACAGGGTTGAGAGCCATCAATGAACCCAAGGAGGCCGTGACCGGTGAGAAGGGTGCTTAGTTGAAGCTTCCATGCCGTATAATTGGTGTTGGTCAGTTTGGTGGGTGCGTGGAGGGTGGGATTAAAAGCAACGACTGAGGAAATTGCGGGTGAGGGAGGGAGCTGCGTAGGCGTTGCAGCGGTAGGTGTTTCTGGTTGAGTGGTGCCGGAGGAGGAGTTTGCGGTGGACATGGCTACAGGGACGGAGTGTAGAACGAGAGGAGTAGGGAAGAAGAAGGCCGGGTATAGCTAGGGTTTATGGAAAAAAAAAACAGAAAGAAAAAGGACGAGAAAGCTGAAAGAAAAAAAGGGAGAATCGGATTCTCAACGCTCTGATACCATGATAGAAGAATTACAATTGTAATTTCATTGACTAAAATCGAGTTTACAGTATGGCTGTATATATATACACTTGGGGAAGATTCTAGAACTACGGAGAATATTACACAATAAATACAAATAAATATAAATAATCCTAATACACTACGACACGATGAACAATTCAGACGCGCATAACACATGTCATAATATATTTATACATCATTGGTCATAGTAGAATTTGTGTCACAAGAGCAGAATGTTATAAACATGTTTTTAAATGTAAAGAAAATGCACCTAGTACTGAAAAGACGAGTTTTATATAAACCTCGAACCAATATGATGGTAAGGTGGTTCAAGTCGGGTTACAATAATGACATGAACAAAGTCATAATGAAGAATGTATTGGAAAACTTAACCATGATTACAATAGTACATGCTCCATAATTGTTGCGTATGTAAAGCCAGCATGCGTGTCCCGAGATTACGTTAACATAAGAGATTACATGTGTGTCCCGAGCAAAAAACCTACTTGTGTCCTGGGGATATAGTCCAAAGCAACTACTCAATATGAGACGCGCGAGTCTATGCCTAGTCTAAGACCTGCCCGAGGCCTCCATCCTTATAGGGAAAATTCGTTCAATACCCTATTTTCGAAAATATATTCGAAATCTACACCACCTGAAATTCAAAATCCCCGTCTATCCCCTGTCTTAAAATGAGCAAATCCGCCCATTTTTAGGCGAACCCACCCAGTTTTCGCCCTTTACCCCGTCCACCCGTTGTCGGTCCCGCCCACCGCTGTCGGTCCCGCCCACCGCTGTCGGTCGTCTTCCAAGATGAGCGATCCCTCCCACTGTCCCGCCCATTAAGGACGATTTCGCCCATTTTTTTAAAATATCCATATTAATAGTCAGGTTCGCCCCATATCAAGTCCAATTTGTTTTTATGAAACAAAGTCGAAAGTACTTGAAGGATTAAAAGTGCAGAAGAGAATAATATTTCTTGATAGATTTTGCACTAGATTGTACACCTTATATCACCAACAAGATAATCTCATCTATCCACCTTGGGATTACACAAACATAATCTAAGGGTCCAAAATGTACCACATAGCAAACAGAAAATATAACACTTGTCACTCTCATATTCACTTATCAAAAGAGTATAAGTGAATCTACTTATTAGCTATATCTTTATCATCCCCCATCAAACGAAACTTGGTCTCAACTAAGTTGAGTTTGGCTCGTGCAGCAGTAAAAGCAGTAGTCCCAAGAGGTTTGGTCAAGGTGTCAGCTAGCTAAGAATGAGAAGGCACATATCTAACATGAAGTTGCTTGGCCAAGACTTGATTTCTGACAAAATGGACATCCACTTCAATATGTTTAGTCCTAGCATGAAACATAAGATTGTGAGCTAAGAAAGTAGCACTGGTGTTGTCACACCACAGTATAGGAACCTGAGACATAGGAACAGCCAGTTCAACTAGCAAAAACTTCAACCAGGTGACTTCTGCAGCAGCTTGAGCCAGTGATCTATACTCTGCTTCTGTACTAGATCTGGCCACAACATGCTGCTTCTTGGATGTCCAAGAAATAAGAGAGGATCCCAGATAAATGCAAAAACCAGATACAGACTTCCTATCATGAGGAGAAGTAGACCAATCAACATCAGAGTATCCCTGTACATGTAGGTCAGGGGAGTGCTTGAACTGTAATCCTAGATGTAATGTGCCTTTTACATAACTGAGAAGTCTTTTAACACCCTGCCAGTGGAGGTCTATAGGAGCAGCCATGAATTGGCTGAGAGTGTTGACACTGAAGGCAATAGCAGGCCTGGTAAGTGTGAGATATTGTAGGGCCCCAATGGTGCTCTTGTACATAGTAGGATCCTGCATCAGAGGGCCAGAATTTGGAATGAGCTCTTTGTGGGACACCATAGGAGTACTGCAGGGATTGATATTATGCATTCCAAGTCTGTGCAACAGTTGTGTGGCATAATAGGCTTGAGTAAGATATAGACCAGAGACATCCTTAAATGCCTCAACCCCCAAAAAATGACTGACTGATCCCAGTGACTTCAGTGCAAATTTCTGATCCAGCTTGTGAATGAAGGTGGTAATAGCTCCATTAGAGTTACCTGTGACTAGATTATCATCTACATAGATGAGGACAAACATAGTAACTTTAGAATCTTTAAAAATAAATAAGGAAGTGTTTGAAGCAGATTGTTTGAAGGTCAGACTCAGAAGATATGTCTTGAGAGCATCAAACCATGCTTTGAGGGCCTGTTTTAAGCCATACAAGGCCTTCTTCAAGTGGCACACATAATGTGCCTTATCAGGATCTGTAAATCCAGCAGACTGAGGCATGAAAATATCCTTCTGTAATTTTCCATTCAAAAAGGCATTATTCATATCAATATGCTGTATATCCCAATTAAAATGAACAGCTATAGCCAAGACAACTCTAATGGTTGCTGGTTTGATCACATGGCTGAAGGTATCATGAAAGTCTACACCATAACTTTGACTAAATCCTTGTGCAACAAGTCTAGCCTTATGCTTGTTGATTGTACCATCAGGGTTCAATTTCAATTTAAAAATCCACTTGTTTCAATAAGCTTCTGGTGTTTATAAGGAGGGACCAGATCCCATGTCTGATTGTTCTCAAGGGCTTTATACTCAGACTTCATAGCATCCAACCACTGAGGTTGATTCAATGCCTCAATCACTGTGGTAGGTTCAGGTTTGGATGAAGAAGATGCAGAGGCTAGATAGGAGTAGGTTTTTGGTTTGAAAATGCCACTTTTGGATCTAGTTTGCATAGGGTGACTGATTTGAGGAGGTGTTGGAACTGGAGATGGCGATGACTGTTAGGTTTTATGCCCGAAAGACAATTTGTAATTGTTTTATTTAAATAAATGACAGAATTTATTTCATCTTATTTATTCGCATTTATTGCCAATATGTATACACTACAGAAAACCCTAAGTATATTGATTATGTAATCACAACTCAGTGTATGGCTATACACACGAGGATTGAGTTTGTGAAATATACTTAAAATTAACTTAGTCCGTAGCGTTTATTAATCGGAGTACGGGTCTCTAGATTAATTTGCTATTAATGCGCCCAGAACACTTTACGGTGTGACAGTCTTATCCGGACTGTCGGTAATAGGGTACCTAGTGGGGCATTTATATATGATGATAATCATATAGGTTTGGACCGATTTGATTTGAGTTCTCGATATAATTCCGTGATCGAGAAGTCTTATCGAATCACAAGATGATCATATATGGATTAATCAATCCTGAGGTGATCACAGACAACCGCTTAGACTAGGGTAGAGTTTGATGTGTTAGTAAGGATCACTTCGCAGTATGTGGTCCAACACTTCTCGTTGGCTCTATTCTGGAATGAGTGAGTGGTCCGTGTTATCGCAGATATGGAATCCATTCCTTCCTCGAAGTAG
Organism: Gentiana dahurica var. dahurica; assembly: GCA_024500145.1. Classification (NCBI taxonomy): domain Eukaryota; kingdom Viridiplantae; phylum Streptophyta; class Magnoliopsida; order Gentianales; family Gentianaceae; genus Gentiana; species Gentiana dahurica. The sequence continues at coordinate 110,683,699 of CM044901.1, forward strand.
ATAGACAGTTCCTTTATTTGTTAACCCTAGAAACCGATCGATGGGCCCAGTTCATATTATATTGGTTATGAACTAATTGATCACTAGGGGTTAATGGTAAATAAGGATAATATGTTTCGAGAAGGGTTTACGGAAATATCCCGAATCGAAGTGAACGATCTATGGAGGATTTATCCGTATGTAATGATTATATCAATGGACGATTTCGACTCATAAATTGAGTGTAAGTTATCTATATTCGATAGAGTTCAATTTCGGGTTTATGGTGGTGTAATCCCGAATTAATAGGTTGGATATAATTATTCTGTCTGACGAATAATTTTATCTAATTTATTGTAGCTACTGAATATGGGTCCATGGTCCCCGACGTGGCTCCTAATATAGCATATAGGTTTCTCGTCGTTGCACCTCAATTATAATTAAATAGTGGATTGGGCTATTTAATTTGATATGTGGATTAATTGTTTAGTTGGACTAAATAATTAAATACACGGAAAAGACATTTTTCGTGGACTCGGCCCAAATTGGTGTGTTGACTTAATTTTTGGTCAAATATAGAAAAAAAGGTGCGTGACCTTATTTTTGAGAGAAAGGTGCGCATGAATTTTGTGATATTATTTAATTATTGGGAAATTAGTTTTCTTGGATAATTATTTAATGTGTGATTTATCTTTTATTTGTTAAATGATAATTCATGGAATATTAGATAATAATATGATTTATCCTAATTTGTTTGGGATAATTATTTTATTTATCTTTTATTTGGAAAAAGGATTAATGTAATAATTATCTCTTAATTATTTAATCGTTGGGGCTTAAGTTTTACTCTCCTATATAAAGAGAGTTCTCCCAAGCCTTTTGACAATCACTATTCACGTCACTATTCACAAGAGAAATTGGCTGATAATTTCGGCCTCTATTCTTAGGGTTCGAGTTGGAAAAATCTTCGGGATTTTTCCGGTAGCATATCAAGGAGGTCCGGCGGCGGGAAACACCATCCACTTGGTGTTGCTGGGAGACACACGTTGGAAGACGGTGGCTGCTTAATCACGTGTTCGCCTTTTTGATCTTGGAGTTAAGCACCATAAAAAGGTAGGCTCCTAAACCCCCTTGTAGATTTAGATCTTAAATTTATGTTTTTTGTTTCGTTTAGATCTAGATCTGATGCCTTCCGCTGCGTAATCGGGTCAATCTATGATTGATCCGACGATATTACATCTAACAAGTGGTATCGGAGCCTTTGATCTAACGATCAAAGAATATGAGTTTTAGATCTAGGAGTGGAAAAGCATGTTTTAGGTGTTTTTATTTCGTTTTTTTTAAATTCGAAATTTTGTCATGATGTATGTTTTGAATGTTGTGGTTGAAGAGATGGATTGGGTTGGTAATGTTTACCCGTAGATCTATTTTGTAGCTCCTTTGTTTAGTAACAATTGAGCATAGGAATTGTATTTTTTTTATGTCTTTTTTTTTGAAAATTATGTAAAAGTAGCATATTTTATTGTAATTTTATTATTCCGGGCTCGAAAAGATGAAGATCTTGAAGAAAAGATGAAGATCAAGGCGAAACCCAAGGTATGAATGAGGAGAAACGGTTTAAATTTTTTTAAAAAACTGCTACAGGACTTTCTGCGACGCTGAAAAGCGTCGCTATAAGTCCTGTTTATAAAATTGCATGCGGCTAGGGTATAAAGCTTGCGGCTGTGTCACAAAAAAAAAAAAAAAAAATTTTTTGTAACCTAATTTTTTTTATAAAGGGCTGCTGTATGGCAAAATAAAACAAAAAAAAAAAAAAAAATTCTGGGAAATCTTTTTTGTAACAGCCGAAAGAGAAAAAAAAAAAAGTTTTTTTTTGGCAGCCGCATGTAATAACAAAAAAAAAAAAAATTGATTAATTATAATAAATTGGTTTTATTTAATTAAAAATGCCAACTCCTCTCGGGTGTTCGTGGTTCGTGATCCGGCGGTTCGAGTTCAAGATTCGAAGATCAAGACTCGAAGACATAGTATAAGTTTTACTTTTCCTTAGAAAATAGTTAGTCGGGGGTACCAACGGTCCATCTCGGTGTTTACTTTTCGATATAATTTTGTGTTTGATCAAGATTACGTGCTTAAAACCGGAAAATTGCCATGACTTGCATCTTCATGATTCCACTCCAATGCATACATGTAGCTAGTTTATTTCGAATAAATTAGGCATGTATAACTCGAATAATTAGTATGAATGCTTATTAATTTAATATGTGGTAGTTAAATAATAAGTAGCTAATTATAAAAACCGAGGACCCGGGTTTATGTCAATCGTTTACGATTTTAGTGATGGATTCTCGGTGAATCCCACTTGGATAAATCGTTGAGCTTTTTCGGTGATGGCTTCTCAGTGAACCCACCTTAAACAAAAACGAGATTACGCTTTGGGTGACAACTTAGAAATCGGAGAATCTTAGTACATGGGTTCGGAAATGGTCTAACCATGGTTGGGCGAGTTCAACCGAGCTTGACTCAATCGACTCCCTCCACGTGTGATGTACGTTACAGCAGTTCGATAGGACTTAGCATAGCCGATAAGCCTTCGGGCTAAACGGGGCTTCTCTGCCGGATTGGCCTGAACTGTCACATATGTTCCAACGAATAAGACGGCGTAGGCTTGCCTACATAACCGAACCTATTCGGAGTACTTTGATTTATTGTTTCTTATTGTCAAGGCCAAAACCGTAATTAGTAAACCCACCACTTTTTCAAAATATTGAGTGGGAGCGGGGAAGGCGACAGCCAACCCCACGGCCTCTACTATAGATGCAAGCACGTGAGAGAATGGTGACACCTCGTGCCGCTTTGATTTCGCCCCCTTCGGATGGTGTTCACCGCTATCAAAATTCAAGGCTTGGTCTCCGAAAGGATAGGATATCGGGTACTCGCCGGGTCACTGACCTGCCCCTCGTAGGCATACTCGGGGCGTACTCTGAGATCTGATATAGTAGGTCACACTCTTTGTGGATATTTTCGAAATATCTAGGCTAGAAAAAGGAAGGTAATCAATGATTAAATGTCCGGGATGTCTGATTCCCGTGAGATGTTCGATCTCGAAGCTTAATCATTGAGAGACAGTGTCTCGGTTTAACCGTCATAATACTGATATCGACCCTCTCGGACAGTACTATACGAGGTTAAATCCTTGGAATGGTAGGATAGACTTCTTGTAGTTTATTATTCCTAAAACAATATATAGTAGTGTATATTTGATTAAGTTTCCATCATTTTATTTACAGCAACATGTCTTCGCAAATTCAAACTTTCTTGAATGATAAGCTTAATGGCGACAATTTTACTAAGTGGAAAAGTAACGTAAACGTGGTGCTCGTATTTGAGAATGCACAGTTTGTTTTGACTGAGGAGTGCCATGTTCTTCCCCCTCAAAATCCGCCTAAACGCATTTGCGATCAACATCAAAAATGGCAAGAGGCGAATAATAAGGCAAGAGGCATCTTCTTAGCCTCGGTGTCGGATGTCATTCGGAGCAAGATTGAGGGTTTTAATACTGCACGAGAAATCTTGCAGCATTTAACCACCATGTTTGGCAAACCGTCTGATCAAGCAAGACACGAGGCCGTGAGGAAGGCTGTCAATGCCAAGATGAGGTGGGGTCAGTCGGTTACTGGTCATGTGATGAACATGATTAGTTACTTTACCGATGCAGCAACTCATGGTGCGATTATAGACGATGCTACCCAAGTGTCAGTGATTCTCGAATCTCGACATCTGATTTCCTGACGTTCAGGACCAGCTACGTCATGTCTAAGGCTCACCTTTCCATGACGGAGTTGATCAATGAACTCCAAGTCTATGAGGGTCTTTCTTCGAAAGATAAAACCCAAGAGAAGGAAAAGAAGGCTGAGGCCAATGTGGTCTCAGCCAAGGCGTCTAAGTCAAACCAGCAGGGTAAACAAAAGAATAAGAAACAAACTGCGCCGGCGCCTAAACCTATGAAGAAGAAGGCTAAGCCGAATACACCATCCAAGCCCAAGGGCAAGTGTCATTACTGCAATGAGATAGGGCACTGGCGTCGTCATTGCCCCGTATATCTCAAAGATGTAAAGGATGGGAAGGTTAAGGCTAGCAATGGGAAAGATAAGAAAGGTAATCCTGAATTACTTGTCTTGGAATCTTTTAATGTAGCTAAAGATGTATCAAATTGGATACTGGATACTGGAGCTACTAACCATGTATGTTCTTCTTTACAGATCCTTAGTTCGTTTGAGGAGCTAGAGGAAGGAGCTCAAGTTATGAGAGTCGGCACCGGGGCGTTAGTTTCAGCAAAAGCAGTGGGAGCTGTGGTTTTACATTTTGGGAATAAAGTTTTACATTTGGACAATGTTTATTTCATTCCGAATTTTCGTAGAAATTTAATTTCAGATTCTGCTTTGAAAGATCAGTTGTACTCTGTTCTTTTATGAATAATGAGTTTACTATTTCAAAGAATGGTTTTACTTTGTGTACTACTGTGTTAGAAAACGGATTGTATTTCATTAAACCCACGCAAGCTCCCCTGCTAAATACTGAAATGTTTAAAGTAGCACATAAAAAATCTGCTAAAAGGCAGAAAATTTCTCATAAAGAAGATAGTACATATCTTTGGCACCTTAGGCTAGGTCATATTTCCTTGGAAAGAATCAAACGACTGGCTAAGGGTGATTCCTTAAAAGAGTTATATGTTGACTCATTGCCCGTCTGCGAATCTTGCCTGGAGGGAAAAATGACTAAGCGTCCTTTCTCGTCAAAAGGGAATAGGGCCAAAGAACCTCCAGAGTTAGTACATTCAGACCTTTGTGGTCCGATGAATGTGCAAGCTAGAGGCGGATTCGAGTATTTTGTTACTTTCATCGACGACTACTCGAGGTTCGGATATGTTTATCTGCTGCATCGAAAATCCGAGGCTTTTGGTAAGTTTAAGGAATTTCAAGCAGAAGCTGAAAGGCAGTTAGACAAGTCCTTGAAATGCCTTCGCTCTGATCGCGGAGGAGAGTACTTAGATACTGAGTTCACTGACTACCTACTTGAACATGGGATCTGTTCCCAACGTTCTGCGCCTAGGACACCTCAGCAAAATGAAGTTGCTGAAAGGAGAAATAGAACATTGATTGACATGGTCGATCAATGATGAGCTACGCCTCGCTACCGATATCCTTTTGGGGATATGCTCTAGAAGCAGCGGTATACATACTGAATGTAGTACCGTCAAAGTCTGTCACAAAGACACCTTATGAATTGTGGAGGGGACGGCCGGAAGGCCTAAATCACTTCCGCATTTGGGGATGTCCTGCACATGTGCTGGTAGACAAGACTAATAAACTACAAAAGCGTACGAAGGTATGTCTGTTTGTTGGTTACCCCAAGGGAACACGTGGAGGTCTGTTTTACGATCCGGAAGATAACAAGGTAATAGTATCCACTAACGCCACGTTTTTGGAGGATCAGTATATGACAGACTTCAAGCCTCGAAGTAAAGTCGTACTTGAGGAGTTACTTTCTGACGAGGTCAGACCACAAGTGCCACCTAGTGTCACTGTAGGCAACACTACGAATGCAACAGTCACCCCTAATCATAATCCACCCAGACGTACTGAGAGAGTGGTTCGGCCACCAAATCGGTATGGACAATCGAGGCGAACGTAGCCGTCTCTGATGGTGTGGAAGATGATCCAGTGTCCTTTCGCAAGGCCATGGAGGATCGTGACAAGGATCTATGGGTTGACGCGATGAATCAAGAGATAGAGTCTATGTACTCTAACTCTGTCTGGAAACTTGTAGATTGCCCCGAAGGGGTAAAACCCATAGGGAGCAAGTGGCTCTACAAGAGGAAGCGAGGAGTTGATGGTAAGGTGCAAACCTTTAAAGCACGGCTTGTAGCTAAGGGCTACACACAGAGAGAGGGTATAGACTACGAAGAGACCTTCTCCCCTGTGGCCATGCTTAAATCCATCCGGATCCTCCTTTCTATTGCTGCATGCCTAGATTATGAAATCTGGCAAATGGATGTCAAGACAGCGTTTCTTAACGGCTTTCTCGACGAGGAAATCTATATGCAGCAACCAGAAGGATACATCGAGGAAGGCCAAGAGCACAAAGTGTGCAAGTTGCTGAGATCCATTTATGGGTTGAAACAAGCATCTCGGTCTTGGAATCATAGATTTGATGACACCATTAAGTCATATGATTTCAAACAAAATCCTGATGAACCTTGTGTATACAAGAAAGTCATCAAGGATAAGGTTGCGTTCCTAGTGTTGTACGTAGACGACATTCTCCTGATTGGAAACGATAAGGGGATGTTGTCGGACGTTAAAATTTGGTTGGCCAGCCAATTCCAAATGAAAGATTTGAGAGAGGCGAATTATGTTCTCGGGATCCAATTAATACGGGATCGTAAGAACAAGATGTTAGCTCTTTCACAAGCCACTTACATTGATAAGGTGATGGCTAGATATAGCATGGCGGACGCAAAGAAGGGTTACCTACCAACCCGTCACGGCGTCCATCTCTCTAAGACTCAGAGTCCTCAGACTCCTGAGGAAACAGAGGCTATGCAAAGAGTGCCTTATGCTTCGGCTGTAGGTAGTTCTAATGTACGCTATGCTGTGCACTAGACCTGACATTTGTTATGGCGTTGGACTAGTCAGTCGCTATCAGTCGAATCCAGGCAATGAGCATTGGATTGCAGTAAAGAACCTCTTAAAGTACTTGAAGAGGACTAGGAATTATATGCTGGTATATTCGGTGCAAACCTGGATGTACAGGGGTACACTGACTCGACTTCCAGTCAGATAGAGATGATTTCAAATCTACCTCGGGCTCGGTGTTTACCATTGGTGGTGGTGCGATCATTTGGAGAAGCGTCAAGCAATCCAGCACGGCTGATTCTACTATGGAAGCTGAATACATAGCGGCCTCTGAGGCAGCTAAGGAAGCAGTTTGGCTCAGAAAGTTCCTGAGTGGTTTAGGGGTCTCTCCAAATCACAACGATCCGATCACTCTCTATTGTGACAACAATGGGGCTGTATCAAATTCGAAGGAACCCCGTAGTCACCGCAAGTCGAAGCATATCGAGCGAAAGTACCATTTAATCGGAGAGATAGTCCAAAGAGGTGACATTTCCGTCAAGAAAATCGCCTCTGCTGACAACCCTGCCGATCCATTCACCAAGACATTGCCGTTAGAAGTCTTCAACCGGCATTTGGAAACTATTGGTATTAGGGACATGACTTATTTGCTTTAGAGCAAGTGGGAGTTGTATTGCTGTAATATAGATATAGGGTGTGCTCTAAAACAATTAATCCACTTGCCTTTCGTGCAAGTGGGAGATTGTTAGGTTTTATGCCCGAAAGACAATTTGTAATTGTTTTATTTAAATAAATGACAGAATTTATTTCATCTTATTTATTCGCATTTATTGCCAATATGTATACACTGTAGAAAACCCTAAGTATATTGATTATGTAATCACAACTCAGTGTATGGCTATACACACGAGGATTGAGTTTGTGAAATATACTTAAAATTAACTTAGTCCGTAGCGTTTATTAATCGGAGTACGGGTCTCTAGATTAATTTGCTATTAATGCGCCCAGAACACTTTACGGTGTGACAGTCTTATCCGGACTATCGGTAATAGGGTACCTAGTGGGGCATTTATATATGATGATAATCATATAGGGCTGGACCGATTTGATTTGAGTTCTCGATATAATTCCGTATTCGAGAAGTCTTATCGAATCACAAGATGATCATATATGGATTAATCTCAATCCTGAGGTGATCACAGACAACTGCTTAGACTAGGGTAGAGTTTGATGTGTTAGTAAGGATCACTTCGCAGTATGTGGTCCAACACTTCTCGTTGGCCCTATTCTGGAATGAGTGAGTGGTCTGTGTTATCACAGATATGGAATCCATTCCTTCCCTCGGGAAGTAGACAGACAGTTCCCTTATTTGTTAACCCTAGAAACTGATCGATGGGCCCAGTTCATATTATATTGGTTATGAACTAATTGATCACTAGGGGGTTAATGGTAAATAAGGATGATATGTTTCGAGAAGGGTTTACGGAAATATCCCGAATCGAAGTGAACAGTCTATGGAGGATTTATCCGTATGTAATGATTATATCAGTGGACGATTTCGACTCATAAATTGAGTGTAAGTTATCTATATTCGATAGAGTTCAATTTTGGGTTTATGGTGGTGTAATCCCGAATTAATAGGTTGGATATAATTATTCTGTCTGACGAATAATTTTATCTAATTTATTGTAGCTACTGAATATGGGTCCATGGTCCCCGACGTGGCTCCTAATATAGCATATAGGTTTCTCGTCGTTGCACCTCAATTATAATTAAATAGTGGATTGGGCTATTTAATTTGATATGTGGATTAATTGTTTAGTTGGACTAAATAATTAAATACACGGAAAAGACATTTTTCGTGGACTCGGCCCAAATTGGTGTGTTGACTTAATTTTTGGTCAAATATAGAAAAAAGGTGCGTGACCTTATTTTTGAGAGAAAGGTGCGCATGAATTTTGTGATATTATTTAATTATTGGGAAATTAGTTTTCTTGGATAATTATTTAATGTGTGATTTATCTTTTATTTGTTAAATGATAATTCATGGAATATTAGATAATAATATGATTTATCCTAATTTGTTTGGGATAATTATTTTATTTATCTTTTATTTGGAAAAAGGATTAATGTAATAATTATCTCTTAATTATTTAATCCTTGGGGCTTAAGTTTTACTCTCCTATATAAAGAGAGTTCTCCCAAGCCTTTTGACAATCACTATTCACGTCACTATTCACAAGAGAAATTGGCTGATAATTTCGGCCTCTATTCTTAGGGTTCGAGTTGGAAAAATCTTCGGGATTTTTCCGGTAGCATATCAAGGAGGTCCCGCGGCGGGAAACACCATCCACTTGGTGTTGCTGGGAGACACACGTTGGAAGACGGTGGCTGCTTAATCACGTGTTCAAGGAGCCTTTTTGATCTTGGAGTTAAGCACCATAAAAAGGTAGGCTCCTAAACCCCCTTGTAGATTTAGATCTTAAATTTATGTTTTTTGTTTCGTTTAGATCTAGATCTGATGCCTTCCGCTGCGTAATCGGGTCAAACTATGATTGATCCGACGATATTACATCTAACAATGACAAGGGTGATGGTGAAGAGGATGATGGAGATGCCTGTGGACTAGTTGTGGAGTCAGTAGATTGTAGAGGAGACAGATGATTTCTCTCTGCCCTATCTGCAGGAGATATAGGATGAGTGACTCAGATGGAGACATGTGCAAAGGAGTATCCAGATCAGGACCAGAATTTTGTGAAGGTGACTGAAACAAGGATGGATCAGGGTTATGAGGAGATGTAGCAGGTTGTTCAAAAGGATTTAAGAACTCAGAATACACAGATGAGTCAAGGGAAACACAGTAGCTAGGTGGTGCAGATTGAATAGCAGTAGATGAGGATGCAAACCCTAACTGAAAAGGGACTTCTTCCTCATTAATGACAACATGCCTAGAGATATAAATTCTGCTTGAAGGATCTAAACACTTAAATCCCTTGTGACTCTCACTGAACCCTATAAAGACACATTTTCTGGTGTGAAAATCAAATTTATGCCTGTTATATGGCATAAGAAGAGGAAAACAAGCACATCCAAACACTTTGAGGTTTGTGTAAATAAGTTTAACCCTAAAAAGTTTCTCAAAAGGTGACAACTGATTTAAAACTGATGTAGGCATATAGTTAATAAGCAAAACAGCATGCTGAAAGCTTTCCCACCAGAATTTAAGGGGTAATTTTGCTTGTGCCATTAAAGTAAGCCCTAGTTCAGTGATGTGCCTATGCTTTCTCTCAGTTTTACCATTTTGCTCATAGATATGAGGGCTAGGGTGTCTAAAGTGTATTCCACATTCTTTCAACACATGAATAAAAGATCTGTATTCTCCTCCCCAATCTGACTGAATAGTTTTAATTTTCAGAGAGAACTGATTTTCTACAAGTTTTTTGAAGTTCAATAAGGCTTGTAAGGCACCTGATTTGAATTTTAAAGGATAAATCCAAGTAAAATGTGTACAATCATCCACAAAGTGTATATAGTACGTGAAATCAGACACTGACATAACAGGAGCAGGTCCCCTTAGGTCTGTGTGTATGAGCTCAAGAGGAGAAATAGTAACAATTTCAGAATTATTAAAAGGCAAAGCATGGTGTTTACCATACTGGCAAGCATCACAAAAATTTATTTCATTACTGAAAGGAAGATTAAAACTCTTCATAACTTGACTCAATACTTTGATTGAAGGATGACCTAGCCTTCTATGCCCAATAACATTATTCTTAGGTCTACCAACACTACTAACAAAAGACTTAGGTTTCCAAACACCAAGCTGCTGTGAATAGGAAGACTGAATGCTGGAATTTTAGGAGAATTTTTTGGATTGAAGGGAGTTCTGATGTTGAAGAGGTAGCTGATACAAACCATTGACAACTTTACCTTGAAGCAGGACCTGTCCTGTGACCTTGTCCTTAACAAAACAACCAAGATTAGTAAACTCTACACAGACAGGATTATCAGAAGTTAACTTAGAGATACTAACAAGATCTTTAGTGATAGAAGGAACATGTAAGATATGGTTTAAGTGTATAGTGGAGTTAGAAACAGGATGACAATGGAACCAAGGTGAGCAATTTTAAGTTGAGAACCATTACCTACACCCACAGTTTCTGAGCCATTGTACTCACTCCTCAATTGAAGTTTGCCAAGATCTGAAGTAATGTGGTTTGTAGCCCCACTAACTGCATACCAATTGGGATCATTCAAGGTTTCTGGACCAACTAAATATGCAGTAGGGGCTTGAGAACTGCCCTGATTGCCTTGACTTGGTGGAGTAGGATTGAAATTAGTATCAAACATGTACCAACATTCTACAACAGTATGACCAGACTTGTTGCAGAGTTGACAAATAGGCCTAGATCTATTATTGTTATACCATGCTCTACCTCTTCCTCTACACCTTCCTCCTCTTTGGTTTGAACCACCTCTACCTCTGCCTTGTCCCTGATAATTGTTGTTGTTATGATTCCTGCCTCTGCCCTGATAGCCATCACCTCCTTGTGTTCTAATTGCAGCATTGGCAGATGCCTGGGACAAATCAAGATTTGTAGCAGGATTAAACCTAGCTATGAGCCTTTCATGAGTGATTAGTTGAGCTTGTACTTCTGGCCATGACAGTGCTCCCATTCTAGCATTTAAATTGACAATCACAGACTCATATTCCTTGCCTAGACCTCCCAAAGTAGATAGAATAAGTTCAGATATGGTGATAGGGTATCCAGTTGCACTCAACTTATCCGAGTAAGTTTTCATTTGGGCTAGATAGTCGGACATGCTCTTAGATCCTTTCTATGCTTTAGTTAGAGCATCCTTGTACTCAAGCATCTGAGCTTCAAACTGATTATTGAACAATAGCTCCAAAGTTTGCCATATTTCATTAGCAGGGGTACAACCTGCTACTTCAACCAGGGCCTCTTCTTTCATAGAGGCCAGCAGCCAACCAGTCAGTAAGGCATCTGATGATAGTCAACTTTACTTTGCTCCGGTGCATATTTCAACCCCCGTTTACGGCACTTTTGGCTCATTCCGGGCAATTCTAGGCCATGTTAAGGGAGAAAACACACAATGCATTCACTTTGAGGTAAACCATCATATAGATGGCAAACCTTGCTATTTGACGATGTTTTTAGTCCTTTCGAGTCCTAGTTATCTTGTGAGACTATGCTCGGTATCTGTTTAGATGTCATGACACAGGATATAGGTGCTCGTAAGCCTGGAGGGTAAGGTATTGAGCTCATAAAGGCAAGACCGAGGTTCGGGGATGGGAAAAGCTGAAGGAATGCAGTTAATACGTACGCATTCCATGTGATGCGTACGCATTCTTGATACATGATGCTCAAGCTTGAAGAATCAGGAACAATGCGTACGCATTGCGTATAATGTGTACGCATTCCAGAAGCAGCAGCAAGTCAAGGATTTGGGGGTAAAACGTTCAATACGTACGCATGCAGGGCAATGCGTACGCATCCATCTCAGCAGGATCAAGTTTTCCCAGACAGCCATAGAGTAATGCGTGCGCATTCAGATAGGGATATGTACGCATTGGACAGTTTAAAGAGCAATTTTGAGGCATATATAAATAGAGTTCTTTGCACAGTGTTGGATATACTTTTGATACTACACTTTACCTAGAATCCTCTTCCTCATACCCTTTTCACCCCTTTAGATCGAAGTTTCCCCTTTCACTCTTAGATTCACTTCTACATTAGTTATTACATAGAATTAGCATAATCTAGCTCAATTTTCTTTTCTATTTTTGGATTTTGGTTATTTTGGGTCTTCTTCATCATCAATTGACATTGAGTGTGATGAAGCTTGATGTAATTCAGATTTCTCTACGAATTTGGTAATCAATATCAGTTGCCTCTTTCTTATGGCTTTAATTTTGCCTTTAATTGTTGTTTTTAGTTTTATTATGAGTAGCTAAACATCTCATAGTCAAATAATGTGAAGATTGATGAAATCACTCTCTAATTGATGAAATTGGGAATGGGTAGTGCTTAATTGTTGTTATATTGACGAATTCATGTCTTAAAACTTGTTATCAATGCTTGGATTAGATTGTACACCTAGTTCATGAACACACACACCACTTTTATAAATGTATGTTGCGAAGGGGTGTGAGAAAAGGGGTTTTAAGATCATTCCTTATAATCAACTGAGTTGTTTAGATTGATTAGGGAGTGAGGTTCAATCGGTTGTGTATTTTTCTAACTCTAGCGCGTTAATCTTGTTTCGGTCAGTTAAATCCTTAAAGGCGGACTGTTGAACCGGGCAAAGGGTGTTCGATTGTTGCATGGCGTCTTACACTAGCTTAGGAGTTTGCACCCATGAATGAGTCGATATAAGTGTAGGTTGGTAGGTTGGTTAATTCCATTCCCGAGTTAATCAATTAGAGGGGCGAAAGTAATCAATCGGATCATGGTTTGGCTATGTTTATCTTTATATCTCTTCATATCCTTAATCTAGATATCGTTTTAGTGTAATTGAATACTTGAAACATCGTGTTGACCTAAACTAAATCTGAAGACGACTTTGGTATTCGATAAATTCCTCGTGGGATACGACCTTGCTCGCTACTAGAGTGAATCCGACTCGGTACACTGCCGATTAAAGTTGGACTGTCACTATTTTGGCCATCAACATCCTTGGCTATCCATTCATCATAAGCAGGATTGACAGGATGAACGATGGATGAGGTAACATTAGGTACACCTAAGTACTTAGACGGACAATGATGAGTACCAAAAAAGAATCCTTCTAATTTATGACCTCTGATAACAGGAAGCACAGTGAATTTCCATAGCAAGTAATAGTTTCTGTCCAATTTAACAGAACAACTTTGATTCAAATTACCTCCAAGAGTCTGCATGGGTACCAAAGAAGAGGAAACCGGTCTGACTGTGAGAGGGGCGATCTGAGAGCTTGGATTCATCGAGTATCCAACAGAGTAAGATCCAAATCCCATGGTAGGCTGCTGTAAACCACCTGAGAATCCAAACGGAATGAACGTTGAGCTTGGAAACGGCACAGTCATGGCAGAATTTGGTGGGGTTGTCATTTGCAGCGGTGAAGCTGTCATTTGAACGGTGGTTGTTACAGAAGTTGGTTGGGTTGAGAGAGAGGGAGTATTCATTGTGGAAGTATAGCTTGTTTGACCGGTGTTTTGGCCGGCAGCTGAAGACGGTGGTGGCTCCATTGGCCCGAACACCGTTGACTCCGATACCAACTTGAAGGATTAAAAGTGCAGAAGAGAATAATATTTCTTGATAGATTTTGCACTGGATTGTACACCTTATATCACCAACAAGATAATCTCATCTATCCACCTTAGGATTACACAAACATAATCTAAGGGTCCAAAATGTACCACATAGCAAACAGAAAATATAACACTTGTCACTCTCATATTCACTTATCAAAAGACTATAAGTGAATCTACTTATTAGCTATATCTTTATCAAAATTTGAGAGACAAATTGTAAGGGATCTGAAAAATTAAATGGAATGAAGATGAATTAAAACGAAATTTACCTTCAAATCGTTTTGGGAAACTAAAATTATGCTTCGGATTTGAACCTTCAAATCTTGATGAACCTTCGATTGCTTCAATGGAGAAAGTTGATTTTTTTTAAATTTTTTTAAATGAATGACAGTCGAAATTTGATCTTGATGAACCTTCGAATGCTTCAATGGAGAAAGTCAATTTTTTTATTCTTTTTTATGAAGAAAGACGGAATTTGAGGAGAGAACCCGGTAGAATGAAGAAGAATTTGGTGGAAAGAAGGAGAATGGGCGAACCGGCCGGGTTACTGTGGATTTTCATTAAATGGGCGAGAAGTGGGCGAAATCGCCCATCCTGGAGGGCGAGACCAACGGCGGTGAGCGGGAAAATGGGCGGGACCGACAGCGGGTGGTCGGGGAAAAGGACGAAAAATGGGCGGGTTCGCCTAAAATGGGCGGATTCGTTCATTTTAAGATGGGGAATAGACGGAGATTTTGAATTTCAAGTGGTGTAGATTTCAGATAAATTTTCAAAAAAAGAGTATAAAACGAAATTCTCCATCTTTATACAATAGTAAGATTCTTCTCGATCCTATTTCATTAGTGAAATATAACTAATATAAGAGTTGTATCACAACAAATGTCACAATACATTATTGTGTCATTGATCGTGATCAGGAACGGACCCAATGTAGAAAGAGTACATAGCTATTTATAATAAAATCAAACAGATAATTTTTTATTTATTTTATTATAATAATTGTTGCATACTGTCTGCCGACGAATAGTAAGAAAGAAGTATTCCACGTCATATGAGCTGTGCTGTAATTATCAAATAAAAATTAAAATAATTGGTTTTCTAGTGGTAATAATACCCAATTTGCTTTAAAATATATAAGTAGAAAAAGCATTTTGTTGGTCAATAGTCGTTTTCATAAATTTGGTAGAATGTAAATAAATAAATACAGGGGCAAAATATATATATAAGTGTAAAGCCACGTGGTTGCTGACAAATACTTTATTTTTTTTTAAAGGATGACATAGACACATAGTGGACCGTTGGAAATGGGCAACTACCTTTTCTTTTATGGCTGGCAAAGCAACTAATCAAACAACATTTCATATATACGTTTTTTTTTTTTTTTAGGGATATATGTACTTTATTCATTGAATAAAAATCAATGCATACTTAGAGTTTTGGTGTTCAAGACAGTGACCGACATAGGATCATGAGTGGATAAGACGATAATCTGAGACTTTTTTTTACAATTTGAAAATTTTATATGGAAAATTAGGAATAATGACACAATCTGAAATATTTTTAAGTAACAGGACAACTACATATTTTTTATAGGGAGAAGGACAACTGCATAATTTTTATAGCGAGAAGGACAAACAGTGAATCCCGAAAATCAGTGAATCTCCCCAGTGAATCCCGAAATCAGTGAATTTCGACAGTGAATCCCGAAAATTAGTGAATTTCGACGATGAATTTTGAAAATTAGTGAATTTCGACAGTGAATTTCGTCAGTGAATTTAAACAGTGAATTTCGAACACAAGTGAATTTCGACAGTGAATAAATAGTTTTGTCCTTTATGCAAAAGTTTCAAAAAACTGTCCTTCTACTCAATTGATGAAATATTTCTGTCCTTCTCCCTCATTCCCCCAATTTTATATTAGTGTTTTTCTTTTTCTTCTTTTGAATTTGAGAAACAACATTACTATATAACGAAAATACACATTACTATATATTTCGCGATGAATATTATAGAAAAACAATATTATTTATCGTATTATTCAAATACATTAATCATTCCACTCAGAGATATATGTACTTTATTCATTGAATAAAAATCAAGTCGAATATTTCATGTGCATACTTAGAGTTTTGGTGTTCAAGATAGTGACCGACATAAGATCCTAAGTGAATAAGACGATAATCTGAGACTTTTTTTCACAATTTGAAAATTTTATACTAGTGTTTTTCTTCTTCTTCTTTTGAATTTGAGAAACAACATTACTATATAACGAAAATAAACATTACTATATATTTTGCGATGAATATTGTAGAAAAACACTATTATTTATCGTATTATCCAAATACATTAATCATTCTACTCAGATTAATAAGCATTTCACAATTAAAAAAAAAATGTTATGATAGAGAAAAAAAAATTCACACATTAGTATTTTTATTTTTAATAAGTAAAATCTTATTAATATTTGTATATATAGATGTATCACTTTTGTAGACGACGTATATTTATTTACAGAATAAAATTTTATGTTGATTTATTCGATTATTAAAGTTGATAGGTGCGAAAATAAACTTTAAAGGGGTGGTACCTAACATGTATAGTAGTTTTATTTTGCGGATTCGAGGGGGGCGACTACTCCCCTCCCCCTAAGGTAGATCAACATCTGCTTCGAGATCAACTAACTAAATTAATTCGAAATCCAGTCCAAATAATGACGTAGAGTCTGATTAATTCTTACTCGAAGGTAAATGTTTGACGCATAGTTGCTAGTAAATACTCTGTTCTTGAGGCCTACACTACCAAAGATCAGAGAAGAAATAGCCCTACTTTTTTTTAGAGATATGATATACTGTGTCAAGATGTGATTAAAAAAAAAAACATTCTCAAAGCAATGCAAGTTGTTGAGACTTTCTCAAAAGATGTTACAAGATGCCAAATGGATGTTGTTGCTAAAACAGGGGACACTTTAATCTTCAAAAAAATCTAAGTTCCCAAGAAAAAACATTAAAAATAAAATAAATTAAATTAAATTAAATTAAATACAAATAAATTAGTACTAACTTAGAAATTTTATATATGATGATGAAACAGGAAGGAACGTGGTAGGACTTTGTCGGTCCAGCCTCCAAGTGCACCATGTGGGATGTGGTAGAAAAAGAAGAGAAATTTGTAAGTAAGGCTCGGTCGGAATCTAACATTTTTTCCAGGCCATGCACATAATAATTTCTACGGCATTTTGTTCCAAAACGTGGAAGTTTTTATGTTTTGGAGTTAGTCTGTAGAAATTTCTACAAGCTATTATGAACTTAGTGTTTTGTATTTCTACGACCCTTGTTTTGGCATTTTTTTTCAGGCTATGCATGTAATAACCCCAAACTGTAGAAATTTATACGGGGTATGCATGTAATAATTTCTACGGCTCTTTATTACTGAACTTGGAAATTTCTACATTTTGTGTTAACCCGTAAAAAAATTTACGAGCTAATATGAATTTAGTGTTTTGCATTTCTACGAGCTATTTAAAAAAATGACAGATAAAGTTGTACCTGAAAACGAATATCAGACCCTAATCAAGTCTGACTTCCAAGTTTCTCAAAAAAGAAAAATGGTTTGCGTTCAGTTATATCAAAGTGTTTTTAGCCTTACACTTTATCAGAAATAATTGATTGGTAAATTTGATTATAAGTCGATTATAAACTCTATAATCAATAACTTAAAAATCGATTATATTGTAATATATTAAAACGATAGATTTAACGTGATTTCATTAAAAACAGTAAAACGAAAAGGGTACAACAAGAGAAATCTTTACACGGTAATTCCGTTTGAAGTGAAGTAAAAGACGATGTGATCACATCACACGATTTATATTGGTTATGATCTTTTCGCATATCATGGAAGTTACATGCAAGAAAATTTCGTACAACAGATGAATTAACTTTTTCCTAGCGTGCAATAAATGGAGGGCCTTACAATCCATTATTGATTTTTCCGAATATGGCAAAATTGTTATGATTAAGATCGTACGCCCACCGAATAAAAGGAGAGTGATGAGGGCACCGACTCCCAGTGGCGGACCCAGAAACTTTTTTCAGCGGGATCCGTAAATATTTAGCACAGTAAATAATTTTTTTCACAGGGTTCAAAATATTTTCTATAGGCAAAATGTAGAGTATTTCTATTTTTAACGGGGTCCGTGGACCCCCTTTACTATAACGTAGATCCACCCCTGCCGACTCCATCCCCCGTTTTGTACACACATAAAATTTCAACCACACTCTTATTAAAAAAAATAAAAAATAAAAAGCAAAAAGCAAAAAAAAATCAAGGCCACAAATGTAATAATTCGGGAGATATATGGTACACAGATTTTCGGGGACTGTATCAATTTCCTAAAAATAATTACTCAGAGTCACAGAGGGGTCTATTTCAAGTAAAATAGAAAATGTTTGTACCAATTTGATGGGAAAATGTATTTCATAATAAAATAATATACAATTATATTTCATTGATCGTAGTGTTGACTTATTCATGATTCTGGTCCAAACCCGAACATGATTAAATGTATAAAGTTTATTGTGACACATTTATAATCATTTCGTTGCGACAATAGTATTTCTGTTTAATCGGACGTTTAAAAAGTATTGCTATTTTCATAAAGAATTGTAAAATATAGCAAACAATGCGGGACATAACAAAATATAATAAAATATAGCAAAGCATTACATCGACCTTTGGTATGCCCCGCGATGGTTTGAGATACTTTATTATACTCGGCGTATCATTTCGACGTGACAATATATAGTTTTTGATATTTAATAAGGTATCAAGTGTAAAATAGCGATTCAAATCATAGACACATTAAAATTCATTTGTTACAAAATATTTACTCGGATCTATAAGATATTAAATCTCTAAATTCCAAAATACATTTACCACATAAAATGCATATTCTCAATTTTGGAATATGCATTGCAAAGATTCTCATGTATTTAACACTGAACAGAGGTTTAGTAAACCAAATAAGTAGTGTTTAAATTAATAAAATAGGCAATTTGTTAATTTGTTAAAAGTATGGGATACAAAGTTATTATTATCTTTTAATGTGGTGCTTTATGTTACAAAGATTTGCATATCCAAATGCAATGGATCACTTGCCTTAACCATGTGCTTATTTTACTTAATAAAGCACATTTACATATTTTCTTCCTACTGCTAGTGCTATAGTCACACACCCCCCACAATGTTTTGTTGATGTCAATTGTTACCCCACAAGTTGTGGAATATTTTAATTTGACCCCTAAATGTAGGAATTTATTAATCCCCTTCTAATGTCTTGCAATAAATGAATCCCTCAATTTGTTGAGAAGGAGATGTCATGCATATTTAGAGGCGTTATATGTTATATGGACCATTTCTAGTTAGGAAATTCTACTACGCTGACTCGTTAATAAAGAGTTTCACTTCGTCCGATCAGAATAAAATATATGGTATGGTTTATGTATATTTAAGGTGGCCTGCAGTTTGTATGTAACGTGTTTCAATGATTTTATGGTGGTCCACGCTCGACTAATCGAGATCTGGAAAAATGTTTTATTTCTAAACTTGAAGTTTTTTATAGATAAAAGTTTTAGTACGTCCAAATTGTACAATGTCTTTTTACGTGAATATATAAATTTGAGGTTGCTGTCCCAGCTACCAATTGTGCTTAATTATTGATTTACGGGTAGGTATCTCGTTATTATTATTATTATTATTATTACAAAACACATACAACATCCGTTCTAAAATATACGTCATCATACACTTTTTGTTTTGTCCCACAATATAAGTCATTCTACATTGCTAATGCAACATTTATCACTCTTTTCTCTATCTTACCCATAATTTATTATCAATCCAACCATTTTTCATTACTTAACAACTATTGCATTAATGATACTTTATGAGCATTTTAGACATTAACCATCAAATTTATGACATTCAACCATTTTCTTAATCCGTGTGAAAACTAGGATGACTTATATTTTGAAACAGATGTAGTATATAATAAAAAATGTCATGTTTCCAATATACAACAATGAATATATGATATTCTTCTAACTATAAAAATTGACACCTTAAAAAAATTGCATATATGTCGAGTAAAAGCTTCAAGTTGAAACAGCTAAAATGACCCTCAGTAGCTAGAGTGCAGGTAGAGATTAATTTGTTGGATTTGTTACCATCTCGTGTTTGGGTTCAAAGTGAAACAGGGGCTGGTTTTTGGCAGGCAATTGAACTTGAAACATCCTTACCTTCATATTGTAGATACTGTTGGCATATAGGACATCAAGAGCATTCTTGTAGAATTAAGTACCCCGATTTGCAGTACAATTATGCCCAAAAACAAAGACCAATCATACACCAAGAGTACATACCAAAGCCCCAACTATTTAGAGAAAATAGCCAGGACATAGACACAGTGAAAAATGAGAATATCTCATTAGTTATAGACCCCACTGTAGATACACACAAAAGCGAAAATAGCTCTTTTGTTATGGACCTCACTGCCTCAAAGTCTTTTTCAAGTCATGAACAGGGTGAAACGAGCCAAAAGAAAGCACAAATGCAAGAAATAAGTGTAAAACCAACAGCTCCAAAAACAGCAGTGGTGCAAGTGACACCAGGTGTTGTTATGTGTGATTTGCAGGTCTCAAAAACAGCCCCAAATGCAGTAGCCCTTATGAAATCCCCCTCCAAAGAACCAGTTTATTTGGCTGACAATACCCAAGATTTAACTGATGCACCTCTTCTCCTGGGCACAAACGCTGATGAAGAAGTTAGGCAAATGCAGTCCAACTCTGATGCAATGTTGAATAAAGAGGCAGTTTGTTTTTTGGCACATACGGGTCTTGCATCCTGTGATCAGAATAATTTTGAGAACTCGGGCAGCAAGTCATTAACTACACGAATGGATGATGTCTCTCAAAAACTTGATGTTGCATCAAACCAAGGGCCTGAAGCTGTACCAACAAACACAGAAGGTTCTGCAACTGTTTAGGAGGGAGTTCTTCTAGCTGCCCCCATTAGTTCGGTAAAGCAAGCGATAGAGTACTCCGAAGGTTGTCCAATAAGCAATCCGTTCGAGATCTTATCTATGCCTTCGACAAAACAAGCTCTAAAGTCATCAGGTATACATAGTCAAGCCTCTATCCAAGCGGAGCTCAGATATATGAGTTTAGACCCGAAACCTCAGTGGAGTGATTACATTTCGGACGAGGAGTTTGAAGAAAAGTTTACTCCGGCTAAGAAGACTACTCGAACTCGGAAGAAAAAGCAAATATTTGATCTTTAGTTTCGTTGGCTGTTTTTGTTTTCTCATGTTTTTTCCCTTCAAAAAGCTCGAAACTCGGCTTTGTGAGTTTCAAAATGTTTTTATGAAATAAATTTTTTATTATAAATAATAATTTAAAAAAAAAAGCTTCAAGTTGAAACATTGAAAATAGACGTGCAAAAAAGACAATTGGAATGGTTTGCAAGGGGAATTCGAAACGTTTGCAATGGAATGTTTTTCGTTGTCTACATTTTGTTGTAGTTTGCCTAAAATGGCATTATGCCATGTAAAACGGTGTGAAATAGGTACAATGGCAGTGGTGACAGAAATCCTAGAAGAGGGTATCTTGACGGTAAACTTTTTTCCACTCACTTTGAACTTGCATTTGAACGAAACAGAGGCCAACCCAGAATTTTGGTTACGAGGGTTTGGTGAAGAGTACGTTTTGCACATCATTGTGGATGTTGAAGTATATAAAATATTAATTATTATCTTTCCATCAGTTTAAACTTTTGGAAGATATAGTAATTTAACATTGTATCGGAGTCACTCTTATCCTAGATTATGGTTTTTTTTTTTGTTATAGACACACGCTTAAAGAAACCTGTCAAAGATGTCTCACATTGTACACGCCGTATTTTTTCACCCACCATATTAAACTATAGTAACCAAAAGTTTCAACAATATAATGACACATGTCATATATCATTAACACTAACAGTTGAGTATCAGACATTAGGCGGGGGATCTCTTCTTATTTTTATTTTAGGGGTCAGAGGCCATAAGGACAAAATAAGATACAAAATGGGAAAAAAGGACAAGAAAAAAAAATAATGGTTGAGAAGGACAAAAACACGTCTGTTACTACATGTGTTACTACATGTGGTTGTAGCAACATGTAGTAACACATGTAGTAACATGCGCGTTTTTGTCCTTTTCAACCACTATCTTTTTTTCTTGTCATTTTTCCTCATTTTAGATAAAAAACAGTCCTTTACAACCTTTAACCTTTTATTTTATTTTGAAGGGTTTATAATCATAAATTTATAACTCAAAAGTCCATTTTGAAAGAAAAATTCTATTCATTAATGTGGAATTCCGCTTGCATCCAATCAAAATAAATTATGTGGCATTCTATATTTCACGGACACTTTTGTCTATTCATTAATGAGGAATTCCGTCTGCATCCAATCAAAATAAATTACGTGGTATTCTATATTTCACGGACACTTTTGTCCCGTAGCGTGTTTTATATCCGATACGTATCCAATATAGATATGCAACACATACTTAAGATACATACCTGATGAAGAATTCGTACTTTTAAAAATTAGATATGGGTTTCAAATATGCATATCTAATACTCAAGTATATGAAATGAACATTGAATATTGTGTATAAAAAACAAGAACCATTAAAAAAACATTTTGTTTTATGTGCTTTAACAACATTTACTATTTGAACTTGGTCGTTTCCTTATATACAATCAGGTCCTTATATTTTGAATATTATCAAAATAACCTTCGTACCACTGTCTTATATTTTTTAAAAATCATGTATATGCGCATTCCGTACTTATCTGTATCCGTGCAGTTTAGGTGTCATTAAACACATTGGCAAATTTTATAGTGATCCGGCCATAAGTATAATTTGGTTGTCCGTAACCAATCATATTTCACTATTTCAGGTTGGTCCACGTGTTTAGGAAAAAAATTATTATTTCTAAATTTATGATTGGTGAAGAAGGTGATGAGATGGTGTTACTGGACCACCATAAAATCGTTGTTTCATTTAATATATCTTGAAACATTTCTGTTGCTTGTGACGTCACTTCAGGCTTGATAAAATAAAGATTTAAAGAAGAAGAACATTCAACAACCAAGCTACATCACATCAAATTCTATAAAAAAAAAAAATTGGAAAAATGCATTTTTGCCCCCTTAATTTTCTTCATTTCCTTAAAATTGACACCTATCGTTTGGATTGATATTTTCAGTCTCATAAATATAATTTTTTATTACACTGTTAGAATACATGATATTAGACCAACATGAGATCCATTAAGCGTATAAAAGGGGTAACAAAAATACTTACTGGTTACATAAAAAAAATGTCATTATGAAAAAATAAAGGTAATTTCTGAAACAGTAAAAAAATATAATGGAACAAAAACATCGTATTTTAATTATTTCTCAATTAATAGTATTTATACACGTGACACATGCAATAGAGTTAAGGGGCAATGAGGGAGAAGGACAAAAATATTTCATCAATTAAGTAGAAGGACAGTCTTTTGAAACTTTTGCATAAAGGACAAAACTATTTATTCACTGTCGAAATTCACTTGTGTTCGAAATTCACTGTTTAAATTCACTGTCGAAATTCACTAATTTTCAAAATTCATTGTCGAAATTCACTAATTTTCGAGATTCACTGTCGAAATTCACTGTCAAAATTCACTGATTTCGGGATTCACTGGGGAGATTCACAGATTTTCGGGATTCACTGTTTGTCCTTCTCGCTATAAAAATTATGCAGTTGTCCTTCTCCCTATAAAAAATATGTAGCTGTCCTGTTACTTAAAAATATTTCAGATTGTGTCCTTATCCCTAATTTTCCTTAGAGTTAAATATCAGATTAATTGGTAAATAATTTGAGATTACTTATGATGGTCAAATTGTTCTATTTTTCTTCGAGCTGTCATGTTAAAAGAGATTTAGATAAGACTTTACCATTAAATAAAAGTCATATTCTGCAAACACGACATATAATTAATTTCGATTAGTCTGGTCAGTTAGTTTCGGATACCGAGAACTCTAAAGAAAAATAAACATAAAGATGGGGAAATAAAAAATATAGTTATCCTTAACATTTTCAAGTACGAAAAGTCTTTATAGTCCAAAAATATTTACTTGTTGAAAGTAACAACTTGGAATCCAATGCATTATAGACATAAAAATGTATTTTTAAATGGAATACTCTATAAATTTAGATGCTACTATACAACAAATAAGTAACTTGGCCTTATGTACGGGTAGTTCTTATATAGTTATTCTATTTGAGGAGCATCACCATGTGGCATCATCCTAACCACACACTGTAAATAATAATTTACATTCTGTGGTCAGAACGGTATCATATGGTATACTCCTCAAATGGAATACCTAGGCAAGAATTTCCCCTCATGTACTTCCATATCTTCCTGTCAAAATAAGAAAGGAAAAGTTGTGGTTGTGAGCAACTTGTTTTTTTTTTTGATTGGTTTCCGGTTTTTACTGTTTATCGGTCCAAAGCCAACCTTTTTTTTTTTTTTTTATTTTTTATTTTTATTACTGTTCATCTCTTTTTAGTGTTCATCGGTCCAGGGCCTATCTTTTTTTGTTCATCGACCATGCATTTTACTGTTCATCGTGTTTTTTTAATTTTTTAAATCTGCGTATTTTTAATTTAATCTTATTATATGTGTTGTCTTAAAATGTATCATATCCCAATTTAATTACATATTATTTTGCTTTTCTAAACCACACAACCCTCTCGAGATAGACACCAAAATCATTTTAGAAGAAAAACGTCGGAAACAACCCCACGCACTCCTTCTTTTTATTTGTTTTATTTTATATATTGGCTATACTTCTGACGAAAAGACATAACATTAATATTTTATTACTCCATTCATTCCTATTTATATGTCGCATTGCCAAAATCAATTTTTTAATACGTCAGAAGTTACATTTTCAATACATATTTTAATACTATTTCCGCTTTTAAATATTATTTTTCAACTTCAGAATTTCATTCAACCAATTTATTTTTCATATTCAATACACCGCTACACTTTTCAAGTTTTTTTGAAGTTTATAATGAAAGTCAATACAATAAATCACTTTTTTAATCTATGTATTTTTCTCAAACGCGAGTAGAATAGAAAATAGTGTGTGAATATGCCACATCCCAAAGAACGTGAATCATATTAGAAAAGAATTGTGTAACATCATACAATTTGACTACACATAATATAGTAAATAGTATTTAACTTCATAATTCATATACACTTAATATGTTAAATCATATAAGTATGCAGTCTTTGACGGTGCCTGATTTTACTAGTTAATGTATAAATTGTCCTAGCAAGGGCAAAATAGTAAATGCCACAACCACCCAATTGTCTTCTTGTTGCATTATGTCAGCCAATTATTAAAAAGTGTCGCCTAATATCTGATCACATATCTTACTTTTTCCCATAAAGAAGCTTCCCACCCAATTTTATATTTTTACCAATTTTTATTATCTATTTATTTTTATTGTGTGGTTTGGTATAGTGTTTGACAAGTAAATTTATTTTATCTTTTAACAAACACTCTCATTAATATAGAAAAATAATAAATATTTAAGAATCGAATTGGTACGCAAAATGATATAAGATGGTAAATTATGAAAATGAGAAAACTAAGACATCTGGTTGGAGAATGACAAAAAGAAGAGATGTAAAAAATACTTAATGATAATTAAAGATATTTTTATTTTTTTCAAAAAATCGGTAAATTAACTAAACGTTACTACATTTTCCTTAGAAATGTTCAAAGTCAAAATATCACCCGCTTTTGCGTTTTCATTGTTTCGTAACTTTCTATACCCTACTTGGGAAGGGAACCAGTGATTTGTATTTAAGATCGTGCATTCATGAAAAAATACAAACGTTACTACTTTTTCGTGAAATGTTACTACGATTGTTTGAATTGTTAAGTACATTATGTAGCAATGTTACTACTTCGTTGTTCAAATGTTACTACGTTGTTGTTTACATGTTACTACCTCATAATCCAGAGCAATAAAACAAGATTCCATACCAATAGATCAACGAATTTGAAAGCGAATTGAAGAACGAAACAAGATTTTTGTAAGACGTCAATAATATAGAACACAGACTCTACACGACTCCAAAACATTATTTCATCAACATTACACCCAAATTAGAAAATAAAAGCATCAGTCAAAAACCCCAATTCCACCCGCTCCTTCAACAAAAACCCAATTTCTATTTTATCCTTTCCTCTATTTTTCGGTTTTCCATGGAAGCTTAGATGAAATCTGCTCCTATTTCTATCAAATATCCGATTCGCCTTCCTTTTACAGCACATAGAGCTTCAAATCAAGGTAGACTTTCCACCTTTATCATATCCCGCAAATCGAATCAACAATTAGTGTAGAAGAATGAAATCAACACGAAAAAGATTTCATTTAACGACTTTTCACGATTTAATGCTCGATGATTATCACGAAAATGGATTTAAAAAGCTTGATGATTATCAACACGAAAACGGATTTAAAATGCTCGATGATTATCACGAAACGGCATTCAACACGTAAAACGGTTTTAAAATCGGATATAAGGTCAAACCTTTCATATAACAACTTTCACGATTCAATGCTCGATGATTATCAACACAAGATCGAGCATTCAATGCTCGATGTTCATCGAAAGGTAGGAGAAGAGATGGCGCCGGATTTTCGATGAAGAAACAAATCGATTTGAAAGGATTTGCAGTTGATACAAAGGGAAAGAGGATTGCAGAGAAGAGGATGGAGAGGGTTTCTACATTTTGGGATAATGGAGGAATGAGACTAGTTGTAATTATAAAGGGTATTTTGGATTGACATTACTTTTTTCCTTCTCAACCATCGTTTTTTTGTTGTCTTTTACATAAATAAGATGTAAAATGGTCTTACAACCTTATACATATAATATGGTATAATATTTATATAACCATGATTGTATTATAAAAAAATTCATAATGAATAACATGGCTTTTTATGATTTAATTTTTTTTAATATACGTGTTATCCCGTATTAATAGGAGTAGTGATATTATAACGATAAAATTGTCATATCAAAAGACACAAAACACTTTTACATTATTAGTCATGGTGTATAACTTACTGACTTAAAAGTGTCTCAGTATAATCAATAACGCAAACTTGTATTACTTCGCTTGTTGTGGTTATTTTGTTGTAATAATAACATTATATTAAGATAATATATTTTTATCCAATCTTTTTCTTATTTTTTTATCTTTATTTTTTAATTACATAATATTAATTTTATTCAATACAATAAAAACAATATCTTAACTAAAATTTACTTATTCAATACGAATAAAGGTAAAATATTTAGAGAGTTTTTTTTTTTTTACGCCACATACTTGTTTCCAACTTCATATTTAGTGATTTTTGTGACAACTAACCACACAATAACTCTTTAAGACATGTCACATTTATAAATCTATATGATATAAACATCAATGTTATTAACGCTCATTATACACTAAAATGTTACTGAAACTAACATTATACGACTACCGTCCATGTTGGTGACATTTCTATAAGTTAATTAGAAAACTCAATACCAATAACGTTTCACCACAAGAAAAATTTATCATATTTTTTGTGGTGTTTGAAGTAATTGTTCAATATATAACAAGCAGTATGTTCAAAGTAATTCCTTTGTTTTAATAAAAGTCTCCAATATTTCAGAAAGATTTATGGTACAACCATTATATCAAACTTGTATCAAATGACATATATCATACTTTTTCATTTTTAATACACAAATAAGGTTGAATTATAATCCAAAAGACTTCCATTGCCTTAATTGTAGAGTTTCGTGGAAATTTAAATCAATGTTTATGCATCATTGACCCAATTTACAAATATGGTTTATATAATTTTATTGGTTGAGAAAAATCAATACGTAGTATCAAACTTCACGACCCCAACTCTAACATAAGAATGTCACTGATGCACCCATGGTTTTTTTTTACCAATAGGCTTTGCCCTTTAAGACTCGTATAATATACTTATATTAAAAGAGGACGTAAGTAGAAAAATATGATGCATGTTAATTGGTTCAACCTAACCATATACTTTTTTTTTTTGAAGAAACCTAACCATATACTTTGTATTCTAATTTTTTTCAATATTTAATGCAGAAATGAAGTTAGAATATGTCTCTTTGGTTATTTTAAGCAAAATTTCTTTAAATAAAAAATATACATGCATTATAATAGCCATTACTAGTTGTGACATGCTTCATCATTGCAAGAAACAGAGAGAGAGGAAGTAGGAGAAAAAGAAAAGAAAAAAATCGGGAAAAAAAACACTGAATAAATTCACAAATCTGCATCTTTCTTCAATCTCAGATCTGTTTTATAATCTCTAACACAGCTCATTCTTTAATTCTATCACGAGGTTCCAATGTCAACTCTTTGAAGAAACAAACAAGCTCCATTTAGTGAGTCAACTCGGTGCCCCCTTCATTAATCTCATTGTCCTCACATTTTGGTGGTAAATACAACAAATTTGAACTGGGATTTGGATGTTTTGTTGATTTACAAGTGGGTTTTGATCGGAATGGTTGTTTTCTCGCTGTCAGTGAGTACGACTTACTGAAACAACTCGGTTGCCCACCTCATTAATCACATTGTCTTTCAATTTCTGTGGTTTAAAGAGCAAATTCGAACTGGGATTTTGGGTATTTTGTTGTTCTGGAAGTGGGTTTTGATCGGAATGGTTGCTTTCCGTGTTAATCGCCGGAGCTGAGCTGAGCTGACTGACAATGTGGTGGTGAGAGGTTTACAGAAAAGAAAATGTTTAAGGCTTCTAGATGGAGGAGTGAAAAGAACAAAATCAAAGTTGTGTTCAAGCTGCAGTTTCATGCAACTCAGGTAATGCTTGTGTTTGTCTCTGTAACCAGGGGTGGTGGGTGGTGGTGAGGGGTGGAGGGTGAGAGCGGGGATGGAGGGAGGATATAACACAATATCTAATTGTTTCAACATCGTGTGTGTGCATATAGTGTGTAACATTACTATGATTTATGATTGCTTCCTGTTTGACAAAAAGTGTCAAAGACAGAATCTTTATCCAAAAAAAATGTGATTTCATTTCTGTGATCCTGCATTTGAAGTTCTTGAAATTACTTCTTTATGTATGATATGTGGATTTAATGGTGTATGGAAGCATTTTCTTGGGTTTTCTTGATCAAATCTTCTGCTCGTTTTTAGTGGCACCACACCAAATCTATCTGCCATGGCAATCTACTTTTTCATCGTCGATTCTAGAGCTGAGAATCGACTTTCGAGCGGTTGATTGTCACAATCGAGGTATGAAAGTCGGCTCCAGAGCTGAGAATCGACTTTCCATCAATTGATTGTTTTGGAATCCTTTATTTGCACCACTGCAATTTTACTGAGGCACCACAATTACCATGTCCCACACTAAATCGACCTTGAGAAAGTCGAATCCTGAGCCAAGAATCGACTTTCCGAAAGTCGAATGTGAGAATCAACCTTTGGAAAGTCGAATCTTGAGCCAAGATTCAACTTTCCGAAGGTCGAAGTGAGGATTGACCTTAGAAAAGTCGATTCTTGACTCAAGATTTGACTTTTCGAAGGTCGATTCGGCGTGGTGTATGGTAAGTGTGGTGCTCAGTAAAATCGCAGTGATGCAAATAAAGACTCCCACCGTGGTTTTAGGCATATATTCTTTGTAGTTTTAGGCATATATTGCAAGCAATTAGTTAATTAAAAACATTGAATTTTTTCCAATTTAGGTATCCCTAGTAGGAGTAGATGCATTGGCTGTTTCAGTTGTTCCAGCAGATGCAGGAAGACCAACGACGAAATTAGAAAAGGCGACAATAAAAGATGGAAGCTGTTATTGGGATAATCCGGTCCACGAAACCGTGAAATTCATTCGTGATCCAAAATCCGGAAAGATTCAGGAGAGAATCTATCATTTTGTCGTGGAAAATGTACGTGTTTTTACGAATCACTGCTACATTTTGTTGTCTGGCTTCTGTTTTTTTTTACGCAGAGTAATGTGTTTTTCGTAGGGATCATCGAAAGGCGGTGTTCTTGGAGATGCTTCCATTGATATGTCTTGTTATGCTTTGGCTACGAAGAGTTCGTCCGTTTCTCTTCTGGTTAAGTGCTCAAAATCCGAAGTTTTATTACATGTTAGTATTGATTCCTCTCACCTATACCCTTTGTCCTTTGATATCGTTTATTTTGCGTGCTACGTATCATGTTTTATGATCAATGATACTGTCACGGTAAAAACGCAAAATTAGTCCTATAACTTGGATCAAAATTAGTTAGCATTTTAGTCCTATTTTTTGCTACGGTTGCAATTTTGGTCCTGTCACTTGGATCTCTTTCGCAATTTCAGTCCTCCGGTGCTGAGGGAGGCTGATTTTGGGGGGAAAACGGTTTTGGCGGGAAAATGCCGCCACGTGGCGCCGACAATGTGAAAATATGGAAAAAAGTTTATGTTAAAGCTCGTGAACATTTCGAGTCAAGCATTCAAGTGCTCGAGTTCGCCTTGAGATCGCTTAAATCATATTTAAGCGAGCATCAAGCTGATCATGAGCGGCTCAGCTCGTTTTACACCCTTTTTTAATAAAATTGTCAATTAATTGGTTGATGCTTTTTTTTGGACATGTACATTCAATGGATTTTATATTGTGAAACTTAGCATTTTTTAACTTGCAGGTTTCAATTCAGAGGATGTCCAATTCTGTTGATGAAAGGTATTATGGCTCGAGAAATTTTACTGCAAAAACCGTTATAGGAAGGTTGTATCAGGTGGATGCATCATGTCCATTCATTAGGTGGAACAAAATAGAAATCGATGGACCTGATGCATCCACTTGATGCAACTTTCCTGTTACAGTTATACCATAAAGGACACTTTTGGTCCCTTTTGTTCTGTGATTCTTGCATTTATATCCCCAATGTTTCGTCTTGGCATTTTTACCCCTTTTACCTTTTAGTCCATTTTGTTACGTGTAAAGCATGTCGTACATTCGATGCTGCTTGTGTGACACGTGGCATTTTGGACTGAGAGTGAAAAAAAAAACCCGCATAGATGAGGAGTGAAAGTGTTAAGATGAAACACTGGGGATGGAAATGTAAAACTCGTGAAACAAAAGGACCAAAAGTGTTTTTATTGATAATGTTTTCCCGTAATGGCTCATATTAACTGCAAATTATTTTTTTTCTTAATATAGAGGGTCTGAAGAAATTGAAAGGTTAAAGCAAAATTCTCAAGATAGAAGCTTAAGAGCAAAAATGAGCATTGAAGATATAGATTTAGATATCAACACCAAAATAGATCCAATTGAGGTAAGCTCTTAATATTTACAGTTTGGTCCAAATAATTTTCTCATGTACACTTTGATCCTTATACTCTTATGATTTGCGGATACTTCTGTTTGGTAGTGTGTCCGTATACACATCAGACACTTAGGATACATGTCTGGGCCAAATTTGCAAATTTTCAGAAGTCAGACATGGATCCGGATACGCATATTCATAACCCGGATACGTAAAATGAAGAACGTTGTTGAACATTATAGAAAAGCCACCAAAAGTTTACGAAAAGCAAACCCAAAATGACAAAAACAACCACTAAAAATGTTTTATTTTATAATTTTTAATATTAACAAATTCGGTCCTTATAGTTTGATTATATACATTTTGATCCTTATACTTTTATAGTTTACACATATCCCTTATTTACTTGTATCCTATATTTTTCAAAACTCTCACGCCCACGTATTCCGTACCTAGAATATAACACATGTTCTTTTCTTTATTATTTGTTCTTGATTGGTTCTTGCAACAGGATGTTCAACTCAGTAAATCTTCAAATCCGATTTCCAAAATCAATGGCATCAACAGAAGAGAATCAAATGGATCTGACATCACATTATCAAGTACGGATAGCAGTTTAGGGATCGATAGTGAAAACATCGTTCATCACGATCCCAAAACCTTCTTTTCATTCAAGAACAACAACGTCTCGATGCCACGAAATCCGGTTTCTGATGAGTCATCAAGAACACCGGTAGTAGTCCAAGACGAGGGACAGAAAAAATCGTGGGAATGGCTTGGAGGATTAGCCCTTGAATCGAGTACCGACGATTCTTCGGAATCCGGAGATAACATAGTTGAAAAGCTTAAACGACAAGCCGAGATGTCGGAATTGGAATTACAAGCTCTTCGTAAGCAAATCGTGAAGGAAAGCCGAAAAGGACATGATTTATCGAAAGAGATTTTGAAGTTGAAAGAGGAAAGAGAATGTTTAAAGGAAGAATTCGAGAAGTTTAAAGCGAATCCGTGTCTTTCGGATGAAAAATCGTCGGATCTTGAGGCGATTGTTGTAGAACTCAGACAAGAATTGAGTTGCGAAAAGGACTTGAACAAGAATTTACAAATTCAACTTGAAAAGACACGAGAATCGAACTCCGAATTGCTTCTTGCTGTACAAGATCTCGATGAAATGGTGCAACGAAAAAACCGGGAGAGAGAAGAAATTATCGAAAAATCTGCTGCAAAAACGAGTTTCGAGAAATCACAGGATGGAAATTCTGTGGCAGAAATGGATAAGGATGAAGAACATAATGATTCCAGGGACTTGAATGTACTTGATCTAAAGATCAGGGACTTGAAGAGTGAAATGGAAAAATATAGAACAGAGAAAGAGGAAATAGAGGTACAAATGGAGCAATTAGCACTTGATTATGAATTATCAAAGCAAGAAAACCATGAAATTTTATATAAGTTAGAGCAATGTGAATTGCAAGATAAGTTGAAGATGCAGTACGAATGTTCGTCGCCGTACGTCGCATTAAACGAGCTCGAAAACCAGATCGAGGCCTTGGAGAACGAGCTCAATGAGAAGTCTGAACGGTCAAACGAGCTCGAATCACAGGTCAAGAACTTGAAGGAAGAACTTGATAAGCGGTCACACAAGCATACGGATTCGTTAATTGCTACAAAAGAGCTTGAATTTCGAGTTTCGAGCTTGGAGAACGAGCTTATTGAGAAGTCTGGACGGTTTTCTGACTCGTTAAAGACCATCACCGAGCTCGAATCAGAAGTCAAGAACTTGAAAGATGAACTTGAAAAGCGGTCACACGAGCATTCGGATTCGTTAATTGCTACAAAAGAGCTCGAATTTCAAGTTTTGAGCTTGGAAGACGAGCTTGAAAAGCAAGCTCACGGATTCGAGTCTGATCTCGAGGCTCTTACGCGAGCCAAAGTCGAGCAAGAACAACGAGCAATTCAAGCTGAAGAAACACTGAAAAAAATGAGATGGCTAAATGCAAGTGCTACAGAGAGGCTACAAGACGAATTCCGCAAGCTTTCGGTACAGATGACGTCATCGTTCGAGGCAAACGAAAGCTTGGCTGCCAAGGCATTAACCGATGCAAACGAGCTACGAATGCAGAAAATACTCCTTGAAGAAAAGCTCAGAAAGGCTTTCGAATCGAGCCAAATTGTCAGAGAACAGTACAAATCAAAACTGCAAGAACTTTCTGGTCAAGTTGTTACATTAACAAAACAACTACAAAAGTTGCAATCCGAGTCGGATTATAAATCCGAACGAATCGAGCATGACTCGAAGCTCGCTAAACAAACCGAAAAAACCCACGAGCAAGAAATCTCAATGCTGAAAACCCGAATCGCAGCCCTTGAAACCGAAAATCAATCACTGTTAAAGCAGTTACAAGAAACCGAATCTCTGATAACTGAGCTAGACCACAAAAAAAGCTCTTTTTCGGAACTCGAGGCTCGATATGAGCAATGCAAGAAGGAAAAGGCTGAACTAGAAACAAGAATTGCATTGGTGAAGAGTAGGGCAGAGGAATCGTTGAAAGAACTACGTAGGGCGACGTGTTTGATCGACGAAAAAGATGCAAAAGCTAAGGAGATGCAAATGGAGCTTGAAAAACTCGAAAATCAATGCAATTTAATGAAAAAACTTTTGTCGGAAGACGAATTCGAAAAAGAGAAATTGAGGAATGAAGTTTTTCAGATGAAAAATGATCTTAAGAGGAAAGAAGATTCAAATCTGCAGGAAAACATAAAGCTGTTAGAGGTAAATTAGCATGTTATATCGTAACGCCTGGCCCTGGATATCCGAGCAATACCGGAAACAAGCCCTTCGGACATGCCCTGAAAGGTGAAATATTATGAGACAAGAAGGGTTCATGTCTCGAAATTTTACCTTTCGGGGCATGGCCGAACGACATGTTTCCGGCTTTCCGGCATCACTCAGATATGCATATCCATAACTATGATATGTGAAATGAAGAACCCTTTTGAAAATCGAATAAAAACCGCCAAATAATGAATGAAAAACTACTAGAAATGAAGAAACTAAAACAACTAATGTTGTACTGTCTTAAGTATTTTGAAATATTTATTGTTTGTTTATTACAGTTTTATTATATACAGTTTGATCCCTATGTGTTTTATATTTACACATGTATCCTGTTTCCGCGTTTCCATTATTCCAAATCTATTAATAGTTAGTCCAGAAATGATAAGATTATACTTGTGGTCTTCTTATGATAATCAGGATCAGATAAAACAAAAGGAGTTTGCCCTTGAAAACTCAACAAGCTCATTCATGGAGAAAGAAAAAGAACTGCACCGAAAAATCGAAGGGCTAGAACAGTCATTACAAGCCCTAAGCCAAAAAGTAAGCATTTTGTTATAGGATAATGACAGATACCGGCACAACATGATGTGGCGGTAGGACCCCCACCTCAAATAATCACGAGAGGTCTTTGTGTCGCATCATATGTTGTGGCATTTTGTTATGAAAATCCATATATTATATGTTCATTTGCGTTTTCTGAGATGTTTGTTGATGAATGCAGGCGACGAAAGAATCTGAGACGATCGAGAGGAATGTTGGTGAAAATCCGGTCATTTTTGACACGGTTTCTGGTGAAAGAGATCCACCTACATCAACAATAAGGTAAGATAACTTTACGAGAAAAGTTATGGTAGTGATGTGAAAGTTATTTTAGGTGGCCTTACTTGGAGATTTGATCCGCTACAGTACTGTAGGGGATCAGATCTCTAAGGCTGCTCAGATCCCCTCTTGTACTTTATGGTACACTGCTAGTGTGAAGCACCAAAACGATACACGAGGGGATCTGAGCGGCCTTATTTGATGTTTTCGTAATAGTCGGTTTGACACGTGTCATGCATTCATGTACTGTTTTAGATGATTTTAAAAAATAAACCGCCGTTTTCTTTCGGGGGGGAGGATTTTTATTGGGACGGGATGGGGATCGAACCCTGATTCTTCTGTGCTATGTCTTGTACCACTAGACCGGATACGATTCCCAAACTGCCCTAAACTGCTATGTATAGTTGTTCTGATCTCCATCTCCTGTTGCTACAGCTTTCCCGAACCACCAGAAGAGTTGAAATCCAGCGTGAAGAACGCGGGAAAGCTCAACGAATTACTCGGCGAAATGGCATTAATGAAGGAGAGAAATGAAGAAATGGAATGTGAATTAAAAGAAATGCAAGAAAGATATTCAGAAATAAGCCTGAAATTTGCAGAAGTTGAAGGTGAAAGACAACAGCTTGTAATGAAATTAAGATACCTAAAGAATTCCAAAAAGACCCCTGTTTCAGCATTGGCTGTTGCTTAAAAAGAAATTATAGATTTTTATATATATTAATTTTTATATTATTTTTGAGTTTATTATTAAAACATAAAATAAAATGTTGTAAATTTTTATATATGGTGTTAATTTTGTGTTGCATATATTATTTAAGATAACAGACAGGGGTTGATATACAAACCTACTATATATAGTTTCTGACCATAGGTTAATTTAGTTTTTTTGTTATTTTTTTTCAGCAATGTCAAAAGGAAGTGGTAATGTGATTTTTATTATTTTACATTTCTTGTAAAACCGATTTTCTCTTGTATTAAAAAAATATAGTTTTGTGGTTAAAAAATATGTTTAAAAAAAGGTTGATTTTGTATGGTGTCGTGGTGTATGAGTAAAAACAAGTGAAAAATGCTCCTTTCGAGATATCCTATTATGATATGCATAAGTTTGGCTAAAAACTTTTTTGTTTTTCTAGGGGAAATAACTTTTGTTACGTACCAGAAACGTCACTGGCAATGGTAGGCACTATCAGCGATGTTCGTTATGTACAAGAAACTGAAGAAAAATGTCACTGCTATAGATATTACACACAATTGTCGTAATGATGTTTTTTTTTCGCGAAAAAATAATTATGGTTATTGTAGTAAATTTTTAGGTGTGTTAAGTATCCGTAGTCGTAGTGCTCGAAGTAATCCGGGGCTGCCAATAAATAAATAAATTAGCAATTATCAAAGTCAAATGCACAGGCAAGAATTAGTCTTGAGGGGAATGCTTAACAGAAAAAATCTTTAGCAGACATTTGACAATAGTGTAATGCTATTATTATCTGGGTTGTTGTGAAATAATGAAACGAATAACATAATATAATTTTATATTTTTAATTATGATGATAGCTTTATATCTATCGATGAGTCTATTAGAAGATCAAATCAAGTTCAAAATATTGGATCTAACCGTATGTGATTGATCAATTTGATCCAAGATCGTTATGCTAAACTATCAAGAATCTAAAGTAAATATGAAAACGGAAGCGTACCTGAATCCGTAGTGCTGCAGATCTCCCGTAGGATATGATCTTCTAGATCTACACATTCCCCAAAGCTTGTCAGAGAACCCTTTAAAACTTCTCTGTTATCTCTCTGATGATGGGAGACAGTAGAGTTTGGAATAGTGTATGACCTAGGGACCATGACCCCTTTATATAGTGAATTATATTTTAGGTATTTCTGATTCTATCCATCAACGAAACAGAAATTACCCCTTAGTCTCTACACATAAAAGGCCCACACCCTAATGATACATCATAGCCCAACAACCGTAAACCGAATTAGATCACTTTTACATCGGGCTAATATTTATCGACAGTCCATAATAAATAATTATTTCACATATAAGCTCAACGTTGGATTAATGATCTAACAATCTCCCACTTGGGCTATATGTGTAACTTTATAATTATTTATCACCAGATTACCGAATGAGCGCTCAACTTTGCTGTCGTCATAAAAATGTATCAATATCAATCCCGTCCATCAATCCCATCAACATAGGACCAAAGCGGCCTTCGTCACATATGTCGTGGCAGGACCCATCAATGATCACATATGCTAATAAAACTGAATGACATGGATCATGATGTGGATGCGTAGCATGGAAAATAACATGACGTGTGATCTTAACATGTATATTTCCAACTAGTCTACCTTAAACTTAATGAGATCAAAATCGTATATCGAGATCAAAGTGTGAAACATCAAAACTTAAATTTCTGCAGAAACAACTGTAACTGTAACTTTAACTTTAACCTTAAACTGAAACAACTGAAAAATGTGTCTATATAGAAGCAAACATTATCAATTACAAACTCCCACAAAACCTAAACATCCTTAACTGACATGACACCCTTATGAGCAATATGCTCAAGAACATCTTGGGTGGCTGTCCCATAGTGAGTGGATCCACAATAATGAAGATTGTCATGATATGTTCAATAGACACCCGTCCACTTTGAACTCTGTGCTTAACAACTAGGAATCATATATCAATGTTCTCAGACATTGATGAATTCCAATCGTTGTTGGGATAAAACACTGTAGAACTATTATCACAATAATCCTTAATGGTCTTTATATGACCAAAAACTCGCAGCCCGAAATAAGCTTTCCGCATCCATATCCCATCACTAGTGGCTTCAAAAGCCCCGAATTTCGTCTCCAAAGTCAAAGAAGCCATAAGTGTCTACTTAGCACTTTCAGAAAAACATCTTCTTTCGAAAAATTGAAGACATAACCTCATGTGGATTAAGTGTATCCTTACATCCACCAAAACCTGAGTCAAAATACCGAATGATCTCTAACTATTCGACTCCAAATATGTGAGCATCCTATTTTTTTTTTTCCTGTAAGTACTTTATAACCTTATAGGCTGCAACCAAATGACCATTTACAGGATCTTTTAAGAATCTGATCAACATGACAGAAATGTACGTAATAACCGGATGCGTACAAACATAAGCACACATTAGACTCCCAACAAAAGAATGAAAGTGAATCTTCTTCATTTCCTCCTGCTTTATATTATTATAAAAGGCACAGTTTGATACTGAGCTTATCTCCCTTAGACACAGGGGTACCATGTGGTTTACAATCCAACGTGTTGAATCGCTTAAGAAAACTTTATCGATATAGTCTATTTGTAATGATCGAATAACACCTCAGGAATAATCTTAATATACATGGATCCCGAAAAACTAAAATTAGCGTCACCTAAATATTTCAACTCAAATCCGAACGAGATAAATGATTTAGTTTAACACTCAAAATCTATATCGTTACCGGTAATCGTCGACGTGTCAAACCAAGAGTATGAACCTACTCCCACTAAACTTATGGTAGATACATTCATCAACATAATTTGACCCAGAATCAAATGAGACAATAATTTGATGAAATCTATTATACCATTGACGGGAAAAACCGTTTGAGTCCGTAGATGGATTTCTTTAATTTGCAAACCATATTCTTTGCGTCACCAAATGCAAAATTTTCTGGCAGCACCAAATCAATGTTTCATAAATGTCACCACTGAGAAACATTATCTTTACATCCATCTGATGTGACTCATAATCCATAGGAGCAAGTAGAGCTATAATTATCCTGAAAGGGCCTTTCAAAGAAACCAAAGAGAAAGCCTTTTACAACATATGCTCCTTTTGAGTAAAGCCCTTAATGACAAGACAAATCTTATATCTTTCCACATTACCATCTGAATCCCTCTTGGTCTAAAATGTCCATTTACAACCAATGGGTTTCGATCCTCCTGGTAATTGTAGAAGATCCTAAACGTCATTGTCCTTCATGGTCTTCATCTCATATTGCTTAACCTCAATCCACTTATGAGAGTTGGAGCTTTCCATGGCTTAGGGAACGGTAACCGGATCGTCCTCCATAATGCCAGGATCCTTATGATTAAAGAGGTAAACAATATAATCATACTGAATTGTTGACCTCATCTCTCTAGTGGAGTTCCTAAGTTGCGGTACCACTGATTTATCATGTGGTACCTCATATGCTCATTGTGCTCCTGTATAGGTTCTTCAGGATGTAGAGTTGCCTAATTGGAAGTTCACGAATATTGTCATAAACCGTATCTGGCAATAGTATACATCCTATTTGGGAAAACAAATTGTTACCAACTGCCACTGTAGGGAGAGTCATGGTAGGCTCTTATTTAAAGACAATAATTCATCCCTTATCTTCCCCCCAAACTCAATATCCTCAAGGAACCTTGCAGATCACGTCTAAGAATAAAAAAAAAATTGGAAGTATGGCCATACAACTTAAAACCCCTGGATCTCTTGAAAACCACCACATAACATATTAACCAGAGTCTAATTTTCTTTCCTTTGGCTTATAAGGCATAACCTTAATTAGACAACCTCCAATATGAGTACACCGAATACTGGGTTACCCCAGTCCATATTTCATATGGGGTTTTGGTTACTGTTGTAGTGGGTATTTATTTAGTATGAAAGCTGTTATCTTTAATTTCCATAGTGACTGCCATTTGATACAAGGAATTAGAAGCAAATAATTGTCTATGAATGTGATACTTTGTTGCTGAACATTCCAACATACCGTAGGGAATAAACAGCAAGTGACCATATGCATCAATTCTAAGACGTACTTGGAGCAATCACATACCTAATCTCCTTATGTTGGTTTGTTACCCCTTAATACAACATACTCAGACAAAAAATCATCTGACATATCAAGGGGAGCAAATGTTCCATCTGACACAAGCCTTTATATTGTCTTTCGAGAAATTTGCCTCAAATTGATAATGCCAAACCGTATAGGAACCTTCATTAGTTGACTTTGACTTGTACCATGAAAACTAAATGCAGAGTTTTAATAAGGATACAATAGTATCCACCAAATATAGATTATTACTAGAATCCAAATGATTACAACATATTTGATTTGAATAGTGGAAAAGACTAAAGGTATCATCCATAATTGAACAAGAATGTCATGATTTGTCCAATCAAGAAATGAAAAGCCGAATTCCGCCATAAAGACGGCCTGATAAGTCTCTTCCAAGTCTAGAAAATGTTCAATTTTCGGTAACAATCCAGTGTCCGAATAGCTTTAAACTTTACTGCATTAGCATCACCCACAAAGATGTATCTTTCAAGATCCACTGATGATCGATAATGCTAGTTACTCTGCATATACACGCTCAAGTGAATAGTTGCATCAGAATCTATCCACCAAGTGTGTTCAGGCACACAAATCAACTCAACCCCTTAACAAACCCAAAAGGAAAACTTAACTTATTTGCTCACTTTGCATGATTTTGCAAACAATCTTTCATTGTGTTCCTACCTATTGGCATAAGAAACAACCAATATCCTTAAGTTGTCACTTTTGCTCTTATTGTTAAAACCAGCAGCTTCCTTAACCTTAATTTAATTATTTTTTATTGTGCCCTTACCTTTAATGGTGACCATATTTATCACTTTCTGGCTGACAAATTTCAATCATTCGACTTATTGCACTTAGTGGGAAATTATTTTCTTCAACTCCCACCTTTCCTTATGTCATATTAACTAACATTTAATTTACCACATTGTGCATAAAGAGAAAGAATGATAAATTGCACCAGAAGGCCATCACAGATATCCAAATCAAGGATCGAAGTTTGGAAATCAATTTGAGCCATTTCCGAAGTGTGTCCCTAATGTTGCATTAGCCCTCGTACCTTATAGAGACTAGCTTGGACATGACAATGTGTGCCTCGCATTTCTCTTCCTGGGCATTTTGCAACTCTATTGAATACAAAAAATTTCTTAATAGTCACCATAATCCTTATGACACTTCTAAGAGTATTTGGATTGGTTTCCATAATGATCAAAGACTCAACTTGTTTGATCACTCACATTTCTTAAAGTACAACCTATGCCTGCTTGTAGTATCATGATTAAGAGGTTTAAGAGGATCATTCCTAAATGTCAAGTCTAGATCGTTAATGCCAATGACAAGAACAAACTTGTTCTTTCTAACTCTTGAAATGATAGGCAATTAGTGGAGGAATATAATGCTTAACTAAGCAGATATACTTTGAAGCAGAATTTAAAACTAAATACAGATAACAACTTAATTGACCTTAAGCTCACATATATAAGATCCGAAGAATATCCATAATCAAAACAATTGTCTGATATAATTTCCCATCACAAGATACCGGCACAACATTAATATCTCATCTTTGGACGATAATATTAACTCGTAATTGACATCTTAGCGTAGTGATCAAACACCGACAATAAATAATGTCAAATAATAGACCAATCTTTGGATCGTATCTATTACCTACATGAAAGCCAAATAATTGTCATGTATTTATCACCACATGTGTATTTACAATTCTGCCAAATAATATCCTTCCTTTGGGCCGAATACTATCCGCATGAATTTATAAACACATAAACCTTTTTACATCCCACCGTAAATCAGTTTCCACGTAAAGGTAACTTTGGCGACATATCTCTTCCACTAATCCACTTAAGGGCATAATAAATGCATATACCGTAATATATCGATATTTGATTTTACCTTAATGACCCTTACAACAGGTCTATCATTATTGGGTTACTCATTTCTTTCAGACCATATCATAACCCTTATATGGAACAATTATTAAATAAAAGGTCAAACTGAATATAAGCCCAAAACTATTAAAAAAATATTGTCCAAATTCCAAATATGCATCTATATATAAATGGACCGAGAAATATGGTATAAAAAAAATGGGCCTGTAATTAGTCCTAAATCATGAACCACAGCACGGGTTAACCTAAAAAAAAACACTATGATGATTGAAAAGGGATTTAATCATTCGTTCCTTCTCGCTTGCTCGGCGCCGCAATTGATGAACAAACGGGTAATGGTGAATTGCAAATTACCGTAAGATATCCCACTAGTGGAAAAGGCATCATGCAACCGCCTTTTTTTCCCTTGGGAAAATTATGAAAAATGACAACAACAAAAAAAAAAAAAAAAAAAAAACTTTTTAAAATTATCAATAAAAGGACATAAATATTCGTATTTTAGCAAAAAAACAAAATATGTTGTATTAAGACAATTTTACCATTTTATTTACATATGAAAACTCCTATAAAAAAAATAAAAAATCAAACCCATGATCCCACATCCCACGTTTGCTGCAACCAAAAACAAAAAAAAACAAAAAAAAAAACACGGGAGGCTTGTTGAAAATGACACATTTTAGACTTAATGGGTTTGGAAGGACAAGGTAACACAAAAACATAGTGTTACCTTGTCCTTGCAGACCCATTAAATTTAAAATGTGTCATTTTCAACTATAATGGTAGGCAAATAGTAGTGTTACATAGTGTAACAATGTCAAATGGCAGTGTCAAATAATATTACAATATCAAATGGTGGTGTCAAATAGTATCACAATGTCAAATGTTAGTGTCAAATAGTAGTGTTACATAGTATAACAATGTCAAATGGTAGTGTCAAATAATATTAAAATGTCAAATGGTAGTGTCATATAGTATCACAATGTCAAATGTTAGTGTCAAATAGTAGTGTTACATAGTATAACAATGTCAAATGGTAGTGTCAAATAATATTACAATGTCAAATGGTAGTGTCAAATAATATTACAGTGTCAAATAGTAGAGTCAAACAGTAGTGTCATATAGTATACCAATATCAAATGGTAGTGTCACATAGTATAACAATGTCAAATGATAGTGTCACGTAGTATCGTAATGTAAAATGATAGTGTCAAATAGTAGTGTCACGTAGCACCGTAAAGTAAAATGGTAGTGTCAAATAGTAGTATCACGTGGTATCACAATGTAAAATGATAGTGTCAAATAGTAGTTTCACATGGTATCACAATTTCAATTGGTAGTGTCAAACAGTGTGATAATTGATAGTGACATATTATACATCTAAGATTTATTATTATCATTAGTGATTCACCTTTATTAGTGTCAGTGATATAATAGTGACAAATTGAATGACATATTATTCTACAAAAAAAAGATATCGGAAAGATATCAATATTGATATCAAAATAAAGATCATGAAAATATATGATTTATGATTAAAATATTATGATAATTGAAAATATAAATTAAAAGACGTGTATATATATATATATATATATCTTTATATATAATAAAGGAGCAAGGGCGCTTTGAGGGAAGTTTTGGTGCTGCCACGTGTCGGGCCCTGATTGGCCCGACAGTTTCTGCTTTTTTTTTTTTCTCTCTCTTGACTTATAGCGACGCTTTTGCCTCTCTTTTAAGACTTCTAGCGACGCTTTTTCCTCTCTTTCCGGGTACACTTTCCCATTACGATTTTTTTTTTATTTTTTCCTCTAACTTTTCCCTTTTCACCTATACATGCATATATATGTATCTATATTTTTTCCCTCTCTCTTAAGACTTATAGCGACGCTTTTCCCTCTCTTTTAAGACTTCTAGCGACGTTTTTTCCTCTCTTTCCTGGTACACTTTTCCACATTTACGATTTTTTTTTTTTTTTTCTCTAACTTTTCCCTTTTCACCTATACATGCATATATATGTATCTATATATATATATATATATATATTGTCTTTTCTTTTTATTCACCTCCTCCAATCTTTTTTTTGCGACGCTTTCGAGTTTTTTTATCCGATTTCTTATCTTATTGTATTACATTGTATCGTTTCGTATATTTTGATTTTATTTCATTGTAGACTTTTATTATTATAAATATCGACTTCGTGACGTGTTATTTTTTTTTCCGTTCCTTGCATTATACAATGATATATTTATGCTTCTTTCCCCTTCAGATTCTAATTATTATTATTCTGGTTTTCTAGGAGTGTGAGTCGTTACGTATACACGTTATTAAAGTTAATATATATTTTAAACGATTAATGATATTTTATGTTATCTTAGTTTAGTTCGTTAGATTGTTATTAAAAACGATTTGTCTATTTAGATGTTTAAGATACGATAGTGGTTATTGTTATTAGTTCGGCCAATAGTAACAAATTCACATCAATTTATTATGATATCGGTTTTTTTAGGAGTGTCGGACTTTAGTATACACGTTAAAATGAGTTTATTGTTATTAGTAGATGTTTCCTATCACTTTTCCGTTGATGTCTACGGCTATATGCGAAATTTTTCTATATAGTGTATTCATTCCTCTTTTCCTTCCGGATTCTCCGATTCATTAGTGCCGTCTACCGATGGACGACATATTTCTATGGATTTATTTTCGCTGTATTAATTCGGACAATACTCACAAATTTACATAAATTTTAGTATTATTTCGGTTTTTTAGTAGTATGGTTCGTTGCGTACTTACGTATACACGTTATTATAGTTTAATATATTTTTAAACAATTTAATGATATTTTATGTTATCTTACTTTAGTTCATTACATTGTTATTAAAAGTGGTTTGTCTATTTAGATGTTTAAGATACAATAATGGTTGTTGTTATTAGTTGGGACAATTGTAAGAAATTTACATCAATTTTATTACGACGTGTGGTAGATTTTAGTTAATTTTTTTTCCCGTCTGGCCATTTAATTATTTTGTTATATAATGACGTTTCGTGTTATACTGTTTTTTAAATTCGGTGTTCCACATTCGTCGTGTCCGTTTAATATTGCTTCCGGTGT
Organism: Gentiana dahurica var. dahurica; assembly: GCA_024500145.1. NCBI lineage: Eukaryota > Viridiplantae > Streptophyta > Magnoliopsida > Gentianales > Gentianaceae > Gentiana > Gentiana dahurica. The sequence goes on from CM044901.1 coordinate 110,728,648, forward strand.
AGTACAACGTAATATACTTCATGCTACGTTATAATACAACGTATTAAGTATATTATATGGAATATATTTATCACATTCGGTATAACACAACACATGCCATGTCATGTCCCCAGCTCCTATTTATGTGCTGAAAAACACCTTATGATAATGTATAGTTAATGTTTCAAATCTTTTATGATTCCTTATAGTCTTTACTCATTTCGTACAATCGCAACATATACCACACAAAAAAGACCCTAATTACATCCACCGATCTGGAATGGGCATGCACCGTGCATTTTGCACGATATATATATATATATATATATATATATATATATATATATATATATATATATATATATATATATATCTTTGAACGTGGCCATGAACCATGCGGCAGCTTTTTTATTTATTTTAAAAGAGAAATTTGTTCTAAGGGTAAAAGTGTCATTATATTGTGTATGTTCTTTTGATAATTTTGTAAATGTTTTTGTTTTTTCAATAAGTCTCCTTTTTTCTTTCTTTCTTTATTTTGACTTTCAGTAACAAGCCAACAAATAAAAATATTAAAAAATAAAACGAATAAACCCTAATTCTTTCGTTACAATCACGCGATCCTGCGCCGTCAAGAAAATTTTGAAGAACATATAACCCAATTATTTTGGCTAAATTACAATTTTGGTCCTCTAACTAGACACGTTTTGATTTTGGTCTGGTTTTTCTCGGCGACAATTTTAGTCCTGTAAGTGGTCTTTTTGCAAAAATAGTCCCGAACGCCGGAAAGACCAATTACTGGACTAAAATTGTCACCGGAAAGACCACTTACAGGACTAAAATTGTTGCGGAAAAGACCAATTTTAGTCCTGTAAGTGGTCTTTCCGGCGTTCAGACTATTTTTGCAAAAAAGACCACTTACAGGACTAAAATTGTCGCCGGAGAAAAACCAGGACCAAAATCGAAAAACGTGTCTAGTTAGAGGACCAAAATTGTAATTTAGCCCAATTATTTTCCACAATAAACTGCATCTTCTTATTAACCATAATATTAAGCACTGTATATTATTCGGTTAAATTACTATAATTTATATCGAACAGTACGGCAGCAAGCAAATTTATTCAACATACAATTTAGAAATTGGAAAATCAGGTTGTGTCAGGCCTAACACTTGCAAATCAGGTCATGCCTTTTCTGACATGGAAATCAGGTAAACGTAAGGATCCTTACGTTTAAACGTAAGGAAATTCAAAACCAAATCCGATACAAAAAAGCACTCAACATAGACTCCTTACGTTCAAACGTAAGGATCCTTACGTTTGAACGTAAGGTCTCTTCATATGTCATATGATACAAAAAAGCACTCAACATAGATCCTTACGTTTAAACGTAAGGAATGTATAAAGTTTTGAATTACACTGTCTCTCTCTTCTATCCCCTTTCAAACGTTCATATCCCTACGTTTTCAGGCAGTTCCTTAACGTCTGGACGGCAATTTTGCAAGAAAAGTTTAGATTTGCCACAATCTCTCAAGTACAATGGATCAACCCAATACAGAAAGTGTATGTATTTCCCATTATCTTCTATTTACAACGTTTTAGTCTGCAAATATAAGTCTGTATTTCCCTTCATCTGATATGTATTTCCAAATTTTTATTGGTTTGTAGTGGTTTAGTTCTGTTTAGCCTTATATTGTTTAGCCTTATATTGTTGGTTTAGCCCGATTCTTAGTTTTCTGGGTTGGAGAATGGGGGGTTTTTGAAGAAGAACGTATTTTCTACGTTTGGACGTAGAGACATGCATTTCTCTACGTCTAAACGTAAGGTCTGTATGTTTAGACGTAGAGACCCTACGTTTAAACGTATAGAACTGTAGTTTATTTGGTTTTTTTTTCTTCAGTTTTGTATGCAGACTTCCAGTTTAGTTTTTTCTACAGTTAAGGTTATTAGGGTTTAGGTTATTCTTGATTGTAATTTGATAAAAACATTCAATTTATGGCTACAAACTTAGACTTAGTCATGGCTTAGGGTTTATTTTTCATTTGCATTGTTGATTGTTGATAATAATTCATTCCATTTGTTTGTTAACAGTTGATTGACCTTCATGGTTCTGATGTCTACAAACAAAGGGAAAATTTGACATGGACTTTTAGAGGGGAAAAGACCAAGCTCCAGGATCTTCTTGAAATTCACATGAGAAGGATCGAATTTGAGGAAACATTGAGAGGTGGGGTTTTTCGACAATTCATTGAAATGTACGGGGAGTGGCAGTTTTCCTCCAAAGTTTTGCAATATGTATGTTTCAGTGTCGTTTATCCGAATGTGCCCGATGGGCTTCATTTTAGATTTGGTGAGACGACTGCGAAGTTCGGTAGGCGGGAGTTTTTCATGATGACCGGTTTTAGGTTTGGGGATCTCCCGGAACCTCCCAAACCTTATTCCAAGTGTTTTGATGAGGAGACACACGGCCACATCCATGAGCTTCACTCCCTACCGATCACCATACCGGATATTGAGAGATGGTTATTGGATCAGGCTGAGAGTCATGAAGTTCTCTACCGTGTAGGTTTAGTCTACCTTATTCACGGGATTATGATTGGTCATGATGAGACTAGTGGCGTACCTCGTGAGACCTTCTATTTGGTCGAGAATATAGAAGGCCTAAATGACTTTCCTTGGGGTACTTGTTTGTGGGATCACACCTATAAAAAGATTTGTCACATGATGAATACCTAAAAGGAAAGCACGGAAGGCAGGGTGACGGTACAATGGGATATACATGCCTTACAGTTTTGGGCTTACGAGACCCTCCAGGATATTGGTGTTCCGACTGTTGCTGCCACCCTCAGAACTTCTGATGCGGCTCCTCGGATGATGAGATAGAGTTGCAAGAATTCCCCTCCGCAGTGGAAGACGTTTTTGCGGAAGGCAAAGAAGGTAATAAGCTTATAAAACATTTCCTTTTAATTATATCCGGTATGGTTAAACATTATGTTATTGTTAATTCTAATGAAATATACATTGTTTGCAGAGCCATGTTATATGATATCTGACTGCAAGGGAAGTTGATAGGGAGTTGATGGCAGCTAAGGGCATCCCTGATGCGGAGATTGTAAGATGTAGTGCCCGAAAGACAATTTATGTAATTGTTTTATATTAATAAATGAAGATTTTATTATTCATCTCATTTGCTTTGTGCTTATATAGTATACACTGCTGCAAACCCTAAGTATATCTGTATGTAACCACTTAGCTCAGTGTATGGAATGCACGTGAGGATTGAGTTAGTGGTGATATACTTAAACTGTTAGTCCGTGGTGAACTTAATCGAGTTTAGGGTCTCTTGATTAAAACACCAATAATGCGCCCAGAACACCTTAGGGTGTGATAGTCTTATCCGGACTATCGGTAGAGGGTACCTACGTGGGGCATTTATATATGATGGCATTCATATAGGTTTGGACCGATTTAATCTGAATTTCTCGATATAATTCCGTAATCGAGGAATCTTATTAAATCATTAGATGATCATATATGGATCAACCTTAATCCCGAGGTGATCACAGGGTGCTGCTTGTCTCGGGGTAGTGTTTGATGTGTTAGTTACGGTTCACTTGAATATGTGTTCCAAGCCACTTCTCATTGGCACTATCTCCAGATGAGTGAGTAGTTCTGATTTTCACAGACATGGAATCCATTCCTTCCTGCGGGAAGTAGAGAGACAGTCCCCTTATTTGTTAGCCTTAAGAAAGTGATCGATCGGCCGAGTTCACATTTGACTAATTAGCTACTAGTCAGATATGTGCACTAATTGATCATTAGGGGGTTGATGGTAAATAAGGATAAGATATTCTGAGTCGGGTTCACGGAGACTTCCCACTCAGAATGGACAGTCTATGGAGGGTTAATCCGTATGTAGTGATTATATCGATGGACACTTATTCGCTCTATGGGTTGAGTATAAGTATACATCTATAATCGGTGGAGTTCAGTTTCGGGTTTATGGTGGCGTAATCCCGGAATTAATAATTAATGTGCTTATTCTGTTCGATGAATAATTAATTATTGGAGCTACTGGTTATAGGTCCATGGTCCCCGATGTGGCTTCTGTAATTCGGACAAATAATCTTGTTATTTGGGCCTCAGAAATAATTAATTGGCTGGGCTAATTAATTGATATGCATGGATATTATTTAGTTGGACTAAATAATATTATACACATAAAAGACATTTTATGTGGGCTTTTATACCCTAAAAGTGGCGCCTCCTCCTTTATTAATTATCACAAGAATTATTTTTTGTGATGTGGAAAATAAAAGATATTCTTGTTATATGATTGGTTGGATGACTTGTTATTTGATTTCCTATTGGTCAATACATGTCACAATTAGTCATTAAGGAAAATATCTTTTTATTTTGTTTAATTAATTATTTATTTAATTAATTAAAACTTGGAGGCCAAGGATTTACTCTCCTATAAAAGGAGAGTTATTCCAAGGGTAATTGACATGTGTGAATTTCGACTACTACCACTAAAAGGAGAGAAATAATTAGTTTTCTCATCTAGGGTTTTGTAGAAGAAAAACTCTAAGTTTTGCTTGAGTGTTGCATATCAAGGAGGCTTGAGTATCAAGAAGGGTGTCCACCAACCGCCGTTTGGAGAACACATCGGAAGATCAAGGCGTCTCTTCCTAATATTGGTAACTTGATTTTAACCCTCTTGTAGTTTTTAAGTCCTTTAACTATGTTTTATGATATGTAAATCGTGATCCGTCCGCTGCGTATAGATCTAACTTGGTTAGATCTAAGAACCTGCATCCTTCATGTGGTATCAGAGCACAGGTTCCACGATTTATATAGTCATAATCGTAATTAAACGATTTAAAGGAGTGGACTTGCATGTAGGTGATATTTTACTTATTGTTATGCATTAATGTTTTTTAAATTGTTATGGTTGAAGAGATGGATTGGGGTTGGCACCGTTTTCCCGTTAGATCTATTGTAAACTCATATGAACAATGAAAATTCGTTCATATGAGTATAGGAAATTATGTAATTTATTTTTTATTGCAATTTTAATTTCCAGAAAATAGATCTGTTTAGTAGCTGTTTAGTTTTTTCGTTTTTCCCGTTGATCGAGCCGTTAAAAAGAAGATCCCTCCGGTCAGAATCAAGATTGGAAGTTGGTGAACAATCCCACAAAATTTGGCGTCGATCAGAGTCCGTTTGGATGTCCGTTCGTTGCTGCAAAGAAGCTTCTGTAACAGAAAAACGCAGGATTCACAGAAACCCTACCTGTGACTTCCTCGAATTTCTGGGAGAGTTTCGACCGTTGAAACGCAAATCCAACCGGTCAGATTAACAAATATGGAGTTTTGTACGTGGAATAAAAATTCCAGGTCGATCGGGTTTCATCTTGATTCCCGATCGTCAGTGGGAAGTCATTGATGCGCTGCTGTAAAAGTCAGATTCAACAGCAAGTTGGGCGGCTCGCTGGAGAAGATTGACAAGTCAAAGCTCCGATCCAACCGTCCATCTTGAAGTCCGAAGAATGAAGATCAGATCTGGAAAGTTTCGTCCCGATCCGAGTTCGTTTGTTATGCCGATCGTCGAAGATGCTTAACAGCTGCAGATTAGGGTTTTAATTTATTTTCGAATAGATTAGTTACGGGGGTGCCAACGGTCCATCTCGGTGTTTATTTTCCGCACTAGTATACATGTGTAGATTGTATGAGTAGAACCGGAAAATTGCCATGACATGCATCATATCATGAATTCCACTCCATATGCATACATGTAGAAATTAATTCGAGGAATTAGTTAGGCATGTATAAAACACACGATTAGTTTTAATTAATTGTTTGATATTAATTAGAAACTAATTAGGGTAAAAACCGAGGAACACGGGTTTTTCAATCGTCGAGGTTGGGTGATGGATTCTCGGTGAATCCCACTCTGCGAAAGCATAAGGAGTAAAATTCCGAAACCTCGTGGTTAAGGTGTTGGATTCTCGGTGAATTCCACCTTACCTAAGACGAGATTACGTTTTTGTTCCGTAGTGTCTACGTGAATGTTTGATGTTTAAGGATTGGATAATCACGGGCAAACAGGTTCGAAAGTGGTTTAACCACGGTTGGGTGGTCAACAGTAGCTACGGCTCAATCGACTTCACCCTCCACGTGTGGCGTTTGCACGGGGGTCTGGCAATACTGAGCCATCCGAAGAGTCACTACGACTCAACGGAGCTCTCCTAGCCTTGACCCGTCCGACGGCCACATATGTTCTAACGAATAGGTCGGGTGGGCTAGCCCACATAACCGACAACATTCGGGCCTATGATTTATTGTTCCTTAATGTAACATCAAGTCCAAAAACGTGATCAGTAAACCCACCACTTTTTCAAAATATTGAGTGGGAGCGGGAGAGGCGACAGCCGACCCCACGGCCTCTACTGTTGACACAAGCGACGTGAGAGAATGGTGACGCCTCGTGCCGGCTTTGATTTCGGCCCCCTAAGGAAGGCCTTCACCGCTATCAAAATTCAAGGCTTGGTCTCCGAAAGGATAGGATTTTGGGTACTCGCTGAGTCACTGACCGACCCTAAGGCGGCACACTCGGGGTCTATCTAAAGATCTGAAACAGTAGGTCACACTCATAAAGGGTATTTTGGTAATACCTTGGCTGAAAAAGGAAAGGTGATTGACGATCATAAATGAGATGTTTGATTCTCAAGTTGATCTTCAATATTAATCGAAACCTCTTTGACCTACCCTAAGGCGGCACTGAGGTGAGAGATTAAGTCCTTGGAACGGTAGGATAGACTATAAGTACTTAGTTTATAGTTCCTAAAATTTATTAGCAGTTTATGAACTTGAATTTAATTTCTGTCATTTTACTTTACAGCATCATGTCGTCTCAGATTTCTTTACTGTTAAATGATAAGTTGACCGGAAACAATTTTTCAAAGTGGAAAAGTAACCTCAACGTTGTCCTCGTCTTTGAAAATGTTCAACACACCTTGACTTCGGCTATTCCAGCACTTACCACTCAGTCTTCCAAAGCCGAGAAAGAAAGTCGGCAGAAGTGGACTGAGGCAGACAACAAAGCGCGGGGCATCATGTTAGCCTCAATGTCGGAGATCATAAGGACCAAATGTGAGAACTTTGGCACTGCAAAAGAAATGATGCAGCACCTTGTTTCCATGTTCGGCTCACCTTCTAATCAGGCCCGACATGAGGCTGTCAGGATGGCTGTTAACGCGAAGATGAGGAAGGGTCAGTCAGTGACGGGTCATGTAATGAACATGATCAATTACTTCGCTGATGCTGAGACTCACGGTTCCAAGTTCGATGAAGTGACTCAGGTGAGCATGATTCTCGAATCACTATCACCTGATTTCCTCCAGTTCAAGACCAACTACGTCATGAACAAGCTTAAGTTTGACTTGACGCGGTTGATAAATGAGCTGCAGATATTCGAGGGTTTCCAGTCTAACAACCGGGCCCGAGAAGGGGAAAAGAAAGCTGAAGCCAATTTGGCTGAGGCTAAGTCGTCAAACAAAGGGACAAAGGGAAAGCCGAAAGCCAAGCCTGTGAAAGAACATAAATCAAAACCCATGAAGAAGAAAGGGAAAAAGGCAACTCCTTCCAAACCTAAAGGTAAGTGCTTTCACTGTGGAGAATTAGGGCATTAGCGCAAGCATTGCCCGAAACATCTCAAAGAGGTGAAGGAAGGAAAGGGCCAGGCAAACAAGGCGCAGGATAAGACAGGTAATTTACTTGTCTTGGAATCCTACAGTGTAGCTAAAGATGTATCAACTTGGATACTGGATTCTGGAGCTACTAACCATGTTTGTTCTTCTTTGCAGATCCTTAGTTCGTATGAGGAGCTAGAGGACGGGGCACATGTGATGAGAGTTGGCAACGGAGCAGTGGTTTCAGCAAAAGCAGTGGGAGTAGTTCGTTTAATGTTTGGAAATAAAGTCCTTAAGTTGGACCATGTCTTTTATATTCCGCACTTTAGAAGAAATTTAATTTCTGTGTCTGTTTTGCAAGAACAATTGTATTCTTTATCTTTTGAGTATAATAAGATTGTTATTTCCAGAAATGGACGTGACTTATGTTCTGCAATGTTAGAAAACGGACTGTATGTCATTAAACCAACCGATACTCCACTGCTTAATACTGAAATGTTTAAAGTAGCACATCAAAGTTCTGCTAAAAGGCAGAAGGTTTCTCAAAATGATGAAACATACCTTTGGCACCTTAGGCTAGGCCATATTTCCTTGGAAAGAATCAAAAGACTGGCCAAAGATGGTCCCTTAAGTGAGTTATCTGTTGACTCACTGCCAGTCTGCGAGTCTTGCCTGGAGGGGAAGATGACCAAGCGACCCTTCTCGTCAAAGGGTAACAGGGCTAAAGAACCTTTAGAATTGGTACATTCAGATCTGTGTGGTCCGATGAATGTACAGGCTAGAGGTGGATTCGAGTACTTTGTGACTTTCATAGACGACTACTCGAGATTCGGATATGTTTATCTGCTACATAGGAAATCCGAAACTTTTGGAAAGTTTAAGGAATTCCAGGCAGAAGCCGAAAGGCAGTTGGGCAAGTCTTTGAAATGCTTTCGCTCTGATCGCGGAGGTGAGTACATGGATACTGATTTCACTGACTACCTCTTGGAACATGGGATTTGTTCCCAACGTTCTGCGCCCAGAACGCCTCAGCAAAACGGAGTTGCTGAGCGGAGAAACAGGACTTTAATAGACATGGTCAGATCCATGATCAGCTACGCGTCACTGCCGGTGTCTTTTTGGGGACATGCCCTTCAAACAGCGGTCCGCATTCTAAATGTGGTGCCGTCAAAGTCTGTCGAGAGAACGCCTCTTGAGTTATGGAGTGGGAGTAAACCTAGTTTGCGTCACTACCGTATATGGGGGTGTCCGGCACATGTGCTGGTTGACAAGACTAGCAAATTGCAAGCACATACGAAAGTATGTCTGTTTGTAGGGTATGCACAAGGGACAAGAGGAGGTCTGTTCTATGATCCAGAAGATCAGAGGGTAATAGTTTCAACTAACGCCACTTTTCTCGAGGATCAATATATGAAAGACTCCAAACCTCGAAGTAAAGTTGTACTCGAGGAGTTACTTTCTGACGAAGTCAGACCACTGGTGACACCTACTGTCACGAACAACAACACCACTGATACACCTGTCGACCCTGACAGTCCTAGACCACTCAGACGTACCACCAGAGTGGTTAAGCCACCAGTGCGGTACGGTATGCAACCAGAGGCTAATATCGCCGTCTCTGATGGAGTGGAGGATGATCCAGTGTCCTATCGCAGGGCTATGGATGACTCTGATAAGGACATGTGGGTTGAGGCGATGAATCAGGAGATGGAGTCCATGTACTTTAACTCAGTCTGGAAACTTGTGGATTGCCCTGAGGGTATACAACCCATAGGCAGTAAATGGATCTACAAGAGAAAGCGAGGAGTGGATGGAAAGGTTGAAACCTTTAAAGCTCGGCTAGTGGCAAAAGGCTACACACAGATAGAGGGAATCGACTACGAAGAAACCTTCTCCCCTGTGGCAATGCTGAAATCCATTCGGATCCTCCTTTCAATAGCTGCATGTCTAGATTACGAGATCTGGCAGATGGATGTTAAGACAGCCTTCCTAAACGGCTATCTTGACGATGAAATATATATGCAGCAACCAGAAGGATTTGTCGAGAAAGGCCAAGAGCACAAAGTGTGCAAATTGCTCAGATCCATTTATGGGTTAAAGCAAGCATCTCGGTCTTGGAATCATAGATTTGATGAAACAGTCAAGTCGTATGGCTTCGAACAAAACTTTGATGAGCCTTGTGTATACAAGAAGGTCGTCAAAGATCAGGTGGCGTTCTTAGTGTTGTATGTTGACGACATTCTGTTAATTGGACCCAATAAGGGGATGTTGTCAGAAGTGAAGAATTGGTTATCCACGCAATTCCAAATGAAAGATTTGGGAGAGGCGAGTTATATTCTGGGGATCCAAGTTATACGGGATCGTAAGAATAGGATGTTGGCTCTGTCCCAAGCATCTTACATAGATAAGATGTTGTTGCGTTACAGTATGACGAATGCAAAGAAGGGTTTCCTACCAACCCGTCACGGCATTCAACTCTCTAAGAAGCGGTCTCCACAGACTCCTGAGGAAATTGAGAGTATGGGACGAATACCATATGCTTCGGCTGTTGGTAGTCCGATGTACGCTATGTTGTGTACTAGACCGGACATCTGTTATGGCGTGGGTTTGGTCAGCCGTTTTCAGTCCAATCCAGGCATGGAACATTGGACGGCAGTGAAGAATCTCCTCAAGTATCTTAAGAGAACGAGGAATTATATGCTTGTATATTCAGGTGCGAACCTGGATATCGCAGGGTACACTGATTCTGACTTTCAGTCAGATAAGGATGATCGTAAATCGACATCGGGCTCGGTGTTTACTCTGGGAGGCGGAGCAATAGTCCGGAGAAGCGTCAAGCAATCCAGGACGGCCGACTCAACTATGGAAGCCGAATACATAGCGGCCTCCGAGGCAGCTAAGGAAGCGGTATGGCTCAAGAAGTTTCTGGGAGATTTAGGAGTAATCCCAAATCCGGAAAATCCGATACGTCTCTACTGTGACAACAACGGGGCAGTGTCGAATTCCAGAGAACCCCGGAGTCACCAGAAGTCAAAGCATATAGAGAGAAAATACCATTTGATCAGAGAGATTGCTCAAAGAGGAGACATTTCCGTCACGAAAATCCCCTCAGCCGACAACCTTGCTGATCCATTTACGAAGACACTTTCCATTGAGGTCTTTACGAGGCACTTGGAAAACATGGGTATTCGGGACATGAGTCATTTGCTTTAGAGCAAGTGGGAGATGTAGTTCTTGTTGTATAGTTAATGGGTGTGCTCTAAAACAATTATTACTTGTCATTCGTGCAAGTGGGAGATTGTAAGATGTAGTGCCCGAAAGACAATTTATGTAATTGTTTTATATTAATAAATGACAGATTTTATTATTCATCTCATTTGCTTTGTGCTTATATAGTATACACTGCTGCAAACCCTAAGTATATCTGTATGTAACCACTTAGCTCAGTGTATGGAATGCACGTGAGGATTGAGTTAGTGGTGATATACTTAAACTGTTAGTCCGTGGTGAACTTAATCAGAGTTTAGGGTCTCTTGATTAAAACACCAATAATGCGCCCAGAACACCTTAGGGTGTGATAGTCTTATCCGGACTATCGGTAGAGGGTACCTACGTGGGGCATTTATATATGATGGCATTCATATAGGGCTGGACCGATTTAATCTGAATTTCCCGATATAATTCCGTAATCGAGGAATCTTATTAAATCATTAGATGATCATATATGGATCAACCTTAATCCTGAGGTGATCACAGGGTGCTGCTTGTCTCGGGGTAGTGTTTGATGTGTTAGTTACGGTTCACTTGAATATGTGTTCCAAGCCACTTCTCATTGGCACTATCTCCTGATGAGTGAGTAGTTCTGATTTTCACAGACATGGAATCCATTCCTTCCTGCGGGAAGTAGAGAGACAGTCCCCTTATTTGTTAGCCTTAAGAAAGTGATCGATCGGCCGAGTTCACATTTGACTAATTAGCTACTAGTCAGATATGTGCACTAATTGATCATTAGGGGGTTGATGGTAAATAAGGATAAGATATTCCGAGTCGGGTTCACGGAGACTTCCCACTCGGAATGGACAATCTATGGAGGGTTAATCCGTATGTAGTGATTATATCGATGGACACTTATTCGCTCTATGGGTTGAGTATAAGTATACATCTATAATCGGTGGAGTTCAGTTTCGGGTTTATGGTGGCGTAATCCCGGAATTAATAATTAATGTGCTTATTCTGTTCGATGAATAATTAATTATTGGAGCTACTGGTTATAGGTCCATGGTCCCCGATGTGGCTTCTGTAATTCGGACAAATAATCTTGTTATTTGGGCCTCAGAAATAATTAATTGGCTGGGCTAATTAATTGATATGCATGGATATTATTTAGTTGGACTAAATAATATTATACACATAAAAGACATTTTATGTGGGCTTTTATACCCTAAAAGTGGCGCCTCCTCCTTTATTAATTATCACAAGAATTATTTTTGTGATGTGGAAAATAAAAGATATTCTTGTTATATGATTGGTTGGAAGACTTGTTATTTGATTTCCTATTGGTCAATACATGTCACAATTAGTCATTAAGGAAAATATCTTTTTATTTTGTTTAATTAATTATTTATTTAATTAATTAAAACTTGGAGGCCAAGGATTTACTCTCCTATAAAAGGAGAGTTATTCCAAGGGTAATTTACATGTGTGAATTTCGACTACTACCACTAAAAGGAGAGAAATAATTAGTTTTCTCATCTAGGGTTTTGTAGAAGAAAAACTCTAAGTTTTTCTTGAGTGTTGCATATCAAGGAGGCTTGAGTATCAAGAAGGGTGTCCACCAACCGCCGTTTGGAGAACACATCGGAAGATCAAGGCGTCTCTTCCTAATATTGGTAACTTGATTTTAACCCCCTTGTAGTTTTTAAGTCCTTTAACTATGTTTTATGATATGTAAATCGTGATCCGTCCGCTGCGTATAGATCTAACTTGGTTAGATCTAAGAACCTGATCCTTCAGAGATTACTGAGCCGCCACGTGTGATCCCTTGGCCTGCACCAATTGCACGGCCACTTCATAGACGTCCATCCACTACACAGCAACCACGCTCTACTACACAGCAGCCACGCTCTACTACACAACAGTCAGCCTCTACTTCACATCCCTCTCCACATGAGTCACCTTTACCTCCTCATTCACGACGTGTGCCGCACAATTCCTGCACTGAAATGCTACAGGCGGAAGAAGATGAAGTTGCTGGTCTTTATAGGGTTGTGAAGAGAAGGATAGATAATGGGCTGAATGAGATTCGGGAGGAAATTCGCCGGTAGAATGACGAGAACCGGCAAGTACTTCGAGAGGTAGTTCAGCGGCAGAATGAGCATGAGGCGATACTTCTTGAATACATATCATTACTACAATATAAATAACATAATCACTACTTAAAACATACATTTCGGTTAAATGAAATTAATGAATATAATTACTTGCACTAAACCCTACTAAATAAACCCTAAGAAAAGACTTAAACACACTACTTAGATGTATAAACATTACATAAACAACCTACTTAAAACACATTTCGGTTAAATACATATCATTACTACAATATAAATAACATAATCAACCTACTTAAAACACACATTTCGGTTGAATACATATCATTATTACAATATAAATAACATAATCACTACTTAAAACACACATTTCGGTTAAATAAATATCATTACTTACACTAAACCCTACTAATTAAACCCTAAGAAAGACTTAAACACACTACTTAGATGTATAAACATTACATAAACAACCTACTTAAAACACACATTTCGGTTTTATACATATCATTACTACAATATAAATAACATAATCACATTGAGCACTTGAATTAAGACAAATTATACATAGCAAAAACTTACCCATTTGAGCACTTGAATGATGAAGAAATGGACTTGAAAGATGAAGAAGTGGTTAGAAGATTGAGATTAACTTGAAATGGACTTTGAAGGAATGAGAGAAATGTCTCGTTCATGTGGTGTATATTGAACAAGTACCTGTACAACCTTAATTGCCATCTACCAACAACCTTAATTGCCATCTAATACAATTTCCTTACGTTTAAACGTAAGGATCCTTATGTTTAAACGTAGAGACCTTACGTTCAAAAGTAAGGATCCTTATGTTTGAACGTAAGAAATCTATGTTGTGTGTTTTTTGTATCAGATTTGTTTTGAATTTCTTTACGTTTAAACGTAAGGATCCTTACGTTTATCTGATTTTCCATGTCAGAAAAGGCATGACATGATTTGAGAGTGTCAGGCCTGACACAACCTGATTTTCCAATTTCCACATACAATTCCTTCAATACCATACATTCAAAGCCATAAGGTAAAAGACGACTTTATTTCCGTATGCAACTTATGCAGATAAACTAATGGATTGCATTCAAAATTAATTGTAATCAAAATTAATATTGATTCTCGATAATTTAACATAAACGGCTAACCGTATGTGATTAATCACTTTGACCCAGGATCGTTATGCTAAACTATCAAGAATCTAAAGTAAATATGAAAACGGAAGCGTATCTGAATCCGTAGTGCTGTAGATCTCCCGTAGGAAACAGAAATTACCTCTTAGTCTCTACACATAAAAGACCCACACCCTAATAATACATCATTGCCCAACAACCGTAAACCGAATTAGATCACTTTTACATCGGCAAATATTTATCGACAGTCTATAATAAATAATTATTTCACATATAAGCCCAACGTTGGATTAATGATCCAACACAAAAAAGATAAATGTTTTATGTGAAGATAAAATTGTATTTGATTTAAGTAATAATTTCGATAGATTCTTTATTTTAAATTAGGTTTATCTAATTGATGGGAGTCAACTTTACGTGACTCCGCTACATTGTTTGGCCTCCGTTTACCACATGTTCAGCACATTTTTGGATAATTTAGGCCACTTTCGGGGTAATATTGTGAGTTCCTCGCACGGGGGGTAATTCCGTCATTTTGATAGTTTACCACCCCTTTTTGATGATATTGACCCCATTCCCGAGCACGTTTACCCTTTGGAATGTTTTGGTTGTTTTTGGTCATTGTGATGATTTAGGGTATTGATGTCTCGAGGACCCGAAAGGCAATGGTTTACAATGAGAAACATAACCGAGGCGAGAAAAGAGGTGGAAAAGGGAGAAAAAGTGAAGAATTGGTGGCACAGGGTCCAAACGCACGTTCCAATCCTCAAACCAGCGTTCCAGGTCTCCAAACTGGCGTTCCAACCCTCAAACCAGCGTTCCAGAGTTGCCAGAGTCATACAGAGTTCAGCTCCTTCAAACGCTGGTTTAGCAATTACCTAGAACGTGCGTTCCAGGCCATTCAAACGCACGTTCTGTACCTTGGAACGTGCGTTCCAGACCTCTTAAACGCACGTTCCATGCCTGTAAACCAGCGTTTCGCAAGACAAAAGCCCTAAGCTGCCCAGAACTTCAAGCAGAACGCACGTTCCATTCATCTGGAACCAGCGTTCGAACCAAAATCTGCAGGATTTTCCCTCCACCTATAAATACCCCCCTTAGTCCATTTTGGGATTATTATTCATCTTCTTAGCCTAACTCTACCCCCTTCATAGCTCGAATTTTGTAATAGCTTAGAATACTCCCTCTTAGTGTAAATCAACAACATCTTAGCTTAATCTTTCCATTTCTTAGCTTAGATTTTCATTTCTAACACTAAGAGACCACCTTTTAATTACTTCTATATTTTGTACTTTTTGGATCTCAACTCAATTTCTGCAATCTTATGGTATATTTCTCTTCTCTTTTACTTGTTATGGCTCTTATTTACTGTTTTGTGCATGTTTTGATTAGTATAATGAGTAGCTAAACATCTTCATAGCCGAATCATGTGAAATTTGGTGAAATCACCCTTTGGGTGATGAAATTGGGAGTGGGTAATGCTTTTTATTGTTGTATCTTGCGCTTTTCATGTCTTAGAACTTGTTATAACGAATTTGGGCTAGATTGATCACCTAGGTCAAAAATCACACACATCACTCTTGAGAGTTGTTCAGAGAGAGGGGTGTGGGAAAAGGGTTCTAGGATCGTGATGTAGTCTCGTTTTAGTTGTTAAACCGAGCTCATCATGAGGTTACTCGTTTGTACGTTTAAGCGGCTCGAGTGCAAAACATGACTTGTTAGGAGAGAGTTGTTCAGACCTTAACATGGCATAAGGTGTTAGAAGAGAGTTGTTCAGACGCTAGCGCCGGGTTTAGGAGTTCGCACCCGTGAGATTGAATGTGAGAGTTCGTTTGTTGTTGCACACTCCCGGTTTTGTCTACCTTAGGGTTGAGATTAGTCATATGGATCATGGTTCGGCTATGTCTCTTTATTATCTTTCAAATCTAGTAGTCTAATCTTCTTCCGTTCTTTTTATCTTTAGACTCGTTAGTATAGATCGCTTTAGTGTCGTTGTAGTTATAAACACTTTAAAAAAAGATTGATCACCTAGACTAAGCACTACGTTTACTTTGGTACTTGCAAGCACAATTCCTTTGGGTTCGACCTCGGACTCCTGTAGCTATTCTGGCAATCGACCCGGTCCACTGCCGGTTAGAGAGCTTGTTTAGTCACCGTTGTCTTGAGTATCTTATAAATTTGTTCGGTGAGAAAAAAAAAACGCATCATCAAAATGGCGCCGTTGCCGGGGAGTTGTGTGCTATTTGTGATATCTTGTAAGTGAACCGAAGGCTTGGGCCTAGGTTTTATTTTACTGTTTTCTTGTTGTTTGCTTTTTGTAGTGCATGACCCGGAGATCTCAAACACCACTCGAACCTTACATAGACGGAATTGAAGCTTACGCAAGGCGTAGAAATAGTCAACGAAGAAGAGGTCGTCAAGTAGAGGAGTCGATTCCGGTCTTTGAAGAGAACAACTCGGGTGAGTTGGGAGAAGGATCCGACATGGCACAACAAGGTGGACAAGGTTTGGAAGGAAATTTGGTAAATGATAATGGAGTCCCAATTCAAAACCCGCCTCTCGTCAACAACAATGCACAAGGAGGTGGGAATGGACAAGGAAACAATGTTGTGAATGCAAATGGGCCGATACCTCAAAATGTTCAACATGAGGCTCAAGGGAATCAAATGGATCCCGCTCTTATGCAACAATTCAATGCATGGATGTTGAACCAGTTTCAACAAAACCAAAACCAAGCTCACAATCAAGGTGCAAACGCGATGCCAAATTGGTTTAACGGTCAACAAGAGCAAAACCAAGGTGGTTTGACTTGTAGAGATTTTGTGCTAGCTCCTACGGCAAACATGGGGCATAGTCCAATCCGAATGCCACCGGTAGCCGCCAACAACTTGGAATTGAATAGGAACATCATACATTTGTTGGGAGACAACGCTATATTCAAGGGAACCGCTTTAGAAAATCCTCACTTATTCATTGATCACTTTCTCCAAATAGTGAACTCGACGAAGATCAATGGAGTGAGTGATGAGGCACTCAAACTTATGCTCTTCCCGTTCGCCTTGAAAGAGCAAGCTAAGAGGTGGTATGATTCGTTGCCTAATGACTCTTTACACACATGGGAGGAAGTGGTAAAGACTTTTCTACTCAAATATTACCCCCCGTCGAAGACCATGGATATGAAAGAAGCTATAATGTCGTTTAATGCATATGAAGGAGAAGAGCTTCATGAGTCATGGGATCGGTTTAAGGCTTTATTGAGAGAGTGCCCGGGGCACGGGTTGAGATCATATGAGGTAGTTCATGCCTTCTTCCGGGGTTTGGATCAAGTTCATCAAAGTACGTTGCATACTTCATGCAATGGAGATATTATGAGTATGGTACCCGAAGTAGCTATGAACCAAATTGAGAAGATTTCCGAGACCTCGAGGCAATATATATCGTCAAGTAGAAAGGGGACAAGAAGCAAGAAGCCCGGTTTGGTTGAAGTGAAAGAAGTTGAAGCAAATGATCAATATCATGCTCAAGTACAAGCGATGGAACAACAGTTAGGGAGATTGAAAAAGGAGAATGAGAGCGCTAAGCTTTGCCAAATTTGTAGCGGACCACACTCGGCAAAGGATTGTAGGATGACAACCAAAGCCCAAAACATGGCCTATCCTCAATCCTCGACTCAAGGGCAACCTAGCACTCTTTCTCAAGATAACATGAATGAGTTGGCTAAGCGGATGATGAGTATTTGCTCGATGGAGCAATGGAATACGGGGCCTCAATATCAAAATCAATCTCAAAGCCCCTATCAAGGCCAATATATGGGTGAGCAACAAGGTGGGCAACCGTATGAAGAATCCCAAGATGTGAACTATGTGGGACAAGGTCAAGGAGGAAACTATGTAAATCAAGGTGATGGTTCTTGGAGGCATAACAATAATCAAGGTTGGAATCGGAATCAAAGCCAAGGCCAAAACCAAGGTTATAGACAAAATCAAAATCAAAGTCAATCTTCACAAGGGCAAGTCTATCAACCTCCACACCAAAGGCAACAACAAGGAGGGTACAATCAACAAGGTTCCAACAATTATCAACACCCTCCTCCTTTGGCTCCTATACCTCAAAAGAGTTCAACCGATGTCATCTTGGAACAAATGAACAAAAACTTTGCGGAGATTAAGAAAGACATGGTTGAGATGAACTACAAACATGGTTCCGCCATCAAAAATCTTGAGACTCAATTTGGTCAAGTGGTGGAACATGTTCAGTTGAAGGGCGGTTTACCGAGTAACACCGAAAAAATCCGAGAAGTGTAAACGCCATCTTAACCCGAAGTGGCAAAGTGTTGAGAACTAATGGAGAAAAGAAAGTCTTGTGGGAGGACAAGGCTAGAAAAGCACCTATTGAGTCGGAAGCGGGAGCTATGGATGGTGATATAGATGGGATTGAAGATGATGAGGATCATGAGGAATATGTCAAGAAAAAAGAAGTTGAAAGGAAAGAAGCTCAAGCTCGGGGAGATTATGGGGTTATCGAAGTGAAAGAAGATGAGTCAACTAGAAGAGAAGGGAAAGAGCCAATGAAAGAGCCGTCTTCCCCACGCTCCAAAGGTAAGAAAGGTATGATCCCTCCTCCTTCTAAAGATTTCGATTTGAGTACTCTCCCATATCCCCCTAAGAATCATAGACAAAGTTGCTTGAATAAGGCACAAACTCGATTCATTGAAATTTTACGAAAAATTGATTTGAACATTCCTTTTCTTGAAGCACTTGCAAACATGCCCTCGTATTGTAAGTTTTTGAAAGAGTTACTAACTAAGAAGGGTAAGATGCAAGAAGTTGTGTGTTTAAATGAAGAGTGTTCCGCTATTTTTAATGGAAAGTCTAAGATTCCCCCGAAAGTTAGGGACAAGGGTAGTTTTACTATCCCGGTTACTATTGGTACGACTCATTTTCCTAGTGTCTTGTGTGATTTGGGGGCTAGTGTAAGCCTAATGCCCCGTGCTATATATGAGAGTCTTAACCTAGGAGAGTTGGAGCCAACGGGGATGACCCTTCAAATGGCGGATAGGTCTATTAGGGAGCCTATGGGAGTGATAGAGGATGTCATAGTGAAAGTGGATAAGTTTGCCTTCCCGGTAGATTTTGTGGTGCTAGACATGGAGATGGACTCCAAAACACCTTTGTTGTTAGGACGTCCCTTTTTAAATACCGGAAGGACTTTGATAGATGTTGCGAGCGGTGAGATAATCTTGAGAGTTGGAGATGAAAAAGTCGCGGTCAATGTCTATAAAGCCATGAAACATCCTAAGAAGAGCACCGAGGACTGTTTTTCTATTGATGCTATATATCCTTGCGTTTCGGAACATGTTGACATGCAGGAATATAAAGATAAATCCGATGAAGGCATGGAAAGAGTAAGTACGGAACATGATGAGGAAGAGGAATTGGAAGAGGAAGCAAAAGAGCCAGAAAAGATGGCTTTCGTGGGTGAAAGGTGGACCGAGAAGATTGATCTTGGGCTTGAAGGAGAGCTAGAAAAGCCATCAATTGAGGACCCACCGAAAGATTTGAAAATGAAGCCACTTCCACCTCATTTGAAGTATGTTTTTCTTGAAAATAATGATTTACTTCCTTTGATTATTTCTTCTACACTAACGGCTTTGCAGGAAGATGAGTTAGTGAAGATGCTTAAGAAGCACAAGCGTGCTTTCGGGTGGAAGATGTGCGACCTAAAGGGTATTAGTCCCACCATTTGCCAACACAAGATTATTCTGGAAGATGGAGCAAAGCCGGTAAGGCAACCCCAAAGAAGACTCAATCCACACCTCCACGAGGTTGTGAGAAAGGACGTGGTCACAATGTTCAAGCTAGGGATTATCTATGCCATCTCGGATAGCAAGTGGGTGAGTCCCACCCAAGTGGTGCCGAAGAAGGGAGGTATGACCGTGGAGATCAATGACAAAGGTGAGGAGGTATCTAAGCGTTTGGTAAGTGGTCATAGAATTTGCATTGATTATCGTAAGCTAAATGACCAAACCCGTAAAGATCACTTCCCCCTCCCCTTTATTGATCAAATGTTGGAAAGATTGAGTGGCCATGCCTTTTATTGTTTTCTTGATGGGTTTAGTGGGTATTACCAAATACATGTGGCTTTAGAGGACCAAGAAAAGACTACCTATACTTGCCCCTATGGTACCTTTGCCTTCCGTAGGATGCCTTTTGGGTTGTGTAATGCACCCGCGACATTCCAACGGTGCATGGTGGCCATATTTGCGGATATGATAGAAAAGTTTTTAGAAGTCTTTATGGATGATTTTAGCGTGTTTGGTGATTCCTTTGAACAATGTCTAGATAATCTTGAAAAGGTGTTGGGTAGATGTGAGGAGACAAACTTGGTGCTCAATTGGGAGAAGTGTCATTTGATGGTTACGGAAGGGATAGTCTTAGGGCATAAGATATCTAGTAAGGGTATAGAGGTAGACAAGGCTAAGGTTGAAGCGATAGCTAAGCTTCCTATGCCCACCAACCTAAAGACTCTTAGGGGTTTTCTAGGCCATGTGGGGTTTTATCGTAGGTTCATCAAGGATTTCTCGAAAATAGCCCGTCCTCTTACTCTTCTTCTTGGAAAAGACGTCCCGTTTGATTTTGACAAAGCTTGTGTTGAAGCCTTTTTGATGCTCAAGCAATTGCTTATAACCGCTCCCATCTTAGTTGCTCCGAAATGGGATCAAGAATTTGAGCTCATGTGTGATGCGAGTGACACCGCGGTTGGTGCGGTCCTCGGTCAAAAGATCGATAAAATCTTCAAGCCCATTGCTTATGCAAGTCACACCTTGAATCCGCCCAATGTAATTACACCACCACTGAAAAAGAGCTTTTAGCGGTCGTCTTTGCGTTTGATAAGTTTCGGTCTCACCTCGTAGGTTCTCGGGTAGTTGTCCACACGGATCATGCCGCTTTGCGTTATCTCTTCGCCAAGCAAGACGCCAAGCCCCGCCTCTTGAGGTGGATCTTGCTTTTGCAAGAGTTCGATCTAGAGATCCGTGATAGGAAGGGTTGTGAGAATGTCGTAGCCGACCACCTAAGTCGTATGGAGCTTAGTGAGGAGTTGATTAAGGCACAAAGGGAGATAAATGATTCTTTTCCTCACGAGCAACTCTATGCGCTTGACACCCTTTTTCCGGCTAAAAAAGGAAACTTTCTAAAAGTCGGTAAGGAAGGTAGTCCTTGGTTCGCTCCTTTTGTCAACTACCACGAGTGCGGTTTTGTAGATCCCGACCTTGACTCGAACCAAAGGCGCAAATTCCTCAGTGAAGTTGGTAAGTATGTGTGGGAAGATCCTTGCTTATATAGGTTGTGTTCGGATGGCATTTTGAGGAGGTGCATCCCAGAAAGTGAAATTTTGAGCGCTCTTTCGTTTTGTCACGACAAAGAGGCCGGAGGCCATTTCTCGGGGCAAAGAACCGCTTTGAAAGTATTGCAAAGTGGACTGTATTGGCCCACTCTATTTCGAGATGCACATGCTTATGTGAAATCTTGCGATGCTTGTCAAAGGTCCGGTCGTATATCTAGAAGGAGTGAGATGCCTCAGAAACCGATCATAGTGTGTGAGATTTTTGACGTGTGGGGCATTGATTTCATGGGCCCTTATCCCTCTTCGTGTGGTAACAAGTATATCCTAGTCGCATGTGATTATGTATCCAAATGGGTCGAAGCCTTAGCTTCACCCACCAATGATAGGAATGTTGTTATCCGGTTTCTTAGAAAGAACATCTTTTGTCGGTTTGGGGTGCCTCGTGCTATAATTAGTGATAATGGAAGCCATTTTGCTAACAAGCCGTTTGATAAACTTTTGGAGAAGTATGGAGTGAAACACAAGCTAGGTACCGCTTACCATCCCCAAACGAGTGGTCAAGTTGAAGTCACGAATAGGGGTATTAAGCGTATCTTGGAAAGGACGGTAGACACGAACGTCAAGAGTTGGTCTTTAAAGTTAGATGATGCTTTGTGGGCCCATAGGACAGCCTTTAAGACACCCCTAGGCATGTCACCTTACATGATAGTCTATGGTAAATCTTGCCATCTTCCCGCAGAAATCGAACACAAGGCTTATTGGGCCATCAAAATGCTAAACCTCGATGACACCTTAATTGGTGAGAAGCGTATGGCCCAATTGAATGAACTAGATGAGTTCCGCCTTTGTGCTTATGACCTCTCCACGAAGTATAAAGAAAAGACTAAGTTACTCCATGATAAGTTGATCAAACCTCGTGTTTTCAATGAGGGTGACGAAGTCTTATTCTACAATACTCGTTTGCATCTTTTCCAATGGAAGTTGAAGTCTAGGTGGTCCGGTCCTTACATAGTGTCTAAAGTTTATCCGTCCGGAGTTATCGAAATCACTCACCCCAAGTTTGGTACTGTGACCACAAACGGCTTGAGATTGAAAAAGTATGAGAGACTACCCTTTGATGAAGCCTTGGAAATAGTGACCCTCGAAGACCCCGTGCCATGTGATGAATCGTGCAAGTCTTGTCATGGACTATAAACCTTGACTCGTATAATCTTTGACCCATCATCCGTTCTTTCTATCCTTTCCTCGCCCCGTGCCAATGGTATAACTTTGAAAAAGTTGGCACCGTATAATCCATCTTGTCGAGCCAATGACGTAAAACAAAGGCGCTTAGTGGGAGGCAACCCACCTTTTTGTGGTTTAAGTTGGTTGAGTAAGAGTCTAGAGTGGTCTAGGGGTGGTTAGATGTGAGTGTGGAGTGATTTCCCCTGTTTTCTGTTTTTTCCCCTGTTTTTGCCCTCAAACGCACGTTCCCAATGTCCAAACGTGCGTTCCCAGCCCTTCAAACGTGCGTTCCAAGATTTTCCAAACCAGCGTTTGAGCCTCTTACCCCCAGTATCAAATCCCTCAGTTCAAATGCACGTTTCTCGTTCAAACGCCAGTTCCATCTATGCTAAACGCACGTTCCCACTTCTCAAACGTGCGTTTGAAACATGCGAAACGCACGTTCCAAGCTCTTCAAACCAGCGTTTGACCCCTTTTCTATATATACCCCCTTCTTCCCAAACCGGCGTTCCACTTTCAAAATTCTGAGACCTAACCGCCGTTCCATCGCCCTTTCCCCCTTTTTGCTTCGAAAATCTTCGTTTCTAGCCCGTTTTGAGCGATTTTTGTTGCAATCAACACCTCTTGATCCCCTCTTTTGTTTTCTACACTCAAATCCGAACAACAATCCACTAAATTACCGATTCGATCGGTGCTTGGGTGAATTTTTCACCATAGTCGAATTTCGCAATTTCGTTTGTTTCGGGGCTCGTTAGTCACTCCACAACGCTCACGTAGGCTAATCTAAGCATAAGACAGGTACTATTTGGTTTACATTTCCGTTTTGAGTAGGGTTTGATTTTTGATTTTTTCTCAAATTTTTTCCCTACCCCGTTTGTGAATTGTCATTGATTATGTACCTTGTTTCTTGTTTGTTTGTTGTGTTCTTGGCCTTGTGATGTGTGGTGGTTGACGTTGTGGTTGTTGTGGGTTGTTTGTTTTGAAATCCCGTATTGGATGATAATCGGGTCGGTTCGCCTTGTGTTGGTTGTGGTGTCGTTGCTCTTGATATAGGAAGATGGCGGGAGGTAAACGGAAGGAGATAGGGGATAAAGGGAAGGGGAAAATGCCTGTTGTTGGTAAGAGCCAATCTAAGAAGCAAAAAACAGCGGTTCGAACTAGAGGCGGTGGTATTAGAATCAGTGAGCCAGGGAGAGGTTTGAGCGCGAACCCTAGAGCTATTAGGGCTGGACAGCTTAGAGATGAGACATCGGATGATGATTTCGAGCCCGATACTGAAGGTCGAAATTCTAGCAGTGATAGTGATGACAGCAGTGAGGAGACTGCGGAGTTTGACAGTGAGGCACCCCTGTCCCGTGTCACACCCAGGGTCGCTCGTCCCCCAGTTTCTCAACCCCCACACCCTCCACCTACCCAACCTATTCCTCAGACTTCCACCGAGCCGCAAACCCAAGTAGCTTCTGCCTCATCTGACGCTCTTCCCTACGACATGCGTTTCTCCACGCCCCAAGCCTTGAGCAATTACGAGGAGTTCGTAGTCGATAAAAAGATGTGCTTTGAAAGAGGGCTAGATTTGAAGGTGGTACCGAAATCGTTTGTGGATAATCTGAGGAGTAGGGGTTGGAATAACCTTATCTTGGAACTCGAGGGCAACCTGAACTTGTCGATAGTCCGGGAATGGTATGCCAACTTTACTGTGGCTGACTTAGAGAGAGGGACTGTTTGGGTGCGTGGAGTGAATGTCCCATGGTCGGTCGCAGCGATTAATGGTTTTTATAGGACACCGACTATCGTGGGCGATCATTATGAGGAGTGGTTTCAGGACAAGAATAGTTGGGGTAGTACTGAGGACCCCTTGGAGCGGATGAGGATAGAAATCAACCCCGAGTTGCAGTGGATGTCAAAAGGGGGTAACACGCGCAGTCAGTTGTTGACGACGACTTGGCCCGACGACTGGAAAGTCAAGGCTAAGTTCTCCCAGAATCGTCTACTACCTAAGGACAACATCACACATTTTCACATTAAGGATCTACAGTTGTTGTACGCCTTGCATTATAAGTTGAAAGTAGACGTGGGGAGGACGATTTTTGCGGAGTTTCGGGAGAACCAGAAAAACAAGCGTCGATTGATTATGTGCCCCTACTTGATTTACGGGTTGTGTCGTGATGCACGAGTTGGTGAGTATGCAGATGATCAGATTAGAAAGAGCAAAGTTTTCCCTATCATGCCTAAGTCGTTTAATGCTCGTTCTGCTTCTCGGCCTTCCAAACGGCTCATCCACACGGTCCTCCAACCTTTCACCCCTACCTCCACTACTTCCACCACCCTGCCTATGCCACCACCTCCCCTCACCACTATCACCACCACCACCATTCCGCCACCTCCCAGTTCTGGACCTTCCACCTCCTCCACCACTTTACCTCCACCCACACCTACCATACCTTTCACCGGAGGGCCGTGGCTGAGCGAGAGACAGGGACTGTTGATAGCCCACAAGCAGCGAGATTGGATGGACAGTCTGCGGATCATGATGAATGGGCTGCTGAAGAACCAGAAGGCGATAGCTCAAGCTCAGCAGGTCCATCTTCCGCACCGAGCCTTGGATACTACAGCCTTCCAGTACACACCTGAGATAGAGGCCGATCTGCAGCGGATTACCGAGAGCCTGCTAGAGGATGAGTCCGATGAGGGGTCAGAGGTTCAGATAGAGGCTGAGACAGATGACTCGGTGGATGTGGAGACAGAGACAGGGCCTGAGGCAGGGGCAGATGCAGATTCAGAGACAGTGGGGACAGGTGCTGCTGAGACTACACAGCCTGAGAGTGCAGTTGCTGTGACTGCACCATCTTCCAGCACACAGGATCCTCCAGTTTGATGTACAGGGCCAGAACAGCTAGCTTGTTTTTCATTGTTTCTGCTTTTCTTTTGAGAGTGCAGCTTATTTTGGCTAGTCTGTTTTTCATTTATTTGTGGGTACTTTTGACTGATTCACTTTGAGGCAGGTTGACTTTTGATTTCTGACTTTTGGCTGTTTTTACATTCTTCACTTTTGATACGCACATGTAATCATTGTTCAGCCCCTGAGGCCTGTTTGACCGTGCATGTTTTTTCTCCCCTTTGATTCGCATGCGTGGATGTTCTGAGTTTTATTGTTATATTGTATCCGTCCATTGCATATCCCATTCCCCCTCGGCATGCTTTGATATCGTTTCGAGGCATAAACTCGTTTTCTTACGCACCCGTTTGCCTATTGCTTGATCTTTAGCACGTGGACTTTTCCCGTGCCTGCGCTTTCTTTGTCTCTTTTGTTCTCGCTTTAGGTTTCGGGATGGACTTATACGAGAGTGTCACGAGTTTCGAGTATCGGTTGCGCCTTTCTGCCGGGTTTTGGTCAAACAGCTAAGTCTTTTACTCTTTTTATCTCTCACACACTGAGGACAGTGTTTCGTTTAAGTGTGGGGTGGGGAGACTTAGCCGTTTTCTTGGTATTGATTGTTAAATGTGCTATATATGTGGTATACTTGGCCTATGACCGGGCTCGAGTCGATTTTTGGGTAATTTTTAAAATTTTTCAAGGGTCTTAACACCGTGTTGTATGTGTTATTTTCACATTTGAGTGGTGATCACCTTAGTCGGGACCCCGAACATGTGCATTGCGGTTTGATATTATCTTGAGAATGGAGTTAAATAATCTCACGAAAGCTACACTTTGTGCACAATTTGATTTCTACCACCTTTCATATCATGAGTCTCGAGACGAAATGTCATAGGTTTACCTAAGTAGGACATGGGATGACGGTTTTGGCGTCCTTTTGACCCTACCATAGCCAAATAAGCCTTAACCCGAATATTTGCCCTTCGTAGCCCCTCTCAGCCTTGATAGAATGGTCTGACCACCATTCACTTATAGCCGTTTCGTTACTTAGTCAAAAACCTACCCTTGAACCATAATTATGGTCAATTTCCCTTCATTTTAACCCTACGAGTGGACCTAGTCCTTAGTTGGAGCACACTTGCTAAGGCAAGTGTGGGGTGGGGGGAAATGATGTCTTGTGATGGGTTGGTGTTTTCTTGGTTTGGAGCTATAAGGAGAAGAGGAGCTCATTTGGGTGTAATGTTTGGGTTTGGCCCAAAAAGAAAAGAAAAATCTGTGAAATTCTTCTCTTCAAAAAAAAAAAAACAGAGAACTCAATCAATCAAAGTTCAAAATAAATTAGAAAGTTCTCAATGAATAAGAGTTTGGAGTTTATAAAATAAAGGGTTGGAATCAAAGTGATGAGCTCAAAAGTGATTTTTTTTATGATGTTGGAATTGGGATAGTGAGATAAGTGCTAATGTATTCGACCTCGCCTTATGAAACTTGAAACATAGTCGAGTTTGGCAATGAGTTCGGGTGTATTAGTAACCTATGGTTCCCAAAATGTCAAAGTTGATCAAAAAGGAGTTTTGGGTGGTTTGCATGATAAAGATGAGTTGGTACTTGGTTGATTAGGTTCACTCGTACTTCTTTTCTCCAGTTCCCAAAATACCCCTTTCGACTAACCGAAATCACCCTAGCCTAACGTTATAACCGCTCAAGTCCTGCCTGATCGTGTCTAAACTTAGTAAACCAGATTAGTGGAGAGGCTCGTGATTATGAAACGGTTGGTAGACCTTTTTGGTTGGGATTCAAGCCCCAACAATCTTTTTGAGTACTTGGTTCTAGCTTTGCACCACACACACTCCATTTTCTTGATAATGTTGCACCAATGTGTATATGTTCGTGTTTCTTACTTTGTGGTTACCTTGAGAATGTGAGTAGTAGCACCTACAGCATAAAGTTGAATCCCTTGGTTTGTTTCAAAACGCCCATTTTACTCGAGGACGAGCAAAGGCTAAGTGTGGGGTGGTTGATGGGAGTCAACTTTACGTGACTCCGCTACATTGTTTGGCCTCCGTTTACCACATTTTCAGACATTTTTGGATAATTTAGGCCACTTTCGGGGTAATATTGTGAGTTCCTCGCACGGGGGGTAATTCCGTCATTTTGATAGTTTACCACCCCTTTTTGATGATATTGACCCCATTCCCGAGCACGTTTACCCTTTGGAATGTTTTGGTTGTTTTTGGTCATTGTGATGATTTAGGGTATTGATGTCTCGAGGACCCGAAAGGCAATGGTTTACAATGAGAAACATAACCGAGGCGAGAAAAGAGGTGGAAAAGGGAGAAAAAGTGAAGAATTGGTGGCACGGGGTCCAAACGCACGTTCCAATCCTCAAACCAGCGTTCCAGGTCTCCAAACTGGCGTTCCAACCCTCAAACCAGCGTTCCAGAGTTGCCAGAGTCATACAGAGTTCAGCTCCTTCAAACGCTGGTTTAGCAATTACCTAGAACGTGCGTTCCAGGCCATTCAAACGCACGTTCTGTACCTTGGAACGTGCGTTCCAGACCTCTTAAACGCACGTTCCATGCCTGTAAACCGGCGTTTCGCAAGACAAAAGCCCTAAGCTGCCCAGAACTTCAAGCAGAACGCACGTTCCATTCATCTGGAACTAGCGTTCGAACCAAAATCTGCAGGATTTTCCTCCACCTATAAATACCCCCCTTAGTCCATTTTGGGATTATTATTCATCTTCTTAGCCAAACTCTACCCCCTTCATAGCTCGAATTTTGTAATAGCTTAGAATACTCCCTCTTAGTGTAAATCAACAACATCTTAGCTTAATCTTTCCATTTCTTAGCTTAGATTTTCATTTCTAACACTAAGAGACCACCTTTTAATTACTTCTATATTTTGTACTTTTTGGATCTCAACTCAATTTCTGCAATCTTATGGTATATTTCTCTTCTCTTTTACTTGTTATGGCTCTTATTTACTGTTTTGTGCATGTTTTGATTAGTATAATGAGTAGCTAAACATCTTCATAGCCGAATCATGTGAAATTTGGTGAAATCACCCTTTGGGTGATGAAATTGGGAGTGGGTAATGCTTTTTATTGTTGTATCTTGCGCTTTTCATGTCTTAGAACTTGTTATAACGAATTTGGGCTAGATTGATCACCTAGGTCAAAATCACACACATCACTCTTGAGAGTTGTTCAGAGAGAGGGGTGTGGGAAAAGGGTTCTAGGATCGTGATGTAGTCTCGTTTTAGTTGTTAAACCGAGCTCATCATGAGGTTACTCGTTTTAACGTTTAACGGCTCGAGTGCAAAACATGACTTGTGAATGGATCTTTCTTACGGAAGGTTAGTTGACTAGGCATAAGGTGTTAGGGAAGAGTTGTTCAGAACCTAGCACCGGGTTTAGGAGTTCGCACCCGTGAGATTGAATGTGAGAGTTTGTTGTTGTTGCACACTCCCGGTTTTGTCACCTTGGGTTGAGATTAGTCATATGGATCATGGTTCGGCTATGTCTCTTTATTATCTTTCAAATCTAGTAGTCTAATCTTCTTCCGTTCTTTTTATCTTTAGACTCGTTAGTATAGATCGCTTTAGTGTCGTTGTAGTTATAAACACTTTAAAAAAGATTGATCACCTAGACTAAGCACTACGTTTACTTTGGTACTTGCAAGCACAATTCCTTTGGGTTCGACCTCGGACTCCTGTAGCTATTCTAGCAATCGACCCGGTCCACTGCCGGTTAGAGAGCTTGTTTAGTCACCGTTGTCTTGAGTATCTTATAAATTTGTTCGGTGAGAAAAAAAAACGCTCATCACTAATCATTGTCTTTATCTTTACTAGTCATTATCTTTGAATATAAGAATATATTATAAATACCACGTGTATTTCTACCGTTATATCATCATCCAATAAAACAATAAGTTTTAGAGTCTTCACGTTTTCACACGTATTCTGAATTCATTTTTAAAGACAGAGTGTCCCATTGCCACGCGTGACTTGTAAAATCAAAACACGTGCAGAAACGTACTAACACTTAACTAGCTGTTTTTATAGAGTGTCTCATTGTACTCCTGACTAGACACGTGCGGAAACGTACTAACACTCAATTACATGTTTTTACAGAGTGTCTCATTGAGACTCGTGGCCAGACACGTGTGGAAACGTACTAACACTCAACTAGCTGTTTTTCCAAAGTGTCTCATACCCTCTCGTGACTAGACAAATGCGGAAACGTACTGATACTCAACTAGCTGTAAAAAAAACTCGTGACTAGACATGTGCGAAAACGTACTAACATTCAATTATCTGTTTTTACATATTGTCTCATACCCTCTCGTGACTAGAGACATGCGGAAACGTACTAATACTCAATTAGTTGTTTTTACAGAGTGTTTAATTGCATGTCACGAATGAGACACAATATCATAGAGTAATATTACTGTCACAACAATTCAATCACAACGAAAGATATAACACATTTTTAAACTATTAATTGATATGAGTCTATAATAATCAAATGTATAAATTATATTATACTCCCTCCGTTTTTATATATATGTCGCAGAGAGAAGAATCACACAGATTAAGAAAGTAATTAATATGCGTATTGGAAATGTATTTTTTTATTGGAGATGTAAATGTTTTGTTGGTAAAGGAGTTTTTAGTATTGGAATTGTGTTTTTTTTATTGGAGATGTAAATATTTTATTGGTAAAGGAAGAAAAAATAATAAATGCTGCATTGGAAATGTAAAATGACAGATAAATAAAAAAATGGAAAAAACTGAAATGTGACAGATAAAAAAAAACGGAGGGAGTATCGTTCTGTCTATTGTGACAGTAATTTATCTCTTCCTCTATGATTATTCCTTTTAATTATTGATCAAAGAGAGCAAAATTCCCTGTGACTATAAAACACTTAAAATACTCCTTCCAAGAACAGATCATAACTTTTTCTCAAAAAAAAAAAGTGATGAACAGATCATAACTTTTTTTTTGGAAAAAAAAGAAAAGAAAAGAAAGAATTTTCAAAGAATTCACCACCCACAATCATTTTCATACTTCAATTTCACAGAAATCGTGATGAGTAGTGGATCCTTCTCTCTCTACGTTTTGTTAAAGATTTGCAGAA
The DNA here is from genome assembly GCA_024500145.1 of Gentiana dahurica var. dahurica. Classification (NCBI taxonomy): domain Eukaryota; kingdom Viridiplantae; phylum Streptophyta; class Magnoliopsida; order Gentianales; family Gentianaceae; genus Gentiana; species Gentiana dahurica. Next base: position 110,759,378 of record CM044901.1, read on the forward strand.
TGAAAAGCTAAATCACTAGCTATATATATAGCTAGCTAAGCTGCTTCTTCTTCTCCGGCTGTTTTTTTCCGGCCGTCGTGAAGGTGAAGATGCCACCGCCGGCGACAAGTAGAGAGTTGCAGAAGAATATTTCCGGCAACAAGAAATTCTCACTGCCGTTAAAACAGAGTCAAAGATTTTCCGCCGCTTTGATTGTCCTCTTATGTATAATCACATCTGCTTGGATTTTTTCTTCATTGAAAAGCTCTGTAAGTCAATATTAATTCAATTTTTTTTTTTAATTTTTTTTTGTCGTGTTTTGATCGGATACAAATTGAAACTCAATCTCCTAATAAATATCTCTATGAATATTATCTCCTTCTTGTTTACATTGTGAAAAAAGTGTTAAATTTTGTAGACTGCTGTAGTTTTGGAGATCAATGAAACTAAAAAACAAATAGATTCTTCATTGAAAAGCTCTGTAAGTCTTCTTCAACATTTTTTTTTTCCCTTTAAATTTGTATATATATATATATATAGAACAAATTTAAATTTTTTTTTTCCTTTCGTGTTTTGTAGACTGATGTAGTGGAGATCAGAGAAACAAAAAAGAAAACAGATTCTTCATTGAAAAACTCTGTAAGTCTTCTTCAATATTTTTCTTCCCTTAATTTTTGAATTGGTATATATATATATATATATATATATACTTGAAGAACATATTTAATACAGGTAGTCCTTTTATTTTCCTTCATTTTGTAGACTGCTGTAATGGAGATCAATGAAAGTAATAAGCGAATAGATTCTTCGTTGAAAAGCTCTGTAAGTCATACTGTGTTGAGTTATATAAAATGCTAATAATGTTGAAATAAAAAAAATAAAAAACAAAATGTTGGGCTACATTATATAAAATGTTAATTATCTATCGTTAAAACATAACTTTTAAAATTAAAAATAAAAAATAAAAAACAAAATGTTGGGCTCAACACCGACAAACAAAAAACCCACACTAACAAACAAAAAAGAAGTGTTGTGTTGGGTTATAAAAGACCTGCGCTTGAGGGAACGTGTTGATGTGTATAAAATGTTAATTATTTCGGAGAGAATTGGTAGTCCAACATCTTTAACTATCGAAAAAACCGGTAATCTACGTCGTTGATCGTGTTAGATTTACATCTCGATCAATTTAAATTCATTAGAATCAACAGTACAGATTAGCATTGTGGTCCAACCGTGATGGCGTATGATTTACTCTCAATATAGGTTAATGATTCTGTCTAAGCTCTTTGTCTAAGCTTTACGGCAGCGTTTTGTATCAATTATTTATTGACCCAATTTTCTTTTGCTAAATTCCTCACGCCGCATCGCTTTCCTCTTACTATATACCTATATGTACGCAAAAGCTTTCACATCTGATTTCATAAGCTTCCTGCTGACACGTTTTTTTATTTTACTCGAAAATTAAACAAATAATACTAGAGTAATACAATAATCGATTCGACTACTCACGAACAAATCGAATATATACATATGTATAATAAAATATCATATTTTTGTATTTATACGCGTATTCTTTCATATGTATTATTATACACATTGTATGTATCTTTAAGTTTATAGTCGTTGTAATTATTATATTAAATGTTTTTTCCGTGTATCAAATTAGCTTGCATTAAAATGTTGTTTGGTCCTCAATAAAATAGTATTATTTACATCTCTAATTAGAAAGAATAGTGATACAGACTCAATCGTTGTGACACAACGTGTATCTACATCGATTATTAATATAGACTCATTGATCATTATTATGTCCATTATAATCAATGCACGTTTCGGCACTCGTTGTGTCACAACGATTGTCTTTGTATTATTACTCAATTATAAAATATATATAACAATTGTCCGAAAAGATACGTTTTGTTATTATAATATGATAATTTAAATTAACATAATCTTGTGTGTGAAAACTATGTGATTTGAGGGGTAAATTTATCGCTCCCCATATATATATATGCCTTTCATATGCTTTCGTGATCAATAGGGTAAAATCATATTGTGACGATTGTTGTTGTGACATGCAATAACTTATATTTTTTTGTTTTGTAGTCTATTAATGGTGTAGTGGAGATCAATGAAACAAAAAAAGAAATAAATACAATCAAAGAGGAAATCAAAGCTCCAAAGAAGAAGATTGAATATCCTTTACATTGTTCCGCCGGAAACGAAACACAAACATGTTCATCGATCCCGATAAGCAACGATATTACGCGGTCAAACGCAACATGCCCGGAGTATTTCCGGTGGATTCACGAAGATTTAAAGGCGTTTAAGTCCACCGGAATCAACAGGTATTAAAACGCACAACTCACAAGAGATAAGGAAAAAAAAATGTATATTTGAATCCCGCCTCGATTGAAAATATTTTTGAATCCGTCACTACGTACGTACGTTTCATATACGAAATATGACTCAACGAAATAAAACAAACAATCCGGTCTTTATTTTTCGGTTGTGTTTCTGATTTTCTTTTTGATTATAGGGACATGGTGGAAAGAGCAAAACCAACTGCAAATTTCAGATTAATAATAAAGAATGGAAAAGTATATGTGGAGAAATACAAGAAATCAATACAGACTAGAGATTTGTTTACTATATGGGGAATTGTGCAGCTTTTAAGAAGGTATCCCGGAAGATTACCGGATTTGGAAATGATGTTCGACTGTAACGACCGGCCGGTGATACATAAACGGTTGTACCGAGGAAGAGGAAGAGGAGGTGGCGGCAAAGCGACAACGCCGCCACTGCCGCCGCCGTTGTTTAGATACTGTGGAGATCCATGGAGTCTTGATATTGTGTTTCCGGACTGGTCTTTCTGGGGCTGGTAAGTTCTTATATCCATTTCTATCTTCTTAAGCGAGTCGGGTTCTACGTAAGTTAATTATACGCACTCGACTTGTAAAAATGGTTGAGTCGGGAGATTCGGCGTTTCTTTAAGTTTGAGCTCGAGTTGAGCTGCCAGAATAATTAAAACTGGGATGAGATCATATGGTCACTTTCACTGTCTAATATACGTTTGTTCAAGTCAAATTAAACAAACGAGCTTGAGTCGAGCTTGAGTCGTAATAAATATCGATTTGACTCGATTTGATTACACCCCTATTTTTGACCGTGTATGGCTTCACAATGAATTCCAATAGCATTACGTCGGCCTCGCATGTGTCTCATGGAGGCCACGTATCAGGCTTCACATCCGTATCACAAAGTAGGAGTGTAATGGAGTCTACTCGAGTCAATATTCTCTAGGGTTTAAGCTCAATTTGACTAAAAAACTCAGGCTCAAGTCATAAAGAGACAAGATCAAGCTCGACTCATCTTTGTACTTGATATAACTTTACTCGGTTCATAACATATGGCAAGATCGAGTTTGACTCGTCTAATACCCAAGTCGACGAATGATTAATGATTTATGTTAGATATTATTTAATGATAAATTTAGAAATATATTTATTTAGATTATTATTTAATGTAGATCAATTAACTAATGAGTTACTCGATTACTATATTTTAAACATCGAGATCATCTCGGATAATTATTCGATTAGCTCGATTCAAGATCAAAAAAAAAAATTAATCGAGTCAAACTCTTTCACATGTAATCCAGATCACTTACATCCCTATCGCAAAGTATCGTGTAAACGACATTACAGCAACATCACAAAATACCGTAACATCTCATTTCAGGTCAATGATACTTTACTACACCATGATCATCATATTTCGAGTCAAATTTGTTTTAGAGGTCGAAGAAAATGAATATTCAAACTTTGTAAATTTTTATTCGACTTTTGAGAGATCAAATGTCAGTTCGGTTCGGCGTGGTGGGTTAAAAATAAATTCGTTGGTTAATGACACTTCACTACACCATGGTCATCGAGTCAAATTTGATTTAGAGGTTGATGAAAATAAATATTCGATTTTTGTAAACTTACATTCGATTTTCAAAGAATCAAATGTCAATTCACTGATTCAGTGTGGTGTCCCGAAAATAAATTTGTAATCTAGAATTAACAACTTCTTATTTTAGTAGTGAAAGTTGACGGTGAGAGGAAGGTGGCCTTGGAATCTTTTGCCAACTAATTAGACATTGACTTTATCATAAAAAAAAATGGAAAAACTTAGCCGACACTTTTCATGAAAATTATATGTTGTGGCTTAAATTAGAAGAGAACAAATTGGATGTAGATTTTATTTTTTCACTATTTGTCCACCTTTTACTACTTCAATTTTTTGTTTGTTTATTCACGGGGAATGGTTTTAGGAAGGTGGTGGGGATCTGTATAGTTTGGTGGCTGTCAGAAGATGACTATATATAAAATCAAAATAAATAAATTAAAATTTACTACCTCCGTCCCAAAATATAAATTATCGTATAATTTAGATTTATCTTATAATATAAATTATTCTACATTATCAATGTAAAATTTAATACTATTTTCTCTATCTTACCCATAATTTATTATTAATCCAACTCCTTTTCATTACTTAACAACTATTGCATTAATGATAGTCAAGGGGCATTTTAGATATCAACCTTCTAATTTATGACATTCAACCCATTTTTCTTATTATGTGTTAAAACTTCTAGAATGACTTATAGTTTGGGACGGAGGTAGTAGTTGTAAAAGGCATTATAGAGAATCTACTTTCATAGAATCATAGACATATTCTATTTCTTGAAAATCGAATCTAAATTAAATAAATGATTTTGTGTAGACTGAATGTTGTAAAGTTCAAATATGTAAAGTAATAGAATGCTCATCTCCATATAATTATGAGACATAAATGTTTTGTCGATTCGGGTTAGCCCTTTTATACCAACCAAGGACAACGGTCTAAGCAGTTGACCGGATCATTTATGATTCATTTAGAGCTACCAGGCCCAGGGTCTGGGGCGTTACAAATGATATCAGAGCTGACTATCATACGGACCTAAGTGCCACACCGTGAGAGTCGGTGGGGGCCACCTCTAGACTCCTCTGGTTGAGACGAAACTGGGGCAAGTCCTGGCGAGGACGTCAGTCCCTCATAAGGGGGGAGATTGTAAAGTCTCACATCCGTAAAGTAATACAATGCTTACCCGGGGGAGAATGTAAAGTACAACATCTGTAAAATAATAGAATACTCACCCTCATATAAGTGTGAGACATAAATGTCTTGTCAACTCGGATTAGTTCTTTTAGACCAAGCGATGACGACGAACTAAGCAGTTTACCGGATCATTTATGACTCATTTAGCGCTACCAATCCCGGAGTATGGGGGCGTTACACATGTCTATTTTCGACATCTATAAAGTCGTATATATTCCGAAGTTCGATGGCGGGATAGATTTATTGCGGAGCCTTTAAATATCGCAATAAAGAAAAGCCATATTGAACATAAATTCAATGGCACAACATCACAACTGACTCCTGTAAAGTCGTTGATTATTAACTTAAAATTGACTTCTCGGTCTTGAATACACACATTCGACCAACTAAAAGTCGATTCTAAAGCCCCAGTGCATATGGTGTCATTGGACACTTATTGTGATGTCATTAAAAAATCCATACATTTATCACCATTTGATTGAAGAAAGAGTTGGACACATCTCAAAGACATTTTTTACGGGACAACTTATAGTACTATCATCATTGAGTTTTCATATATGTTCCATCATTATTTAAAATTCCAATTTAAATCTCTTTTTTTGTAAAAGCAAAGAACCTTTATTAATCAACATCCGTCAAACAAACGGCCAAAAGGCCCAAAACGTCACTAGAACGCAAACTACCCCGAGATGTCTCAACAACTAAAGGCAACGCATGCCTAGCTAGAAGATATGCAAGCACATTGCCAATGCGACAAATAAAAGAAAAGGTAATAGATGTAATGTCCCGCAGTAAACAACTCTGAGCAGTAATGTCCTCCACCGGTTGCCGAACACACTGCACGTAGAGGTGGCCAAACCGAAACCGGAACCGGCTGTTTTTAAACCGGCGGTTCGCAGTTTGCGGTTTACCGCCGGTTTGTGTTATTGGAAACCGGAACCGGAACCGGAACCGCCGGTTCAAACCGGATTGCGGAACCGGGTAGAACCGGCCGGAACGGAACCGCCGGTTTAACCGGCCCAACAATTTTTTTTTTTTGGATGCATGTAACGGCAATAAAAACAATTTAAACAAATAAACCATAAAAACTATATAAAAAAAACCTAAAAAATTATATACAAACCTAAAAAATTATAAACCTAAAAAATACTATAAAATTATATACTAACCTAAAAAAAATCATATACAAACCTAAAAAATTATATGAAACTATGTAATACAAACACATAAGAGTACTATAAAATACTACAGTAACAAACTATAAAAAAAACTATAACAAACTATAAAAAAAACTATAAGAAACTATAAAACAACATTTATAATCAAAGTATACTTAAAACCTACTTAAATAACTATAAAAATCATTACAACAAACTATAAAAGACTAAAAACATAAACAATTAGAACTACATTCGCTTTGATTTTTTTATATGTGTTGTGCCTCCGACACGATTACACATAAAAAATACGTAAACAGCCGAATTACCGGTACAAGCGTTGAAAAGATAACACAATTTACATATAAGAAAAACAACATAATTTTTTAAAATAACATTATTTACATATAAATAAAATAACACAATATTAATATTATTTTTAAAACCGAATAGAATCTATTTAAAATAATATATATATTACATTCGCTTTAATAATTATAATTAAAAAAAATATGAAATTTTAAAACCGTGGCCGGAACCGTGATCTGAACCGTGATCTGAACCGGGAGCAAACCGGAACCGGCCCAAACCGGCAACCGGCGCCGGTTTTTCAAACCGCCGGTTTGACAAACCGACGGTTAGTCAAACCGCCGGTTTGAAAAACCGTTCAAACCGGCGGTTACACCATTTGGCCACCTTTAGCTGCACGCATGCCGGACAATCACTCTCCACCTCTAACCTCAGAATACTTAGACGTTGCGCCTCTACAAGCGCCAGGTAAATAGCTCGCAGCTCCATATTTTCCGGACGGCCCCCCATCAAAAGGATAACCCAAAGAATGAGTATTGTCCCTTCAGCATCACGGAAGATAAGCCCAATACCCGCTCTGTCCTCCCTTACTGTCGCTTCAACATTACACTTAACCACCCTTTGAGGTGGGCGAGCCCATGAGTCTGCCAGGTGATGTGGCGACCGATGAGGTGGCCGGTAAGTCTCCATAGCCTCTGCATATTCAGTTGTCGCCGCCAAAGAGCGCGCACACACCGCCGAAACATATACTGCCTGACCATCAAACACCGCAAAGCAACACGCTTTCCATATCTACCACATGAGCCCAACAAATCTTGATGTATCCTGTACCCCCCCGCTCATCCAAGAGTCTCATAAAAAAATCTCAAAGGAAGACGAGCGTAGATGCTCCAACAGCCCATGTAAAGGGGATGCCTGCCAGATTTTGTCTGCCATTTCGCACTCAAACAGGACATGCCTTTGAGTTTCAACTGTCTCCCCGCATGCCAGGCATATACCATCTCCCATATTGCGCTGTTGCGGGTCCTGCACAATAGCCGGACAATCGTGAAAGCACTGCCACAAGAAGTGTTGAATACGAGGTGACCGGGAGTTGCCAGCATCGCCGCCAGACCTTATCCACCCCACCCGTGGTCGTTGGCCCTGCTGCCAAAGAAGGACGGTATAGCGATAACGCTAGATAATGCCCAGGTTTGACAATATAAGTGCATGTACGATCATAGTACCAACTCCTCTTGTCCGGATGAGTCCCCGAGGATATGGTAGTGGCTAGAATGGCATCGATTCTTAAGGTTGAAATAACTCCCGAATACGAGGGGCATCCCAAACTCGTGTATTCGGAATAAATAAAGTGGAAACCTTTGCATTAGTTGGAAGCACGGAAGGACGGCTGCCTCTCTATCCACGCATCATGAAAATAAAAAACTGACTCCCCATCTCCTAATCTCCACCGCATCCCCCTGATCATCAAATCCCTACCCTCCAGAATACTACCATCTCTGTCCATTTTAAATCTTATATTTGGCTTTTCGTCGGTCGATTCATTAAAAGATAATTCTATGTTCTAAAATCCACTTTCATAAATTCAATTTATCACTATGGTGTGCGAGCACTAGATTTGGTGTTGTAATGTGACACTAACAACGCCCTTTAATAATACATAGTTAGGGGAAAAAATTTATTGTGATATATTCGCATGTGGATATATACGTAAAAGTATGTGAATATTTATTTTTTATTTTTTTTAAGAGATAAGAATTATTATTAAAATAGGAAATCAGCCAAAGCGACTAGGCATACACGTGTGGGTGGAGAAAATCTCCAATCCTTCTTTCGTTAACAAGTAGGCATGGGCATTCTCCTCCCTCTTAGACCAAGAAAATGAAACGCGAGAAAAACAAGGCACGAGGTGAAGACAATCAGCTATGATATTCCCGAGAGTGTGGATCTATCATCAACCTCTTCAGAAAGTCGATGGTGGATTAGGAGAGCTAGAGTCTTCCTAAAAAATGATGTCGAAAAACTCTCACTGAATGACCTTGGTCATAGCATGATAGATGACCAGAGCCTCGCCGTAAGAAGAATCTGAGTTATAAATATTAAATCACTCACGCAAAAAAAATAAAATTAAATCACATAACGATAAACATATATTTATTTATTATATATATTTACATGCACATACATCATATATATAAATTTGTGGGAACATCTACTAGTGCTTCTAAAGTGGTCCAATTTTTTGTTTTGTAAAATAATAATAAGACAACCAAATTTTTATTCGCTTTCTTTCATCATTTGGGATGTTGAATTATTTCCACCATTTTAGGAAACTTGCACGTAAGATATATATATATATATATATATATATATATATAAGTGTGCAATTTTTTGCCGACATACCACACTACATATTTAGCACACTGAATTAAATTTTAGAAAGTCTGTCGTGAAAATCAACATTTTCAAAGCCGGTTTTTAATTCAAGAATCGACTTTTCAAAATTCAATTCGATGCAGTGTACAAATAGTATGATGCATCTGCAAGTTTGAATTGATGTATATAAAGACTCCCTAAAATAAACCTATTTTTGTTAACTTTTATTATTTTTGTAATACTAAAAAAGAATATCTACAGGGCAGAAATAAATATTAGGCCATGGGAAAAAATAATAAAGGACATGAAAAAGGGGAACAAGAAAATCAAATGGATGGATAGGGAGCCATTTGCTTATTGGAAAGGAAACCCTTTTGTTGCAGAAACAAGACAAGACCTTCTCAAATGCAATGTCTCTGAAAAAGATGATTGGAATGCCCGTCTTTTCGTTCAGGTATATATTCGACTCGTAATATAAGTCTTTTTTTTAAATCTTATAATATATGTCTCTATAATATATTATCAAAAGAACGTTACTAATTAGCATAAGAATCATGCAGTTGCTTAGGGTCAATTGTCAAAACAAACGGATCTGAAATCGAATTATTATTGAATTAGTAATGAAAAACCGAAAATTATAACAACAACAACCAAAAAAAAAATGGTGTAATACAAATATTTTATTAATTCAAAACAAGCTTGAATAAACTTGCTCGAATTTGAAGATGATCATGTTCGAGTTTGGAATTGTTGGTCATGCAAAATCTGTGCTCGGGCTCGAGTTCGTAAACTTTAAAGATTGCTCGATTTGATAAGCCAAATGCTTGACTCGATTTGGTTTGTTTATATTATGATGTATATGCAGGATTGGATACAAGAAGGTGAACAAGGGTTTAAACAATCAAATTTGGCTGATCAATGCACACACAGGTTCATTTAATTAATCATATTGTATTGTGTTACTATTTATAATATTGTTTTTATATTAATTAATTAATACGACATATTTTTTATAAATTTTTTTCTTACATTTTTTGACACAGATACAAGATTTATATCGAAGGATATGCTTGGTCCGTGAGCGAAAAATACATATTAGCATGTGATTCTCCAACATTATTAGTAAACACAAAATACTATGATTTTTTCTTAAGACATCTTCAACCTGTACAACATTATTGGCCTATTAGAGATGATGACAAGTGCAAATCAATCAAATTCGCAGTCGATTGGGGCAACAATCACAAACAAAAGGTATCTATCGACAACAAAAGTGTTATGTACACCGAAGTTACACTGAATACACGTAAAAAAAAGGTGTTAATTTGTGCAAATTTATGTTACTTGATTTACGGTATTTAATGCAAGTGTGCTAAACAATGCAGGCTCAAGAAATCGGAAGATCCGCAAGTAGCTTTATGCTAGAAGACTTAAAGATGAATTTTGTTTACGACTACATGTTCCATTTGTTGAACGAATACGCGAAGCTTCTGAAGTTTGAGGTTGTTATACCCGAAGGCGCGTCAGAGGTGTGTTCAGAGACGATGGCGTGTCAAGCGTATGGGCGTGAAAAGAAGTTCATGATGGAGTCCTTAGTGAAAAGCCCTTCTTCTACAAGTCCATGCGTTTTACCTCCACCTTATGATGTTAAAGATCTTGCAAGAATTTTGAGAAGAAAAGATAATGCCATGAAACAAGTTAGAAATTGGGAAAGTGATTTTTGGGAGGGTCCAAAAAATGGAAAGGCATAATTAGGGAGCATTTAACGGTGTTACCGAACGTTTAATGTGTGACGGCACATTCTGAAAAGTTCGATCTTTTTAAAGTCGATTCTACGATCTAGAGTCGACTTTGAATGGGTGGATTATAACTCTAACTTTTGGTGTGATGACACTAAAGACTTCTATAATTAGACAAAAGTATAGACATCCACAATTATACCATATTCGAGTTTTATTTTTTCAATAAGTAAGGTAGGCTAGATGAGTTATATTTCGTAGACAAATAATATTAAACTCAATTATTTATTTTTTGGGAATTGTTTTGTAAAACTGAGAATTTTTTTTGTTAACAGGATGATATATATTCATTGTTCAAAAAAAGGATGATATATATTCATCTTGTTATTAAGATCCTTCTAGAATAATCATCCTTTTTTGACAATAATAATCATCCGTCTAAATCAGTAATTATTTATAAATACACGACCCGAGCCGAACTCTGGATTAGTAGGATCGGTTGGTTCCGCATACCGGAGCCTCTAAACGAAAAAAAAAATATTTATAAATTTGTGTAGGTTCATCTTCTATATTTATTTTCAGCCTTCTTTAATAAAATAAATATTTTCCTGAATAAAAAGCAAAATAGTTCATTTTCGTTTATTATTAATTATTCTACATTTACTTTTATTTTTCTTTTTACGGCTCCAAGATTAAAGTATCCCGACGTCTATATAAAGCCAACAAATTTCCACTGTTTTCGAGGCGTCGTTGTGCAATAAGTTTGGCATGTAAACTCGGCCTCCCCCTCCAATATCCATCTCAGTTATCCTTGATGATATTAGGTTGTTAACAGCTAGTTTTGATTATTGTCATGTATTGCACACTGAACGCGAAAGTAACAAGCTGGCTCACAATCTTGCGGCTTTCTCGTTCAGTTCGGATATTGGGGTGTTTTGGCACAACTCTGTCCCGGTTTGGCTTTGTAACGTTTAATTAGTATTAATGAAAGCTTTCGTTCTTCGTGGAAAAAAAAAAACTCGGCCTCAGAGTTCGGATTTATTCATCTCAGAAGTTTTATAACTAGCCCCGTTCTCAACGGGTTGAGATCACCTGTCTAATTTGAATGTCTAATTTCGGTGTCTAAGTAAAAACTACGTAGTTTTATGTGTATCTTTTTTTTGGACGAAAATTTATGAAAAACAAAAAAAAAAAGATCCAAAAAAATATACACATGAAACTACGTAGTTTTTACTTAGACACTGAAATTAGACACCCAAATTGGACAGGTGATCCCAACCCGTTCTCAACATGCCCGGCCTTAAGTAGTCTTGCCCTTATCAAGCTCGAGATCGGCTTGCCCTCAGTAGACTCGACATCATCTCAAACACATAGTTCAACCTCACTCTCGGTAGACTCAGACTAAGACTCAGGGTCCAGTGTTATTTATTTTTTTTTATTTTTTTTTGTTTTGTTTTGGAAACAGTGTTATTCATCTTAAGAGTGTTATATACTTAGTGTCGTTTTCAGCAGGGTCAGCCTCAGAGCTGAGTCTTAAGAGTTCTATCTATACTTATCAATATGCCTTGAAATTTTGTTAAAAAATAATTCATTTATGTTACTTTTTAAACTGTATGTAAAAGCTAAAAAAACTGATAGGGAGTATAATGAGATGGGTGTAGGAAATGATTTTCCCTTGTGTATTTCATTAATCAGTGTCAAATATATACACTTGGAGAGTTATAGCCAACTGCCTACAATTAGGGGGAGTTACAACTGACTACCTAGAATAGTGGGATTGGGTATTAATTACAAAATATTACACTAATGATTAATAATTATATATATTACAAATATATAAACTGCCGTCTAACACCCCCCTGCAGTCGAAGCGGGAGGTTCCCGAACACTGAGACTGGACCGAAAATCATCAAAGAGAACCCGAGGTAGGCCTTTGGTAAAAATATCGGCAATCTGATGGCGAGAAGGGATGTGAAGAACCCGGACCTGTCCTCGAGCCACCTTTTCTCGTACAAAGTGAATGTCCATCTCAATATGTTTAGTTCGTTGATGGTGAACGGGATTTCCAGAGAGATAGACCGCACTAACATTGTCACAATATACCAGAGTAGCCGTATGAATAGGGTAGTGGAGCTCTAAAAGTAAGTTGCGCAACCAACACGATTCTGAAACAACATTGGCAACTCCGCGATATTCGGCTTCAGCGCTGGAGCGGGAAAGGGTCGGTTGCCGTTTGGCAGACCAGGAAAGAAGATTGTCGCCAAGAAATACGCAGTAACCAGAAGTGGAGCGGCGGGTATCAGGACAGCCCCCCAATCGGCGTCAGTGTAGGACGTCAAACTGGAGATAGAAGAGCGGTAGAGATGCAGGCCATAGTGCAAAGTGCCCTTAATATAACGTAGGATGCGTTTGAGTGCGTGCATGTGAGAGTCCGTTGGAGCGTGCATATGAAGACAAATCTGCTGGACTGCATAGGATATGTCGGGCCGCATAAAAGTAAGATATTGAAGAGCACCTGCCAGACTGCGGTAGAGAGTGGGATCCGCATATGGAGAACCGGTCGAAGAGCTGAGCTTGGACTGAGTATCAACAGGAGTGGACACCGAATTACAAGTGGTCATGCCATCACGCTCAATAATGTCCTCGGCGTATTTGCGTTGACAAAGAAACAAACCACCAGCATGACGGGTGACAGAAATACCCAAGAAATAACTGAGAGGGCCAAGGTCTTTCATAGCAAATTCTGAGGCTAGCCGAGACATGATCTGATTACGTAGACCGGTGGAGGAAGTAGCAAGAATAATGTCATCGACATATAATAATAAGTAGGCCGTGTTAGAACCCTGACGAAATACAAATAACGAATGATCAGATGTCTGTGAGAAAAACCAATAGTGGTAACAAAATCTGCAAACCGCTGGTACCAAGCCCGCGGGGCCTGTTTAAGTCCATACAGAGACTTTTTTAAGAGACAGACATAGTCAGGATGAGCCGAATCCTTGAAACCCATTGGTTGGTGCATATAGACCGTTTCATTCAAGTCACCATGTAAGAAGGCGTTTTTGACATCAAGCTGATGAATGGGCCAATCTTTGGATATAGCAATACTCAGAACCGTACGTATAGTGGCGGTTTCACAACCGGGCTGAAAGTCTCGTCACAATCCACGCCAACCTGCTGAGACCTGCCATCACCTACAAGGCGAGCTTTATAACGCTCAAAAGAACCATCAGATTTCTTTTTATGCCGGAAAACCCACATAGAACGAATAACATTAGCATTGGCAGGACGAGGTACGAACACCCACGTCTTATTTTCAATAAGAGCCTTAAATTCATCATACATTGCGGCTTTCCAGTTTGTGTCGGACAAAGCAAGTTTTGGGTTGCGTGGAAGAGGAGAAATGGAAACCGAGGCCGAAAGGTTGTACGGCTGTTTGGGCTTGAATATACCGCGCATGGCACGAGTGGTCATAGTGTGTTGCGGGGTGGGCTGTGGGCCAGGGGAAACGCTGGTAGGGGAGTGAGGAGAGTGGGCCGTGGGAGTGACCGAGCCCATAGAGGAGGCCTGGGACGCAGCTGAAAGAGAGGATGGGCTGGATAAGGGGGAGCCTGATGAGGAAGTGGATTGGGCCGAGGGAGAGAGCTGCTGGGAAGAAGAATGGGCCGGAGAGAGGTTGGGCTCAATTTGGTGGGAAATGCGGTGGAGGTGCTGAAAAATAAGAGGATGGACATCTGCATCCAGAAATTTATAAGAAGAGGGGGATGAGGAATTTAGCTCAGCAAACGGAAATTTATTTTCGTCAAATATTACATGACGGGAAATAATAATTTTGTGACTGGATAGGTCAAAACACTTATATCCGCGATGGTTTGTAGGGTATCCTAAAAAGACACAGGGAGTGGAACGCGGTTGGAGTTTATTTATGGTGGTGGAAGGAAGGAGAGGATAGCACAAACAGTCGAATGTGCGAATGTGGGAATATGACGGGAGTCGGTGATAGAGAATTTCCGTTGGAGAGTGATTTTGGAGATTTTTGTGTGGGATAATATTTAAAAGATAGGTGGCCATGTGTAGGGCATGGTGCCAAAAATGGTGGGGAAGAGAGGCATGGGCAAGGAGTGTTCGAATGACATTATTTATAGTGCGAATTTTACGTTCGGCTTGGCCATTTTGAGGAGACGTATGTGGGCACGAGAAACAAAGTAAAATTCAATTTTGTTGACAGAACGATTGCAAAGGTGCATTACCGAATTCCCTACCATTATCACATTGCAAGGTTTTGATGGTGGTTTGAAATTGTGTTTTAATCGTAGTGCTTAAAGTTGTAAAAATAGAGAAAACTTGCGATTTATTGCCTATAGGAAAAGTCCACAAGAAATCAGAGAAATCATCAACAAAAAGAACGTAGTAACGGTGACCGGCACTACTTAGTACCGGGGATGTCCACAAATCACTGTGTAAAATGTCAAAAGGCAAAATCGTACGAGAAACAGAAGAATAAAAGGGTAGTTTGACATGTTTACCCAAAACACAAGAAGAACAAACAGAAGTAGTTTGGGGGATTGGGGAACATGCAATAAATTTATTTTGCTGAAGTGATTTTAAAATAGAGACACCCGGATGGCCTAGCCGATTGTGCCACAACATGGGGGAGAGAGTGACAAATGAGGAGGGCGATGGGCTGGGGTCGGGCCGGAGAGGGTAGAGGTCGCCAGTGCTACTACATCTCATAAGTGGCGTCCCCGTCGGAATATCCTTCACAGAAAAACCAAAGGGGTCAAATTCAACAGACACATTATTGTCGGTGGTGAAACGACGTACGGATATTAAATTTTTAATGAGTTGGGGAGCATGGAGTACATTGCGCAGAGTTAAAGGGGGGTGGGGTGGGGAGAGGGATGCCTGTCCTATACCGCAAACAGGAATACTTTGACCACTACCAACAATAATATGACGATTTAATGGACTCGTATTTAAATAAGAAGAGAGTGTACCGGGAGAGGACGTCATGTGAGACGCGGCACCCGTGTCAAAATACCAATTATCATCCAGAGATTGAAGAGACATGGTGTGCAGCGCCGCCTCAATATCCGTAGGCTGGGAGGATGGAGCTGGAGCCGGGCTGTTGGTGGTGTATGCCTGCTGAGGACGGGAGCCCAGAATGCCAGCCTGTTGCGAGTTGGGCCTGGCCCACGCAGCTGTGGGGTATGGACAGGGAGGGGTGCAGCCCAAGGACCCCAGGTCCAAGGAGAGTAAGAAACCTGCCAGGGAGGAGATGGCTGAGCCCATGGACGATGGGAAGGATATTGGGCTGGGCCTCCGGGCCCAGGTGACTGCTGCTGGGGCTGATGCTGAGACCGTCCACCACCTCCACGCCCTTTGCCAGAGTTACGCCCACCACTACGGCCACCCCGTCCAGAATTATGTCCTCCACGTTTTTGACTAGACTGGTGGCGGGACTGATTTCCTGAGGGCATGCCATCCGAGTTACCTGCAGCAGTGACCAAAGCCGAATCAGTAGCAGACTGTGAGGAAGAACGTTTGCTTTTGCGAGTCTCTTCGAGGATGAGCTTTGAACGAGCCTCGTAAAACGGAGGTAGAGGATCATTTTGACTGAGAATCGTTGCAATGCCATCATAGTTATCATTGAGCCCTGCAATTAATTGGAGAACGAGACGTTGATTCGACACAGGGGCGCCCACATTTGCGAGTTGATCAGAGATCGTTTTAAGCTCTTGACAATAGGCGGACACGTTTGGAAAATCATCCAACTTGACGCTCCCGAATTGATTTTCCAGATAGAGAGCACGTTGATTTTTGTTATCGCGAAAAATGCTCTCCAATCGAGCCCAAGTTTTCTGAGCTGTGGCATTGGGTTCGATAATGGTCTCCAAGAGATCATTGGAGATAGTGCCATATATCCATTGTAGGACAACGGCATCCAAGCGATTCCAGAGCTCTTCATCCACCACGGATTTGGAGGGTGAATCCGCAGCAGCTTTTTCGACTGGTTTAGGGGGAAGAATGTGATCGATTACCTGATAAACCCGGCAATGAATTTTAAACAATTCGGCCCAAGATGAGTATTGCACGTTTTCCATTTGAAGTGTGATGGGAATAACATTCTTGATGTTATGCACAGTAAGAGCCGGGTGGAATTTGGTATCAGCCATGGGAGGCGAAAAGAACAGAGGAGGCGCCGAAAAAAAAAATTTGTTTTAGGGAGGAGGAAAGGAGATAGGTTAGAAAAGAGGCTCTGATACCATGTAGGAAATGATTTTCCCTTGTGTATTTCATTAATCAGTGTCAAATATATACACTTGGAGAGTTATAGCCAACTGCCTACAATTAGGGGGAGTTACAACTGACTACCTAGAATAGTGGGATTGGGTATTAATTACAAAATATTACACTAATGATTAATAATTATATATATTACAAATATATAAACTACCGTCTAACAATGGGGAATATATATACTCCTTCCGTCCCGCAATATAAGTCCTTTTAACTTCTTTGTTGTGTCCCAAAATATAAGTCATTCCCACATTTCAATACAAGATTAATGCATTGTTTTCACTTTCACACTAAATAATGCAATATTATAAGCCCCTCCAAAAAAACAATACAATATTTTGCCTTGAAATATTAAAAAGTAACTCATTTATGGTTTTTCTTAATCTGTGTGAAAATTTCAAAAAGACTTGTAATACGAGACGGAGGGAGTATATATATATACACACTCTCAACGGCTATATGATAGTCAAAATTTTGATTTTCAAAGAGCATTGGGTTTGTAAAGATTGTTAAATTTGTGTTGAAACTGAAATTCATTAACTCTTGCAATGTTACCGGGCTGATTTTCCTCCATGTTCCTAGGAAAACAGACAGCCACATACTCCAACATTTGGATAAACATGCATATTATGGTGCAACTTGTATTTTTCTTCCCAACTAAGCGAAATTACCTTATATAGAGCATTATAACCTACACATGTACACGTTGTAATTTGAACCCAAGACCTCTGGGGCCTCAGTTTAACCATTGAGGTAAGTCTCGCTGTTTTCACAATACGTGTTTCACAGCGAGTAACACAACACATTTATGGTGGGCCATATATCGTGATCAACCGATCATACATTATGATCAATAATGCAAAAGTATATTGTGTTATTCGTTATGACTATCGGGTAAATGAACCAAGTGGTTCGAACGAACAGGCTCGATCGACTCAAATACTAAATGAGTCAATCACAAGCCTTCTTATGCTTCAACTCGTTTGATTGCGAGCACGCTCGTATATAAGTTGTGAAAAATTATGTATGAATCGATTAACATTTGTTAAATTGTATGTTTTACTACTCTTATGTATGAGTAAAATTGATGGTTTATATGTTGCATTTAAGGATTTTTTTTTTCTTGTAGAATATTGTTACCGTAAAATGAAAAATATATAATTAATTTAGATTTCATAGTATCTTGAAATAAAACCTATTTTATTTACCTCAAAACAAGCTTGAAATCGGTTCGAGTTTAAAGATGCTAGAGATCGAGTCATGTCAAGTTTGTGTTTGAACAAGAATTCAAAAAATTTAATAAAAAAATACTCGACTTGACTTGCAATTCGACTTGGATTATTTACGCCCCTAGTAACATTTCACTCTATCAAAAATCATGCTATGTTCCTAAAAAAAATCATGCTGTGGAGATTATTTTTTTCTTTCTTTTTGTAGTTCTAAAATAATGAGGGGAAAAAAAGAAAAAAAAAAAAGAAGGAAATCTCAAGTGCAAAATGAAACTCGTAAATTTTGAAATAAAAAAGGTTGAAGAAAACAGAACATTACTCTATGAGCAATGAAAAATTTTATGGTGTTCAATGATCATCAAACTCAATTGACACGTGTCATCACATAGGCAATTGTGATCACGTTTGTTAATTCTCAAACATTGAATCCAAGATTGAGTTTGATGGTCATTTACTAGCATAAAATTTTCCATGAGCAATTAAAGGAAGCAAATACACGGCTGAGATTTGCTTTCAGTGCTATTGTTGTAAATAAGTTCGGGGATATAGCATTATCGTTAAACCTCGCATCTTCTACGTGTCTCTCTCCTCTCTCTTTCCAAAGTTGTGATGGTGTGTACTTAGAGCAACCATAGTGAGGCAATTTTGGAGAGATTGTTTGTTCACTTTTGTCAGAATAGAGTAAACATTAGGATAAAGGTAAAATAATAGTACTAATCTAGACAAACTTTTTGGGGGATTATCTACTCCCTTGTCTATATGGAGAGAATGAACTAGACAATCTTCTCCTTCAAAAACAGTGTCAACTCCTTTTTTTTTTTAGAAAAAAATTCAGGAACTTAAAAAAAAAAAATCAGTTCAATCCGAAAAAAAAAAGAAATTTTAGTTAAAAACTAGGATTAAAAAAAGCATGTCATTAATATTTAATAATATTTTAATCAAAAGATTCAAAAAATTTATCATCATTTTAACATCTAATCACACACAATTAATCCATACCATCCTTCTATATTATCACCATTACAATATCACATCACACCCAAATTATCCCTACAACCCTTCTATATTTATCCTTCAATTATCTTTCTCCACGTCACCCAAACATTAACAATCAAAAGGCTTCTCTCTCAGTCGCCACTAGGGTTGATCTTAATGATGAGGCTCGACTCAGGCCCGTGAGACATCAATTTGTTTCTATTTTAATGATTTGGGCTTAACTTGTTTCCGTTATTTTCTTATGGATTATTATTATTATTATTATGTACTTTTATTTAAGCTTAGATAGTCTAGATGTGGTCTCGTATTTATTTCATATTTTGGCCCATTACAAAGCCCGTTGGTTGTTTTAGAATTGTAGCAACCCTAGCCGTCTGTGTTTTAGAATCGTCATTTTATATAAAGGCTATGTCCTGTAATGCTCAAAAAATAAGTTGAAAGATAAACCAAAAATGTTGCCTTTGTAGTGTTTCCGGGTAAATCTTGTGCATTCGAGAGAAATTTGCTTTTCTAGGTATATCGGATCTGTTGAGCCACTGATTCGTGGGCAACCACGTATCTTATAAGTGTTCGTGGGCAACCAACGCATCTTATAAGTCTAATCACAGATTGATTAAGAGTCTAAGGTGCACCTCAAGGAGTCTGGTCGCAGATTAATTAGAAGCCGATTGAGGTTCGTTTGTCCGGTTCGCAGATTAATCGGAAGCCGACTGAGGTTCGTTTGTCCATATATTTTTTGTGTTCTTCGTATTCACCGTGTTCCAAAAAACTTACTTAAAAAATTATTTTCTTATATGCCATTTAAGGGCCCTCGTCATAACCTTATTTCTTCCTTTTTCGAATTTTGCTTTAGTTCTTTCTCTTACTCGTTCCTCTTGCTTATGAGAAAACCGTGGCGTGGCGACCGAAAAACCCGCACAGCCGTTGTTTTAGCTCGTTACTTCGTCAGATCCCTGGTAATAAATCGTGTTCTTCTTGACACATACAATATTCTAAAGTACCGCGAACGGACGAGAACATATAGATGCAAAATCTATCCACTCGATTTCGCTTCTACGCGACCAGTTTCAATTTAATAAACGTTGTTTTAACAAGAATATAAGCAATTTCACCTCTGCATTCCTTCATTCATATTCATAAGCTTCATCTGATTCTTTTGCGGAGATAAAAAAAAATAAAAATAAAAATAAAAAAAAATCAAGAACTTCCTTCAAAAATGCTCAAATTTTGAAGGTACATTCTCTTTGGTTCATCACTTATTTGATTAATTCAAATGTTGATTATTTATTACTTCATATGTGGACTATTTCATAAGTGTTTTGGACAATTAAGAACTTGTATGTGTACCATTTATCAAAATTTGTACCATGAATCAGCGGGGGAGCCACTTTATCCAAAACGGCCGGGGAGCAGGGATCACGTTATAACAAAAACAAAATATTAAGTTTTATGTATAAAAAATTATGGACACGCTAATTTTTTTTATTTTTTTTTTACTCTTATTAACAAATTTGGATCCCACTAAATTAATTTTCTCGATTCGCCACTGCTCTGAATACTTGTTCTTTTATTTGGTGAGTCTTATTACTCTTTCTACTTCTTTGTTCTCTTATTTTCTACTTATATCCTCTTGTTGGCTTTTTTTTTTATTGAATTGGATGGAATGAAAATGAAAACCACCAGACACCACCGTCAAACTCCGCCACCATCATAGCCATGTACCATCCGTCACCACGCACCGCCATCAATATACGCTAACACCATAACCCAGTTCGTGGAGTTTTATGCAACCGCCTTTCACGTGCCCTTTCGTGGAGTTTTATTGCATTCTTTTTTTTCCTAATCAAGATTCCATATATAGTTATTTATACTAGTAAATTTATCACTTTAATGCAGGTGCCCAAAACATGGCCAAAGCTTGAATTGGTGATTAAGGAGCTAGCAAAATATTTCTTCGAAGGCATTGCACATGTTATAACATATTGCATGCCAATTTTGAAAAACTTGAGTTTTTGGGGTGTAAGAATACAACAACAAGTATTCATGAACGTGTTAAAAAACTCAACAAATCTTGAAAAATGTAATGGAGGGTTATGGAATCGAGGGGATATTGTTCATCAAGCCGGCTTCGAGTTTTTCATGATTGTAAAAGTGTGTGTTGCAACGAATGTCCCAACAATCTTGATGAAATAATGCAATAAAACCCTGGCTAATAACAATAGATTTCACCTTTCAAAAAAAAAAAAAAAAAAAGATTTCATAAAGATGGTTAGGACACTCGTTGCGACACACTTTTTTACAAACATGAAAAACTCGAAGCTGGCGAGCTTGATGAACAATAGCTTCACCTCGGACCAAGATCAAAAAGTAATGTGATAGTCGATCCCATCGATTCCATAACCCTCAATGTTATGATACGCTTTGTGAGCTATATACATTTCTTCGAGATTTGTTGAATTCTTCAACACGTTCATGATTGCTTCTTGTTGTTGTTGTTGTAGTATTCTTACGCAGCAAAAGCTCAAGATTTTCAAATTTGGCATGCAATTTGTTATGATACGAGCGTGGTTCCTTTAAGTAAATGTTATGCATTAAATCTTAGTGATCTTAATTCATTGAAATATTCACCATTTGATTGCAAGACAATGAGAGAAGACTCAATTTGTTATGATATGGACTTAATTTTCATATGGTTTAATCTTAATTTGTCGGGTTTGGTCCAATTATTGTTATATGAACAAGGAAATTACACAATCTGCGCATTGTTGCTACTGTCGGACACCCCAGTAGGATTTTGATGCACCGAGGCTATATCCCGTTTAGTCGGGCACATATTGACATGTATTTGGAGTTACCTTCAATACCCGATGGTGCATTTAACGAGTATATTGTGGCCCTTAAGAAGTGGAATGACACGTTTAAATGATATTGGAGATTTCTATGGGGTGGTTTTGAGAAAACACCCTTAAGGGACAAATGACTACTTTTGATGAGGGCTACCTAGCTAGGCCCGAGAGTTGGATCTCGCACCGATTCATTGTTCTAGATTCTATTCGGCCGGGGTCGGCCCTAATGTGAGGCCGGAGAGACGGCCGTCTTAAGCCCAACGGTGCCGGCAGGGCCCAACGGTACATGTTTCGCTAAAAGGAAAAAAAATTATGTGTAGATTCAATCCGATCCAACCTAATATAATATGTTTTTTTTTTATAAAGCCCAAATTTTTTTTTACTCCAATCGACAAAGGTCCCAATAAAAAAATTTACTTGCCCCAAAAAAAATGGGTTAGCCATGATATCAATTGAGAAGAATATGGTTAATAAAATTGACAATTCTACTTTGATTAGTGATTTCGCCTCTAAATGTGTTGCAAGAGCGATATTGAAATAGTAATATGTAAGTATGTTTTGTGTATACGTACGAATTTGGTTTTTGTTTCTAATATGCTAGAAAAGACTACTTTGTAGACATGTTTTGAGGCTATAAATATATTGAATTTTGTATTTACGGATGTTAAAAACGCGATAAGTATGTTTTTTAAAAAAAAAAAACAACTTCAATTAAAAGATTCAATTCGGGGACTTGGCCTTAAACCCAAAAAATACTAGGGCCGGCCATGTTGATATCGCGTATCAGTAAAAAGCCCAGCTTCTTAATTTCATCGAGCGGTACAAAGTCATCCATCTGGCACAACTTATTTTTTACCAGATCCACATTATAGCCAAGAACCGGATGAACGATATTCTTCCTTATCTGTGCTTCATTAGTTGAGGACGTTATTATTGTCCCGCAACCGCCCGTTACAAAGAACACTGTGAAGAGGGCTATTCAAAGTGGACCTCCGAGGGCACTGTCTAGTAGACATTTTGATAAGTTGAATCAAAGGGACGTTATTATTGCGCCGCAACCGCCCGTTACAAAGAACACTGTGAAGAGGTCTATTCAAAGTGGACCTCCCAGGGCAGTGTCTAGTAGACATTTTGATAAGTTGAATCAAAGGGATATGATTATTGAGATGCATAGGGAGCTGGTTCAGATGTGTTTAAAACAGAAAGATATGAGATTTATGATGTAACACCTTACATATTTATTGAAATGTAATAGTACTCCCTTCGTTTTTTTTATCTGTCACATTTCAGAATTTGCTCTTTTTTTATTTATCTGTCATTTTACATTTTCAATGCATAATTTATTATTATTTTCTCTTTTACCAACAAAGTATTTACATCTCCCATAAAAAAAATTACATTTTCAATACTAAAAACTCATTACCAACAAAGTATTTACACCTTCAATAAAAAAATACATTTTCAATATTATATTTTAGACATATTAATTACACTCTTAATCTGTGTGATTCTTCTCTCTGTTACATATAAAAAACGGAGGGAGTAGTACTTTTATAACGTTCATTTGGATCCGAAATTGATGTGACCCATCAAATCGAACTTGGTGTATAACAATTATGATGTTATTGTTGCTATTTTATTTTTTTATTTTTTATTTGCTTAAATCTCCGATATCCGGAACCACTAATCCGAATTCGGTCCGAGTCGTAACTGTAGAGTCTGACTCTTACTCAGGGTTATTGTTGCTATTTTGTTAAGATGAATATTGATAATATTTCTCCTTCTTACGACTTAGGTACTCCCTCCGCTTTTTTTAACCGTAACTTTTCACAATTTGCTTTGTTTTTATTCATCTGTTATTCTACATTCCTAATGCTAAAAACTCCAAAAGTCAATTTGTCTCACTACTACTCATACATATACACATTCTCAATATATTACTTTAATTAACAAGAAATAATCAACATTTATTAGGTGTGTATATATTAAAAAGATTCAAAGGACAACTTAGTCATTTTACCTATTTTTTCAGACACATTAATCAATTTTTTACTCTGTATGAATTTTTTTTTTTCTGGGACGGATGAAAAATCGGAGAGAGTATTTTAATTGTTCTTGTTTTATGCCGTAATAATGTTTCTTTTTTTTTTTGTAAAAGACATCATTTTTATCCCCTAAAAAAAGACATTAGGGTGAGAAAAAAATCGAAAAACTAATCCGAACCGAAAACCAACCCGAACCAAATCAAAAAAACCAAACCATTAACAAACCGAATGAATCGGTTTGGTTTGAAACCAAACCGAATAATACTGGTTTGGATTTGGTAATTATTATTTTACCACAACCCAACCCGAACCCAAACCAAAATCATTAATACAAAAAGACGTATTTTTGTTATTGATATATAAGCTTATAATATAACTTGATATAATATAACTTGAACCCAACCCATTCCATTCATCATTAATCAAACATATCGGCGCCTCTCATTTCTCTGCTCCATTTTAGCTTCCATTATAATTGTTTGCCTCATACACCATGTTAGTGACCCTTCTAATAAGCTATCATCATCAATTAATGTGCTTTTTTCCCTCTTATTAATTTTATTGTAGTTTTACATCAATGGATTTTTAATCCTGAATGTTTTCTTCTTTGTTTAATCTATCGAGTCTTTGTGTAAAACAAATGATGAGCATATAATATAAAAAAGTGTTAGGAAATCTACGCGGGAACGCAGTGAAATTTAAAAGTTTATTTCCTTTTAACCAGTATCGACTTTGTTTAAACAATAAACAAATAAGTAGTAGACGGTGAATACCTTGCTTGATCTAAAAGATCGACACTTTGACCGTCCAAGGAGAGTAGTGGTGCACGGAGCCGCCCAAACTATCGGCTTCTACCGCTAGTCCACACGAACAACCCGCCAGAATCCACTATTGGATTGCTACTAGAAAAACTCGGTTGCTAGTCCGACATTTTCTCTCTCTAAGAAGCTCTCTATTTTTCATAAGAAACTATTAGTCTCTTGGAATTGTGATGAACAAAAGAGCTAGCCAAGCCTCCCTTAAATAGGGTGAGTGACGCCCTAATGTCAATCCAATCTGATTGGGAGAAGCTTTCTAGGAGATTGAGGAGAAAGAAAATATTTTCCTAATAAAATAAGGAAAATATCTTTGATTGAATTATCTCATTTAATTTAATATCTCATATTAAATATTTCCAAGATATTGTCAATATCTAAAATTGACTATCTTTATCTTATTACCATAAATCAATTTACACATGTGTATGTATTACACCCACACATATATATATATATATATTGAAAACAAATGTGCACATGCACATCGTACGTGCAAGTCACGTATGTATTCAAGTGTATCTTATACACTTAAAATGACGCCCCTTATACCAACAAATCGGCATCCGGAATATTCTTAATTAACATAATACTATGATTAATTAATTTATAAAATACATGTGTATCAATATACATAATATATATTTTGACTTATACATATACATTATATGTATATTTAATTAATCAACATAATTAATATATTGTATTATATTTATTCATAACAATTAAATACCACCATATTAATTTATCACTATAACACTTTATAGTCGAGATAAAACTTTCCTTATTTGGTTATCACTATAACCACATTTTAATCCGGCTAGATGTTTATATGTGTGTGACCCGATAGGACTCGAATATGTTGGCCGTAGACACAAAGTGCAATTACGAAAATGCCCTTCATATCTAACGATCACGGATAGCGTCTAGCAACACACCGTGAGCCCCAATCATCGGAGGAGTCAAATGCAATGCCTACTACTTTTCATGTGAAACAGTTACTGTGTAAATAGAATCATATCGCTGTTATAATATTCATACAATCGTACATCGAGTGTCAGTACATCAACGATCGTATCTTATAATCTGGATATCATGCTCTCTCGTAATAACTCATTTACTCCCACTTTGCAAAGATTCACGAGAGCTAAACATTCTTTATAAGAAGGCCCTTTCGGATATTTACTCATATTCATAGGATACGCGATTCCCGGACAAGCAACATGAATCCTACGCATGCTTCAGTATCACATCCAATCACTACCGCATGATCGCCCCATGGCTAGGGGAAACCTCAATAGTGTCAAAGAATGACAATCCACACCGTGATGCCATGAAGACTCCGGTCTCGGGATAATCACACAACCGCCACATAGTGCGCCACTTAATAAAGTAAGTGGGTCAGTCTGACGTACGCATTCTCTAATACACGTCCACGTACAGTACAAGTGTCTTTACACTTCGATAGACGAGATCTATCCCTACCTTCATAATATAGAAGACGTCTAATACGTGCTAGTTTAATCGTACTATCAATGTCCTGTTTGATTAAGACATACGACTAAAGACATTTACATATCAAACTTGTTAAAGTGATTCGAGATCTCATCAACCATAATCACTATCATGGTTTCTCTTTCACAGTTTGACACTAAGGACGTTATCATATAACAATATTGTGATTGATTCGTTAAACGAACAAATATATAATAACAGTAAAGCCATTTAATATATGTATAAAACATAAAGAAATAGTAGAAATGATCCGACCCGGTCGGATCCGGTCCAACCCGATTAGGTTTAGGACACTATTTCAACAAAAAGATGGGTTTCTTCTTTCAATTCTTGTGTATTATTTTTCTCATCATTTGTTGCAGCTGATTATTTTAATCCATTGTTGCAAAGCATAACTTTGTTCAAGTGTCTCTGGGTGAATGTTTTGTCTTGTAAATTGGTTTTCAAAGTTCTAAATGATCAGATATTGTCTTGAACCATTACACTTTTGTACTTATTTTTTTCATTGACAACGTTGCTCCCTGTCACATATTCTGATCTTTTTGTTTTCATGTCCGGTCCATTATGTTTTTTAAAATAATCATGCATCATATATTCTACATATCTTTTTAACTAAATACATGAAAGAGCAACAACTTTTGCACCAAGTATGTTTTTTTTACACGTACACTTTCGATTTAAAAATTAAGAATTAATTGCTTGTTTGTTATAAAAGTATCTCTTTTAAGAAACAAGGCATGCTAAAACCGAACCCAAACCGAATCCAACCCGAAACCGGTTCTATCCAAACACTGGGGTTGACTTTAGTTTGGGGTACAGGGTATAGCCCCCTAAGACTATCCACTATGGCAAAGTGGATGTGGTTCTATTGTGAACAAAAAGCTGACATACATTTATTAATATTTTAATACAACACATTTGTTTACTACTATAGCTAATGTTACCACACTTAAAGAAAAAAAATGTGAGAGTGGATGTGTATAGAACCACTTCACCTCCCACACCATGTATCACTACAATGTGCTTAATTGAGCTATATGTGAAAATGTGTGATACCACATCAGTTTCACACCGTGAAAGACTAAGCCATAATGAGTACTCTAACCGATCCTGCCCTTTCCAAACCGAACCGAACCGAACCAGTCTAAACCAGTCTAAACCAACCCATGATCACCCTTTGTAGTATTAAATAATGAAAAAGAAAAGGTTTTCTCAAAGTGGAAAATGAACCGCCCAATTTTTTTAATCAAAGTAAAAAACAAAACATTCCCTCTATGGCTCTATCAGAAATTAAACCTCACCGTCTTCAGCGTTTTCTCTTTCCTCTCTTTTGCCAAAACATGTGCATTGTGCATTAAAGCAACAGATGCCAAACAGACTACTGTTTTTTTCTTCTTTTCCACCATTTTTTTTGAGTTTAATCTGATTATTTTTCTACCCATTTACATAAATCTTCTTTAAAAAAAGAACCTCCATTGAAATCTGCAATATGTGTTTTCCACTGTTTCTGACACCAAACTTCTCCACCAAACCAAGCAACCCTTTTTTTATACTTAATGCCATTTATTTCTGTTCTTTGAATTTTTAATTTCCCGTACATTCTAAAGCTACCCCTTTCATTTCCCAGTCCATTCTATCATGGGTTTCATTGCATTGCTATTTTGTTTAGTAGTTGAAAGAAATAAATTTCTGTTTCCCCTGTTTTTTTATTTTTCCTTCTGATTTCTGGAGCTATTGTCTATTTTAGCACTTTTTAGTTTGTGGATTCCTGAATCTTCATATTTGTTCTTGGAGGAGTTCAGAGAATTGTTGAAAAATATGAGGATTTGTGCTTCGTATGTAGCTATTTTGCTTTGTTTAGGAATGCTCTTTGTGGTGGTTTGTCAAGCATTTCCATCAACTGAAGGTATGGATTTAACTTCAAGATCGTAAATTTACTTAGATTTAGTTGTAATGCTTACTTATTTGAAGTAATTTTTGTGTCAATTGTCGTTATTGTTGATGAATTTGAGCATTATTTTTCACAATTTTGTTAAGAAATGCTTTGATGTTTTTAGTGATTTTAGTTGTGGAATGATTAAGTAGACAGAAGGGGAATTTTTTAGGTGGTATCTCTTTATCGTGCGGAAATGCTTATTTACACTGTAAATAAAACTTTTACTACCACAATGAGCGTAGCAAATCATCTCAAAGTATAACGGGGCGTAGGGTTTTCTGATGTTTTGGTATGCTTTGCTGTGTTCCGTGCTGTTTGCTGTGTTTTGGGACACCCCGTGATACCTTGCTACGATTTGCTATGTTTGTTGTGTCATTCGTTGTGCCAGTGCCCAGAACAAGACTCCAGTTGAAAACGCTAGTGTTTTTATGTGTAAATAAGCATATCTATACGGTGTGAAGTGACTAGGCAAAAATATCCCGGATCTTGATTTTTTTTTCCGGGTATTGAGATTATGTATTTTGTGCAGTTGATGCTCTCAACTCGTTCAAAGAAGCGATATATGAAGACCCTCATTTGGTATTATCGAATTGGAATGCTGTAGATTCGGTTCCTTGTGATTGGTATGGCGTTTCATGTTCAACGGCTCGAGATCATGTCATAAAGCTGTAAGAAATTCCTTGCTTTCGATTTCATCATTACATTTCAGCTAAATTATGTCTCGTTTTTGCTACATGATGGTGAGAATGTGTGTTTTTGTCATCCGTTTCGGTGTGTTTTTCTACGGAATATAATTGTTTTTCGTGTTGCAGCAACATTTCTGGAGCAATGTTGAAGGGCTTTCTTGCACCCGAGTTACATCGTCTTTCTTCTCTACAAGAACTGTAAGTTTTCGCTTTTTCCCATACATATGATGCACCAATACTTCGGTTTGCAGCGAGTCTCGTATCTGATACACATACACACTAGATACTTTGTATACAAACCGATAGCAAATTTGCAATTTCTTGATCAAAACGTCAAAAGTTGGATAGGGATCCGTGTATATACATATATTCATAACTTGGATACGTGAAATAAAGAAACTTTGTTGAATCGTTGAAGAAAAGGGCATCTTTAGTGACACCACACCGAATCTATTGTTGGAGTACTGCAGTGATAATCGACTTTTTCACACTCAATTCCAGAACTAAGCATCGTCTTTTCATCGGTCGATTGTTTTCAATGTGATGCCCCGGATAAAGACTTCTGGAAAACTATTGGAAAGTTGCCCAAAATGAAGAAAAAACACAAGGAATAAAAGCCACTAGAAATTGTTGTTATATTATGTTTATGTACAACTTTGTCCCTATGTTATTAATATTGACTCTTATACCTGCCCATGTATCTTATATTTTTCGAAAATCCCAAACACGCATATTCATATCTGCGTATCCGTACCTGTGTATATCTGCAGGATTTTGCACGGGAACTTGCTGATTGGTACGATACCTAAGAAGATTGGCTTGTTGAAGAAACTCAAAGTTTTAGATTTGGGTGTGAACCAGCTAACCGGACCGATTCCTCCGCAGATCGGAAACTTAGCTAGTATTATAAAACTGTAAGCAGTTATTACACATTTGCACTTCTGCCTTTTCATGTGAGCGTTTTTAGTGGCACCACACTGAACCGAATCTACTGTCGTGGCACCACAGGGAGTCAGTGACAAGGGATAAAGACACTTTTGGTCCCTTTTGTTTCACGATTTTCGCAATTCTATCCCCATTGTTTCCTCTTTTAGCTCTTTTACCCCTCATTTATGGTATTTTTTTTCCTTCACATTTTCAATATAATGTGCCACGTGTCGAAAATCTGATGTCTTTAGTGGCATTACGGTGACAAAGGATAAAGACACTTTTGATCCTTTTTGTTTCACGATTTTTGCACTTTCTATCTCCAATTTTTTATCTTGTCTCTTTTACCTCTCATATCTATGCATTTTTCTTCCACGTGTCGAAAATCTAAAGTTGAAGGTACGACATGATCCAGCCAATGAAAACTTGACACGTGGCAAAATGGACTGGAAAGGTTAAGAAAATGCATTGATGTGGAGTAAAAGTGTCAAGATGAAACATAGGGGGATAGAAATGCAAAAACCGTGAAACAAAAGGGACTGAAAGTGTCTTTTATTCCCTTCAAATAAAAAAAAGGTGTCTTTTATCCCTAGTGACACTTTACTTTTCACAGTTGAATCGACTATCCATCGGTTCATTGTCAATCGAATTTTTGCCGGTTTAATTGTTTTCTTAGTGGTGCCACGGTCTAAACACCGTGGTACTATCAATGACATCGCCCTTTCGTATTAGGCATTAATTTATCTTTTCATTTCATTTGTGTATTTTGTAGGAATCTTGAATCAAATGGCTTAACCGGAAAACTGCCACCAGAGCTTGGCACTTTGAAATACCTTCAAATGCTTCAGCTGGACAGAAATAAACTCAAAGGAAACTTTCCTGCTACCATGTAAGTTGAAAAACAGGTAGAAAAATGTATTGTTCATGATCATCTTTTTACAATTTGCATCATTTGGTACTTTTCTTGATAGTAAATTAGTACAAATTTTGCATCCAAATACTTTTCTTGTCGTACCTTCTACGTTGATTGTTGTATACGTGACACTTTGGACTAAATATGTGGAAAAAAAATTTGCATAGATAAGGGGTTAAGCTGCAAAGTCGAAACAATACCGATATAAGTTGTGAATCTTGTGAAACAAAAGGGACCAAAAGTGTAATTTACCCTTATTTCCTAAAGAATTGCCTTCTAATCATGTATTTTAACAGTGTAAAGCCAAAGGGATTATGCCAATCATCCCAACTGAAAGTTGCAGACTTTTCATTCAACTTCTTCACTGGAAACATACCAAAATGCTTTGGATATCTTCCTAGGTAGAGGGATTTTTTTGTTTTTGTTTTTGTTTTTGTTTTTGTTTTCAAAACACACACACACACACATATATATATATATATATATATATATATATATATATATATATATATATATATATATATATATATATATATATATATATATATATATAAAGCTCTTAAGCTTGATGTTGTATAAATTTCTTTGTCGTGTAGGTCAAGCTTTCAGGGTAATTGCCTTGAAGACAAGGATGTCAAGCAACGCCCTCGTAAAGATTGTGGTGCGTATTCTATACCGTGCGTCAACAAAGTTCTTCATTTTTACGTATCCGAGCTATAGATGTGTATATTCGAATTGCGTATACCTCAGGGGCGTGTTTCCTAAATATCTGATATGCATCCTTGCTGAATATGTACTGGATATAGGACACGTTACTAAACAGAAGTATCTGGACACAGATATGCGTTAGATACTTAGGAAACATCAGGGGCAAATTTGTACTTTTTGGAATGTTGGATACAAGATTTGGACATGCATGTACATAATTCGGATGTGTAAAAAATGGAGAATCATGTTCAATATTGAGTAAAAGCTGTCAGATAATGAATGAAAAGCCGTCCAAACTGATGAAAACCTTCCAAAATGAAGAAAGCCACTAAACAAATTTTCTTATTTTGTGTTTTGAAATTTATTATGTGGTCCTTATAATTTTATTATGTACACTTTGGTCCCCCATATCTTTAATATTAACGTATATACCCTCTATACCCGTAACCTATACATTTAATAGGGCATCTTTAGTGGCACCGCACAACATCTACCGTGGCAACACATCGGAGGTGTGAGGTTCGACTTTCTATAGGTTGAATGTGACGATCGACCTCTGGAAAGTCGAACCTCACACCTCAGAGTCGTCATAATCGACTTTTCAGAGGGCGAATGTCACTGTGGTGCCCCAAAGGCAGGCTTGGTGTAGTGCTAGTAAAGACGCTGCTTTAAAAAATCCTGCAGTCACATATCTCATATCCGTATATCCGTACCGTGCAGCCTATGTGATATACTTGCTTTGGATTTTGTTTTGGACTAGGAAATGCTCCACCACCAAAAAGCAATGCAGGAGGGGCAAATGCCAAACACCAATCATCAATGCCTGCTTGGCTTTTGGCATTAGAAATAGTAACAGGCATTATGGTTTGTTTTCTGTTTGTTATGGCGGTTTTCGCGGTTTTTCGCAAATGCAACAGCAGATCTTCCATTGTCAACCCATGGAGAAAATCAACTTCCAAGAGAGACTTTATGTCAATCTACATAGGTTTGTCCTCTTTCCCTTTTTTTTCGGTTTTGTTTTCTTTTCTCGTTGAATTATCATCTCTTCCAAAAGCTTAAGTTGTTCAACAATTCTCATTAAATATAACTTGATTAGCTCAAGACCGGCTCAATTAATTATTTGAGTAGCTCGACTCGAGCTCAAACTAGAAAGAAAACAAAATTGAGACGAACCCCTTTACGAGTAAAGTACGAGTAGCTCTCAAGTAGTCCGGCTCACTTACAACCCTAGACAAAAAGAGGTTTTACCCTGTGACCTCCTGCTTCGATACTGTGTTGATTTACATCTTTAAAGGATAAGAGTAATTTACATATTTAAACGCGACAGACTTCAACTCTCCCTAGTTTTCAAAGTATTTAGTCATTAATAATTTGGGATAATCACGCTTTTGGCCCCTTTTGTTTCACAAAATTTCATTTCTGTCCAGTATCCCCGGTGTTTCATTGCACTTTGACCCTTTCATCTATGAATTTTTATTTATTATTATTTTCTTACATTTTTAGTCCACACTGCCACGTGTCAAGTTTCTATTGGTTGTAGCCTTTCGTACTTTCTATGCTGGTTGTCTGACATAGTGCAACCTGGACTTAAAAAAACATTCATTAGGGGTCAAAGTGCACAAATGAAACACTGGGGATGGAAGTGAAAATTTCGTGAAACAAAAGGACTAGAAGCGTCATTATCCCTTAATATTTTGTGATGTGTGTTCAATTTATCATACTAACAACTATAATTAATTATCAATTTTTTTTTTCTTTTGGTTAAGATCCTGAATTGCTGAAGGATGTAATGAAATACAAACGACATGAACTCGAAATAGCCTGTGAAGATTTTAGCAACATAATTGGATTCAATCCAGATAGTCATATCTACAAAGGAACTTTTAAAGGTGGCCCTGAAATCGCCGTAATTTCTCTTTGTGACAAGGAAGAACTTTGGAATGGCTTTCTAGAGCTTTATTTTCAAAAAGAGGTACAAGCTCTTGCGTCGGTTTTTTTTAAACATATTCTCTATTTTACAAACTTAAACATCACTTTTATTTATTTTACTATTTAGGGTAAAGTGCATCAGAATCTCGCCATTATATAATTTGGGGATAAGACACTTTTGGCCCCTTTTTTTTTCCACTTCTATCCCTAATGTTTCCTCTTGGCATTTTTAGCTCTTGTATGTATATGCATTTTTTTTTACATTTTTAGTCCAAAGTGTCACGTGTCAAACAACCAGCACTGAATGTACGACTTGCTCTAACCAATAAAAACATGGCACGTGGCAAAAATGGGTTGAAAAGGTGTAAAGAAATGTATAGATGAGGGATAGAAGGGCCAAAATGAAACATCAGGGATAGACGTGCAAATGTTATGAAACAAAAGGGACCAAAAGTTTTAAGATTTACATTTTTTTTACCGTATCTATTGCGAATTCTCTAACACCGTAAACTTTCAGTATATCTAGCTTCTTTAGGTCGGCATTTTGATTGTTTCCAAAAGAATTACGAATGTTTCTGACCCGTATTTTTCGCGGTATATGCAGGCGGCGGATTTGGCAAGAATAAAGCATGAGAATGCTGGAAAATTTCTTGGTTATTGCAAAGAAAGCAGTCCTTTCACTAGGATGCTGGTGTTTGAATATGCATCAAATGGGACCTTGTATGAGCACCTACACTGTATGTCTAATTATTCCGCCTCTTTTTTTGTTTATTTTTCTTAACAGAAACAATATATACTGTAAGAACAAAGCAATGAGAAAGTATTCTTGTTTTATTAGAATAAAAAGCTCATTACAAGATAAAGACCCCCACACTTCTATTTATAGAAAAGGGTCCAACGGCTATATTTAATAAAGCAGAAAACACTGTTCCAACGGTAAGTTGGACAAGTGTTTCTGTTTATTACTTAGCCAAAAAGAGGAAAAGATAGCCACTAATTTATATAGATATTAGGGCTAGTTAAAGGACAGAAAAGGTAGATAAAAGACTAATAAAACTAACTAATTAAACACACCAAAGGGATCATGATTTAATAATCTAACACTCCCCCTCAAGCTGGAGAGGTGATGTTAATCATGCCCAGCTTGCTTAGAAGATATTGGAAGTTCTTCTTAGGCAATCCTTTAGTGAGAACATCAGCAGTTTGATTCTGAGAGTTGACAAAGACAAGTTTGATGAGTTGTGCATCCAGTTTTTCCTTGATGAAGTGCCTATCAACCTCCACATGCTTAGTCCTATCATGTTGGACTGGATTGTGTGATATGTCAATAGCAGATTGGTTATCACAGTAGAGAATCATAGGCATCTGTCTCTGTACTTTGAGATCATCCAGGATGATTTTTAGCCATAGTAGCTCACACATCCCAATAGCAAGTGCTCTAAACTCTGCTTCAGCACTAGATCTAGCCACAACACTCTGCTTCTTGCTTCTCCATGCTATAGGATTCCCAAATAGAAATATGCAGTGACCAGATGTAGATCTCCGTCATCAATACAGCCTGCATAATTTGAGTCAGTAAAGGCCTCCAGTCTTTTGTGATCATTTTTCTTAAAAAGGATTCCCTGCCCTGGACAAGTCTTTAGATATTCCACAATCCTTTCTGCTGCATTCTGGTGGCATCTTTTGGGGTTTTGCATATACCTGCTCACAATGTTAACAGCAAAGGATATATCAGGTCTAGTATGGGAGAGATATATGAGTCTACCCACCAATCTTTGATAGGTGGATTTATCCACAGATTCATCCTCAGGTGCAAGACTTAAACCATGATTTTGTTCAATAGGGGTGGTCATAGGTTTACAACCCAGTTTCCCACTATCTTTCAGAAGATCAAGGATGTATTTCTGTTGGGAAATGAATATTCCCATTTTAGAATACATAACTTCAATTCCTAGGAAGTACTTGAGTCTTCCCAACTCTTTAATATCAAATTCAGTACATAGGAATTTTTTCAGATTCTGGTTGCTGTCAATATCATTCCCAGTGATGATGATATCATCAACATACACTAGAAGGATAGAGACCTTTCCAGATGTATTGTGTTTTATGAACAGAGTATGGTCTCCCTGGCTCTGTTTAAACCCTAGGCTCATCATGGCCTTAGCAAATCTTCCAAACCAAGCCCTAGGTGATTGTTTAAGGCCATATAGAGCCTTCTTTAGCTTGCACACTTTACCATTTTCATTTTGGAATCCAGGAGGAACATCCATAAATATGGTCTCCTCTAGGTCTCCTTGTAAAAAGGCATTCTTTACATCATGCTGATGTAAATCCCAGTCAAAGTTAACTGCTAAGGATAGTAAAACTTTGACAGTGTTCATCTTTGCAACAGGTGCAAAAGTTTCAAAGTAATCTATGCCATAGGTCTGAGAGTATCCCTTGGCAACAAGTCTTGCTTTGTGCCTTTCAATAGATCCATCAGACCTATACTTGATGGTAAACACCCATCTACATCCCACAGTCTTAGCATTTTTTGGAAGGGTGACTAAATCCCAAGTTCCATTCTTTTCAAGAGCATTCATCTCTTCTTTCATAGCTTTAACCCATGTTTCATTTTCTAAGGCTTCTGAGAACCTCTTAGGAGTAGATTCATCAAGGAGATTCTTCATGAATTTCCTTTGATTTGTAGACATCTTATCATAAGATAGAAAGTTTTTCATAGGATGTTTAGTACAGGCCCGAGTGGGCTTTCTTAGAGCAATAGGGGGTTCCTCAAGGGGGAAACCACTATTTTCTTTTGGTACTGACATAACAATAGTAGGGTCCTCATTATCAGAGGAAGAATGCTCCTCAGAGTTGTTAGATTCAGTATCTTCATCAGTACTGGTGATATTTTGATCACTTATACGTGTTATGGGTGCTTCAATAGGAATTACATCCTTTAATCTTGTCCAGTTTTTTCTGGTATAGATTATTGGAGTTTTTTCCTTTTGTTTTTCAACAACAGGAACCTCATGTACTTGTTCCATAGTAGGCACATTTACCTCCTGTTCAGGAGGAGAAGGATCCTGGCTATGATTAATCATAGGACTGTGATTTTTCTCATGAGTACTTGATGTATCAAGGTCACTCTGAGAGGGCCACATATCCTGATTATAGTCTGTTATGATTTTCTCCCCCTGAATGAGAGATTTCCCTGTAAAATAGGGGTGCATTTCATAGAAAGTAACATCCTTTGATATAATCACCCTCCTTGTAGGAGGATGATAGCATTTATATCCTTTCTGTGTGTTAGAGTATCCAATAAAAACACATTTAACAGATCTGGGATCTAACTTTCCCCTGTTAGGTTGGTGAACATGAACAAAGGCCTCACATCCAAAGACCTTAGGGTGAACCCCTTCAGTTTTTAGAAAATCTGGAAATAATTCTGTAAGAGTTTCAATAGGACTCCTTTTTCCCAGAATCTTACTAGGCAATCTGTTTATAAGATGAGCAGCAGTCAAGACTGCCTCTCCCCAGTAATTTTTGGGCATATTCATTTGAAAAAGAAGAGCCCTGGTAGTATCCATGAGGTGCCTGTTTTTCCTCTCAGCCACCCCATTCTGTTGGGGTGTATGGACACAAGAAGATTCATGGATAATTCCCCTCTCCTCCAAGTAAGGATTAAGGAACTTATTAAAGTAATCCCTAGCATTATCTGTCCTTATTTTCCTGATTTTAACTTCAAATTGAGTCAAAATCATGTTATAGAAAATAGGGAAGATCTGAGCTAGGTCAGACTTGTGTTTCATCAAATATACCCAAGTGGTCCTGGTGCAGTCATCAATAAAAGTGACAAACCAGTGAGCACCATTAATGTTAGGATTAGTGGAAGGTCCCCAAATATCACTATGAACAAGATTAAAAGGATCATTAGAAATGCTAGATGAGATAGGATAAGAAACTCTTTTGTGTTTAGCAAATTCACATTCATTACATTTGAAACCTTCATAATTTAAACCCTTACATAAAGTAGGAAACAAATGTAAAAGAATCTGAAAGGGAGGGTGGCCAAGCCTTCTATGATATAACATAATTCTATCATAACTAGCTTTAGACAAAAAAGATGACTTATGACAATTAGACTTGTCATTGTCTTCAGTCTTCAAAATATATAGACCTTCCTTAGCCCTAGCAAGTCCAATCTTCCTCATGCTTTCTAGGTCCCGCACCACACAGAAGTTAGTAGAGAAAAGAGCATAGCATTTAGAGTCTCTAGTTAACTTTCCGATGGATATAAGACTAGCAGAAAGATTAGGAACATGCAGGACTTCTTTTAATGTCAGATCATTATTTAGAACAACATTTCCAATGCCTGCAACTCTGATTGAGGAGCCATTAGCCACAGTAATGCTCCTTTCAGTAGTACAGGGCACATAATTAGAGAAGAAAGCAAGATCATGAGTCATATGATCAGTGGCTCCTGAATCAACCACCCAATCTCTAGCAACAGTCTGACTTAAGAGATTTAAGGAGGCCATACCTGAAAACACCATAGATGATGAGGGGTTTTCCAAGGTATCCAGGAACTTCCTTAATTTCTCTATCTCAGATTGTCCAAGAGTAGGGTTTTGATTCATAGAGACCTGATCCATCCCTTGGTCATTGCTGTCAGTCTTGCTGGTGTTTGCTGAGTGAACCAAGGGCTCTTTTTTTGTCCCTGGTCTCCCATGCAATTTCCAGCAAAACTCTTTGGTATGCCTGTTTTTCTTGCAGTGTGTACAATACAGGTTATCCCTGTCAGTTTTAACATTTTCCTTTTGAGAGGAGAACTTCTTTTCTGCATATCCCTTTGATTCATTGATCTTAGGGTATCCTTGATTTTTCTGGCCAGCTATCAGAGCAGAGCCATCAATGGAGGGAGTGTCAATCATGACACCCCTCCTACTCTCCTCTGCTCTGACAATAGCAATAGTCTCATTCAGATTAGGGAGATCATCTTTTCCAAGAATTTGGACCCTTACAGGATCAAAATCTTGGTTTAAACCAGTGAGAAAGGAAAATATCCTATCTTTTTCCATCATCCTTCTTAAGGTGGCAGCATCATCTTTATCTTTCATTTGAATACACTGATAGTGATCAAGTTCTTGCCACATACCTTGAAGAAGATTGGAATATTCAGTGATGGACTTGTTACCTTGTTTGGTGCTTTGAATTTTTGCTCTTATTTCATAAATTTGAGCAGCATCATTCACCTTGGAGTATGACTGTTTTGCAGTATCCCAGATCTCTTTAGCTGTTTCAAGGAACATGTAGGGGTCACTGACTTCTGGAGTCATAGAATTCCAGAGCCATGACATCACCATCGAGTCTTTTTCATCCCAGCTATCAAACCTGGGATCATCCCTTGCTGGACCAGTCCCTAAAAGATGGCTCAGTTTGCCTCTACCTTTCAAGAAGGTTCTGACAAACTGTGACCATTTCAGATAATTTTTTCCATTCAGCTTGTAAGAAGCATGAATGTTTTGAAGCTCACCAGAGTTTATAGGATTTTCAGTGATAGAAGAGTCAGTGGCTGCACTAGTTGCAGTGGAACCAGCCATTGATCAGAAAGAAATTTGAATTTTCGAAGAAGAATTTCCCAGAAAAAAATCTAAAGCTCCGATACCATGTAAGAACAAAGCAATGAGAAAGTATTCTTGTTTTATTAGAATAAAAAGCTCATTACAAGATAAAGACCCCCACACTTCTACTTATAGAAAAGGGTCCAACGGCTATATTTAATAAAGCAGAAAACACTGTTCCAACGGTAAGTTGGACAAGTGTTTCTGTTTATTACTTAGCCAAAAAGAGGAAAAGATAGCCACTAATTTATATAGATATTAGGGCTAGTTAAAGGACAGAAAAGGTAGATAAAAGACTAATAAAACTAACTAATTAAACACCCCAAAGGGATCATGATTTAATAATCTAACATATACTACATATAGTGGACTTACGATAGCGTGTCCCGTATCTGATATGTATCTGGCACGGACAAAAATTGTTTTTCCCATATATCCAACGAAACCGACTTATTTTAGGGAGAAACCGCCCTATTTTGTTTTTATTTGTGTCCTATAAAAATCGGCTTCTTGAATACAATGCAGATGGAGAAGCATGTCAATTTTCTTGGACAAGAAGAATGAAAATTGTAATTGGCATTGCAAAAGGACTCAGATATCTTCACACAGAGCTAAATCCACCATTTACAATATCAGATTTGAATTCCAGTTCTGTATATCTTACAGAAGATTTTTCTCCAAAGGTATTTTATTCCGTTGCAACCGATAATTTTCTATTTCACTGCGTAAAAAAATCCCGTGGCTTCAGCATTATTATTCCTTCATATTATGGTTCTTAGAACACTTGCAATAGATATTGTAAATGTTAGTATTTTAGAGATTCACGCCCTTCGGTTCTATAAATTACACGAGTGCATGTAACACACTATATTCTTCTGTAAAATACAGATTCTGTAAACTTTACTGTACTTCAATTTTTTTTTTGAGGGATCTATTCAATCTCTTTTTTTTAGAACTTTCTTGTCTGAACATCATTTAATTTTCTAAATATTTGAAAATCGACTTCCGTTTTTGCTAATTTTCCGAGCTACCATTTCTACAGCTGGTTGATTTTGAGAGCTGGAAAACAATTGTTTCAAGATCAGAAAACAATTCTGCATCAATAAGCAATGAAGGAGCAATATGTATACTTCCGAACGCGTTAGAGGCTAGACATTTGGATATACAGGGGAATATATATGCATTTGGGGTACTTTTGCTGGAAATCATCAGTGGGAGACTACCATATTGTGAAGAACAAGGGTCCTTGGTTGATTGGGTAAGTCTATCAACTGTCTCCGTTTCTCGATATCTGTGTATTCACACACGTTAAGAAAGTGGGTAAATGTTGGTGTTATCTAGAATTTACTGTTCAATAGTCAATTATATTGTGGTGCCAATACCGTAGATTTAGTGTGAAGACGCCTAAATCGCGAATCCGTTCAAAATGATTAATGCAAGTGCTCTAATAATAGACATTATATATATATATATATATGGGGAGTCTTTATTTCCACCACGTCAATTTAGCATACACCGCACTACCTGTGAACCACACGGTCCACACCAGAATCGAACCTTTTGAAAGTCCATTCTTGAACCAGAAATTGACTTTTCGAAGGTTAATTCTCAACAATAGACATCCCGAAAGTCGTATGTGAGAATCGGCCTTCGAAATATCGATTTTTGGTCCAAGAATCGGCTTACAAAACGCATATTCAGCGTGGTGTGGTTAAAATAAGGGCTATATATATATATATACACACACACAGATACTGAGATACAGATGTAGATTAAAAAAGAGGGCTGTTATTTGCACCCCCGTTCTACCGTTGCACCCCACCTACTGGTGCAAAACACCGTTTTCATAGAATCAACCATGTAAAAGTCGGTTCTGGATCCAAAAACCAAACTTTTCCAAGGTCGATTCAGAATTGACTCTGTGGGAAGTCGGTCTTTGGCTTCAAAACCGACTTCCACAAGGTCGGTTCTGGATCCAAAAACCCAACTTTTCCAAGGTCGATTCGGAATCGACTCTGCGGGAAGTCTGTCTTTGGCCCCAAAACTGACTTCCACAAGGTCGGTGCACCGGTTGAGTCAGTGTGGTGCAAATAAAGACCTCCTTTATTTTGTGTTTTTTTGCTAGAGAACCTAAACTCTTTCTTTTTCTTTCTTTCTTTTTTCTGCAACATAGGGTAAACAATACATAGAATTACCAGAAACAATGTCCCAAGTGGTGGATCCTGAGCTAAAACATTTCGGACACGACGACCTTAAAGTAATCTGTGAAGTCGCAAACATCTGTCTTCAGACAAGCTTCCATGACAGAAACACGATGTCGGATTTATGCGCAAAGTTGGAAGACGGTATCGACACTTCAATATCTGTAGAGATGAAGGCTTCATCTTTGGCATGGGCAGAGCTGGCACTTTCTTTATAAGGCACTCTTGTTAAAGGCACCACAACGAATCGGGTTGGATTCGACTTTTGCAAAGGTTGAATGTTGTTGAGCTTCAATTCGACTTTCTAGAGGTCGAATGCCTTGAAAGTAGATCAGTTGTGGTGTCTTTAACAAGCTAACATTGATCATACAATGTTAGTACGGTTAGGCGTGTAGTTGTACGGTTAGTGCGATGTAAATTTGACAGAAAGATAAGTGCACAGAAAAAGAAACGCCGAACTTACTTAGGTTACATTGTATGTATTTTGTGCAAGTCCGGTGTTTCTTTTCCGTGGAAAGGGCACTTTTGGTAAATTTCGTGAAATACGAGATCCCGGTTTTCAGTTGATGGAATGTAATGAGTCATTGTACTCCATATTCCATGGAGTGCAGCTTTTATTGCTGGTAGATATTCATGGTCCAAGTTTGTTTGTTTTTGTTTTTGTTTATGCAGAATGATATTCGACCTCTAGAAAGTTAGACCTACCCGCCACTGGCAACCACCCACCCGTGGCGAATCCTAGAGCCAGAGGCTCTGGGGGGCATAATTGGAAATTGAAGAAGACACATAGATAATCGTCTTTCGCAACATTTCGTAACGAAACAAAATACGAATCGGCAAAATGCTAGAAAATAAACAAAACGATAAGAAACCGTATAGTTTAAATGTTATCGAAACGAAAAATATTTTACAGATTCTCAACTTTTTGGAAATATATTTTCTTAATTTTTTCATTTATATACAGAATCCCATAATACACCAAGATCAATGTTACCCCCAGAAATTATAATTCCAATGTTTTTGCAGTCTTTAAAAACAGGATTATTTCTGAAGCTTTGAGATAATACAGCAGCAAGGCCAATGGCTCCACTTGGTTCTACTGCAACTTTTAGAATCTCATAACATAGCTTTGTTGCTTCCATAATTTCGTCGTCTTCGACTGTTATTATATCGTCGACTAAATCTCGAACTACAGGCCTGCTTGGACAAGAAGAAAACCGGAATTAATGTTGTTCAAACAATTCACGACGGTGATAAAATATATCAAGATTTACTTACCTACGGAATTGGTACATAGACAGT
Source organism: Gentiana dahurica var. dahurica (assembly GCA_024500145.1). NCBI lineage: Eukaryota > Viridiplantae > Streptophyta > Magnoliopsida > Gentianales > Gentianaceae > Gentiana > Gentiana dahurica. The sequence goes on from CM044901.1 coordinate 110,802,040, forward strand.
GGCAGATCCAGAAACTAGAGCCACTCGAGACACGAAAAAACTTTGAAGAGGACATCCGAAGCACGAAGGGTATATATGTAATTGTTTAATAGTAAAACAACACCATTTTAATATACAAAAAATACTTCTCGAAAATCCACCCGGGACACATATAGGCCATGGAAACATGCAAGCGAAATGTTGCTCGCTACACGTTATGTGAGTACATTACATACGCATACGTGTCCATTTCATCAAACTGGTTCCATTTCATTTCATTCCAAAGAATCCAAAACAGATAAGAACATGTAACTAGCTCACGATAGGCCAAAAAAACACGTGATTTTGAAGTATACATATTCTTCGGAAAACAAAAGGGTAAAAAAGGACGTCTCTCTCGTTACATACCATGTGAGATCGCCGAGAAAAGCTCGAAGACCATCGGCTATGGCGTTTGTTTCAGGTAACTTCACAATATGTCCAACAGCCTTCGATTGAGCTGCATCATCTGCTCCCTTCGGCTCAGCCGCCAAAACCCGAATGGCAGGGTTTATCGATTTCGCGGCTATAGCCACTCCGGAAATCAACCCACCTCCTAACAAAGTTATACACACAGAATATAGTCACATAATACAAAAAAAATCCGACAATGAAGCATTGTCCAAATGGCGAAAAACCGAGGTCCGGAGGTTTCATATTCAAACCACGATTCGTCTCTCGTTAAAAAATGCTCGCTATAAGTGGCATATATCGTTTCCTAAAATACTTGTAGTACTACGATCAGTAAAAGATGGTAAATATGTATAATACAGATTCAAACCCTTCAGATCCACCAAAAATGCAATCTACAGATTCTGTACTCTCTTTTTTATTTTTTTCGGATTTACATTATTTTACAATATCTACTGCAAGTGCCCCTTATTAAAAATAAAATGCATTAACCGCCTCTTGAAAAACTTACCACTTATAGGAACAATGATAGTGTCAAGATGTGGAACTTGCCCTAAAAGCTCCAATGAAATGGTACCCTGCCCACTGCAAAACATGTATAAAACATGACGTATAACGCGCTAAATACATCGGAACATAAGTGAAAAGAAAATGACGTCTTTAACAAGACCACACTGACAATCAACTTCTTCACGGTCGACTGTAGAACTGAGAATCGACTTCTTGCTAGTCGTTTGTGACAATCAAAAAGAAAGAAAAAAAACGAACCTCATTATCCGTCCATCGTTATACGGGTGAACAAGAACCGCACCGGTTTCTTCCATCACTTTCATTGCAGTTTCCTCTCTCGATTTCAAGTTGGACTCGCTCCAAATAACGCGTCCACCATACCGTATAACATTCTCAACTTTGCATTTCGGAGCATTTTTCGGTATGACTATATGGGCAGGGATACCGCGTAGTTTAGCAGCTAAAGCAAGTGCTGCAGCATGATTACCACTATGTTGAAGGGTAAAATAGGTAATGTTCAAAAAAGAATTTCGAAAAACCGTAAAAAGTGATGAGTTTAGGGTAAAAACCTGCTATGAGTTACAACCCCTTTAGCAGCAAGATTGTCATCAAGTGAAAATACAGCATTGCATGCCCCTCTAAATTTAAATGCTCCCCTAAAGCATAAAAAAAAAATCAGATCCTTTAATGCGAATTTTTTTAAAAAACATAGGATACAGGAACAGAAGAGATATGCGTAAATAGTAAAATGCAGGGACCAAACTGTACATTAAAAAACTAGGGAGCCTTTATTGGCACCTCACAACATCTACTTTGGCACCACATAGGGGTAAGAAGTTCGACTAACCAGAGGTCGAATGTGGGTATATGCATAAATAGTTAATGCAGGGACCAAACTGTACATTATAAAACTAGGAAACATTATTGGCACCTCACAACATCTACCGTGGCACCACATCAGCGTGTGAAGTTTGACTTCCCAGAGGTCGAATGTGGAGTTATGCGTAAATAGTAAAATGTAGGGACCTAACTATACATTGTAAAACTCAGGAGCCTTTATTGGCACCACACGACATCTATTGTGGCACCACATCGGGCTATGAAGACATAAATAGTAAAATGCAGGGACCAAACTGTACATTATAAAACTAGGGAGCCTTTATTGGCACCAGATAACATCTACTGTGGCACCGCATCAAGGGTGTGAAGTTCGACTATCCCGAGGTCGAATATGGAAATTCGACCTCTAGAAAGTCGAACCTCATATATGAGGTTCGGCTCTCCAGTGAATGAACCACAATGTTGTACCTCGAAATTACGTTTGGTGTGGTGCCACTGAAGACTCCCTGAAACTATCGGGACCACGTATTTGTGTCGGATACGGGACACGCTACCAAACAGAAGTATATGTGCGAACCTAAAGGAATCAGTAATGAAGCCTAATCTAAGATATGCTAAAAATCGAAACATAAACAATTTTGATTACCCTTTTTGGAAGCATTCACATTTGAAATAAAGGTTTCTATCAGCAATCCCATTCAAAGTTTCGGACGACAGGACCGGAGTTTCGTGTATATACGAGCTTATTCGAGCTCGAGCTTCTTTAATGGAGGAAATATCAGCTGCATACTTTTGACCGCTTGTTTCGTGTTCTTGTTCTACATCCATCTATCTGTCACTGCACAACCAGCATCTGAACAATTAGTCCCTCCTCAGGCCATTGAAATAAGGGAGTTTTAATGGAACCAACCCTAATTTCACGCGCGGCACCACATCAAGGTTGAACCGCTGGAAAGACGAACCTCATATACATGGTTCCACTTCGATTAAATGTCACTACAAACGAATCGAAGCAATCTTTTTGGGCATTTTGCAGTTGAATTAAATTATGTTGAGCTAAATAGACTGAAAATGGGGGGGAGGAAATAGCAGAATATAGCAAAAATAACAAACATTGAACAGATTAGACACTAAAAAAATGCACAATTTAAGCAATTTCAAGTTCCAGATTCAGTTATGAATGCAATTATAATAAGCAAAGAAGAAAACAATTGAAACTAATCAGAAAAAAAAAAATTGAAAACTGGTGAATTTCAAGAAACTTACAGGTGTTGTTCTGTTTACTGTTCTGGCAATGAAGATTAAAGACAACGAGGTATGTACGGGACATTAGAGATATAGAGACAAAGTTGTTTTCGTTTTCTTTCACTATTGACACCACGAAATTTCTTCGGAAAATCGTACTTGTGTTTTTTTTTTTTCCCTTTCATAGCATCGTAATATTATTTCATCATCACACGTGTTAAACGTCGATGCTAGAATCAGACCCATCCTTGGCATAGGCCATGGCCTAAGGCCTTGAAAAAACATATTAAAATTAAGGTACGAAAATTCTTAGGTTCAATAAGTCTATTATTCTAAATTTGTATGACATCTTTTAAAACCGTTTGTTTTCTTTTGTTAATGATAGTATATTGAGTAATACATAATGTTGTAACATTGTAGTGAAACGCTGTGGTGAATGTACTTGTAATAATGTAACTAGTATAGGGGTATTTCAGTCTTTCGTTGGACTAGTATATAAGACTCAATTCTGTAAAACCTAAATATCTTTTTTGGCAATACAAAAATAAATTGCGTTTGTTTTGTCTTCTTCGAAGCTAGGGCGAAACCCTAGTTTCTTCCCCAATTTCTGGATTGATGCAATTTCACATGGTATCAGAGCTCATAGAAGTTTCGATTTGCGTTTTTCTCTGATTTCTTTCGTCTTCTGGTTTTTTGTTGTCTTTTGTTGAGTTCGCGAAGAAGAAATTCATCGATGGCGGCAGATCTAGATGCCGATATTACTCCTTCTCACCCACTGTACATGCATCCAAACGAGTATCCTTCCATCATTCTCGTTCAGCCGCTCCTTACTGAGAAGAATTACTACGGATGGAGTATTGCAGTCAGACGAGCTCTCATCTCGAAAAATAAGCTAGGACTGGTAGATGGAACGGTTCCATGTCCACCTGACACAGATCGGCACTTCGGAGCATGGAATCAATGCAATAATATGGTGCTATCGTGGATTCTGAACTCTGTTTCACCAACAATTGGACAAAGCCTACTCGGTTCCAACACAGCAAGGGAGGTCTGGATCGATTTGCGAGAGCGGTTGTCCACTGGAGATTTTTTTAGGGTTTCTGACATCCAAAAGGAGATTTATGCGGTCAGGCAAGGTACTTCCACTGTTACTGAGTATTTTACGCGTCTGAAAATTCTGTGGGAAGAATTACTCATGTTACGACCTGTACCTCAGTGTGGATGTCGAACTACGCAAGATTTTAAGGATTATATTGAGGCTGACTACATAATCTCGTTTTTGAGAGGCTTAAATGACAATTTTGAACCAGTCAAGTCAAAAGTTCTTCTGATGAATACCCTCCCCAAGATTAATGAAGTATATAATCTAGCCATTAAGCTTGAAAGGCAAATGGTACATGGACCAGCAGGTGTTGTTCAGTCTGGTACACCAACCGTTCTGCAAAATTCCTCTATTAAGCACCAAGGGAACTTTGTTAGACAGCAGCCACCCAAAAGGTCCATGATCACTAGTCAGCAGCAGGGCACTACTGGTTTTGTAAACAAGAAGAATATTCAATGCACATATTGCAGTCGAACAGGACATACAGAGGACCGTTGTTACAGAAAACACGGGTTTCCACCGGGTTTCCAGAGTATAAGACATGTAAACATGGTACAACAAGACTCTCAGCAGCCTATGCAAATTGGAACATCAAGTACTGGGGAGAATGTTGTGCCTGCTCCAAAATTCACCTCTGAGCAGTATGTAGAATTGATGAAAGTCTTCTAGCAAATGCGGACGGGACAAACTTCAACTCAAGGTCAACATGTGGCTTCAGCAGCTGTCCTGAATGCCAATTTCAACCATAATGCTGTGGGTAAGAGTACCTTAAAATCTCTAAGGCATTGGATTTTAGACTCGGGGGCCACTGATCATGTGGCATGTTCGTTATCTCTGTTTTCCAATTACTATCATGTTATTCACAAACATATAACCCTCCCCAATGGCACTTCAGTTCCTTTCACACACATAGGTGATGTACACATTAATGAATCACTAGTTTTAAAGTTTGTCTTCTATGTTCCATCTTTCACTTTTAATCTCTTATCCCTATGTACATTGGTTAAGAATGGCACTTATGATGTGTTCTTTCATTCCTCCTCTTTCATCATTCAGGAGGTGACACATATGAGGATGATTGGTACAGCTAAGGAGTGCAATGGCTTGTACTACCTTGAAGCTTCCTCATCATCCAGTCATTCTGTTGCTCAGCTCTCTACACACATCACATCCAACATCACTGATGATCAGCTCTGGCACTATAGGATGGGGCATATGTCCAATTCTAGACTGCAGCTGATTCACCATGCCATTTCTTCTCTTACTATTCCTAGAAATAAACATTGCGATGTGTGTTATATAGCAAAGTTAAAACGACCCCCTTTTCCTGACAGCGTTTCTGTTTCACAATCTTGTTTTGACATTTTACATGTGGACATTTGGGGCCCATACAGGAACCCCACCTTCAATAATGAACGTTCCTTTCTCACACTTGTGGATGATTATAGTAGATATCGTTGGATATATCTATTAACACATAAATCTGAAGTTAGACAAATTCTGCATGACTTTTATGAACTAGTCCTGACTCAGTTTCACACCAAAATTGAGATTTTTAGAACAGATAATGGACAAGAATTTAATATGCCTGATTTTTATACCTCTAGGGGGGCCATTCACCAAACTTCATGCACTCACACCCCCCAAACAAAATGGGGTGGTGGAACGCAAACACCAACATATCTTGGCAGTTGCTAGAAGGCTTAGATTTCAAGCTCACTTACCCATCCATTTTTGGGGTTTTTGTGTCCAACATGCAGTCCATCTTATTAATCTTTCCCCCACACCTCTCTTGAGGAATCTTACACCACATGAAAAATTATTTACTAAACCACCCACATATGATCATTTATGTGTCTTTGGATGCCTTGCCTATGCATCCAACTTAGATCCCACAAAGTCTAAATTTTGTCCTAGGGGTGTTAAATGTTGTTTTCTAGGTTATCCTCCACATATTAAGGGAAGTCTTTTGTTTAACCTCCATACCAATGCTTTTTTTGTGTCTAGGGATGTCACCTTTATAGAGACTTCTTTCCCTTTTTCAGAAAATACATCAGCTGATCCTTTCAGCTCTGCTAAACCTGTTCATATCCTTCCATCATGTTCTTTTCCTTCTCTTGCTGACCCTTTTATTACTCCCAGCACTTCCCGAACTCCTGCTGCTGATCAACCAACATCCTCATCTACTCCTGACTCAGCAGCTCCCCCTTCAGATCCTCCTCAACCTGCCCCTGATTTATCTCAGCCTGTCAGACCACCCAAGCAGCATAAACAACCCACTTGGCTCAAAGACTATCATTGTAGTCTCTTGTCCTCTTCCAGTTCACCTTCTGCCGCATCTACAACATACCCCATTCAGCAGTTTCTGTCTTATGATCAGATCGCCCCTACTTATAAATCCTTTGCCTTCAATATTATGGTCAATCCTAACCCCAAGTCCTATAATGAGGCCTGTAAATTTCCCGAGTGGCAGCAAGCCATGCAATCTGAAATTACATCTTTGGAACAGAATCACACCTGGTCATTGGTTCAATTACCCCCCAACAAAAAACCCATAGGCTGCAAATGGGTTTTTAAAGTTAAGCATAACGCGGATGGGTCTGTAGAAATGTATAAAGCACGCCTAGTTGCTAAGGGATACACACAGCAACTTGGCATTGATTTTATTGACACATTTAGCCCAATTGCTAAAATGACCACAGTTAGAGTCTTGCTTGCCTTAGCAGTTTCACGGGACTGTATACTGGAACAACTTGATATCAACAACACGTTTCTTCATGGAGATCTCCATGAGGAGGTCTATATGCTCCCTTCTCCTGGTTTTGTGCCTAGTTCTTCTTCCTTAGTTTGCAAATTACATAAGTCCATTTATGGGCTCAAACAGGCAAGGCGTCAATGGAATGCCAAGTTAACTTCTACACTTCTTCAGCAAGGATACACACAATCTGTTAATGACTACAGCCTTTTTATTAAACGCACTTCTGATTCTTTCACAGCATTACTCGTTTACGTTGACGATATAGTTGTAGCTGGTAATAATGCTCATGAAGTTGCAGCAATCAAGCATCATTTAAACATTGTTTTTCAGATCAAAGACCTTGGTCCTCTCCGGATTTTTCTAGGCATTGAAATTGCTAGGTCCAAGGCTGGTCTAGTCCTCAATCAAAGGAAATGTACCCTGGAGTTGCTTGAACAGGTAGGTATGTTGGGCTGCAAACCTGTACTTACGCCTATGGATACCAAACAGAAGCTGGCCCATGATGACTCTCCCAATTTACCGGATATTACTAGTTACCGAAGCCTTGTGGGAAAACTACTATATCTCACAATTACTCGGCCAGACATCTCTTTCACCGTTCAACAGCTCAGCCAATTCTTGGACGCTCCTACGGTTCACGATCAGCATGTTGCACAACACCTACTTCGATATATTAAAGCCACTGCTGGACAAGGGATTTTTTTTCCTGCGGCCAATTCTCTTCATCTTGCCGTCTACGCCGACTCTGACTGGGCTGGGTGTGTTGAAACCCGAAGGTCCGTTACTGGTTATTGTGTACTTCTTGGCAATGCCCTTGTGTCTTGGCAGTCAAAGAAGCAATCTACCGTCTCTCGTAGCTCCTTCGAAGCAGAGTATCGCTCCATGGCCATGGCCACTTGTGAGCTTCAGTGGCTGTTGTATTTGCTGGCAGATTTGGGACTACGCTACTCCAAACCTGTCCCTTTGTTTTGTGATAATGACAGCGCCATCTACATCAGTGAAAATCCGGTATTTCACGAGCGCACCAAGCACATCGAAATTGACTGTCACATAGTGTGGGAAAAGTATCTGGCTGGGATTATTAAACCTTTACCGATTCGATCTCAGTTACAGCTAGCTGATCTACTTACAAAGCCTCTTGATTGGTTCTCCTTACAGCAGCTACTTCATGGTTTAGGGGTCAAGAACGTCTACGGCGGTCCAGGTTTGCGGGTGTTAATGATAGCATATTGAGTAATACATAATGTTGTAACATTGTAGTGAAACGCTGTGGTGAATGTACTTGTAATAATGAAACTAGTATAGGGGTATTTCAGTCTTTCGTTGGACTAGTATATAAGACTCAATTCTGTAAAACCTAAATATCTTTTTTGGCAATACAGAAATAAATTGCGTTTGTTTTGTCTTCTTCGAAGCTAGGGCGAAACCCTAGTTTCTTCCCCAATTTCTGGATTGATGCATTTTCACATCTTTGAGAAAGTTTCATCTTGATAAATTGGATTAGGGCCATAAGAAACACAAGGACGCCCTGGCTAGAATTAAACAACAAGTGATTCATCGATAATCTTCATCGTTGATTATATTACATTTACATGTAATCAATTTAGACACATTATTATCAACGGTGCAGGTCACTCGTTGTGCCACAACGGTTGTGCCCGTACCATTAGTATTTTTTTCATAGCATCGTAATATTATTTCATCATCGCACGTGTTTAACGTCAATGCTAGTGATATTCATTGTGTATAATAAACGTGACTGTCAATGATGTTACCATCAACGTCCTCGTTATGTATAAATAAGTTATTGTCATGGACGTTCTGTAAAGTAAAGAAACGTCAATAACACTGACAATTCCTTCTGTTCCGTAAAAAATTAATCTGAATGCGTGAAGTAATTTTTGGATGTAATAAACATTCCGCTCGAAGCAAAAGGTATGTGTCAATAGAAGCTTTTTTTTAATCTATTTATGCATCACTCTACATGTGTCATGAAAGTCGGTTCTGGAGTCTAGAACCGACTTATCGTAGGTCGGTAGTGAGAACCGACGGTTCTTGTTTCTTAATGTACGAAAAGTCGGTTCTACTGTGGTGCACGAGTAGATGACCCTTTTTTTAAGGGAAAAGATTATTTTATTAAGCCAAAACATATGTGCAAGCATCAAGTACATCAGAATGGGCGTGGTTCTCAAAAAAGAAGACCCTTCATAGACAGGCCTACTTGAAGGGAGATCAGGAGCTGGTTTATTGTCAGTACACTTAACGAATGAGAAGGAACATGAGGCAAAAGCTTTAGCTATACTTAAACACTCCTACACTAGGCATCCAAGCAATGACAAGTCTTCCTTGGGCGTTTCAAGGCATCGAACAACGCATGGTAGAGAGTCGTTCTCAATCAACGCGGTCCAAAGACCTGTCGCAGAGCCAACACAAAGAGTTTGGAAAATTGCCGAAAATCTCAAGGGATTCAATATCAAGATTACCATGAATCCATACTTTGAGAAAGGGAATGAATGATTGTACCATGCATTGTTGTCACGAAAGATGATTCCAATGGCACTGCCATCTTCAGTACTTGAAGCATCGGTATTAATCTTGCACGTCCCAGATGGAGGAGGGGACCAATAACTAGGCCAGCTGAGAGGGGCAGATGACGCAGAGATGAACCATACAGCTTCTTTCTCGGCATTTATGATCAGGCCTCCGATATTTGGTGAGGCATTGTTTTTTTTATACAAGACGAGGCCAAACAGACCTATGGAGAAACAAGCAAAGAGCTATTTGAAACTAATATATAAAGTTTATCTTTTATCTTTAACTTTTGAGATCTTATCGATTTGTTGAATGTATAATATGTTTATTATCTATCTTTCATCACTCATAATGAATATATAAAAGGTTAATTATTTACCTCTCGTCAGCTTAAATATTAGAAAAAGATAATAGTTGAACACAATCCAAGTACATCATATCTTCAATTGATGCTTTGATATGGAACATATATAACCTAAGATAATAAAAAAATAAAAAATAAAAAATAAAAATAAAAAAGTTTTCAAAGGTGCTACATATTGTATGGTCGAAAACCAAAACTACGGTATATTCAACTTTCCAGTTGTCCTCCTCGTACTAATATTATTTTATTTTATTTTTTCTGAAGAAATATTATTCTTCTTTTTGGAGAGAAAACTAGCTTGAATCTGATTCATGGCATCTTTTTCACATTTTAATAACATGGTCGACAAAACTTTGAATTATTGGCTCGGGTATAATCCGAAATAATAATATGTCTCTATCTCTATCTCTATCTCTACTATATTAAAAGTGTGAGTGTGTTTCCCACTAAAAATGTTTTTCCCTAATTAAAATTAAGTATGGTTTTTTTTCCTCAAAAAAAAAAAAAGGTACTCCGTCCTGCAAAAAAATATTCACATTTGAAAAATATTTTATCCCATAAAAAGTGTTCATTTAGAAAACCAATACATTATTTAATGCTCATTTTCCAAACATACCTCTAGCCTAACATTTATTGTTATATGTTCATTTCATATTCCAAAGCAATCATTAATTATAAGATATGGGTATATATGTCTATTTCTATTAAAACACAACACATTAATTGAGTTTCTTAATCTGCGTGAATAGTTAAATATGGGTACTTTCTATGGGACGTAGGTAGTTTGGTTTTTAGATTTAAGCTAATATATGGATTTAATTTAATGTGAATAAATATTAAGAAAATTAAAAAAAAAACATGTAAAGGACTTTAAATCTTTTTTTTTTTATTTTAACGAAAACGAAAGATTTTCATTAAGAAACAAATTCAACGGAAAATATAACCGGACACACGTCGAGAAGAAGCCGAAAATAGAACCGGACTACCACCAGCAACTGCTGGAAACTGCTAAGCTGAATAAACGAAAAGAAAAGCATCATGGGGCAAACCCCAATGACACCAAATACTGTCTTATCATAGAGAACTTGATTTGAAAAAACAATACCATAAGAGGCATATGTCATATCAATGAGAGAGATTGTGTGATTATTATGTATATTAATTTTGTGATACAAAAAATTAATATAAAATCATTATTTCATTCTTTTTTAAGATCCGTATCTTTTGATCTACACCCTCAATCATTATTTTTTCTTTTGCTTTATTTTGAGATAAAATTGATATTTTTCCGATATGGAAATTTTGATTTTTTTTCAATGGTTCACAACAAATGCAGTGATACTTTATGAAAAATCAAATCAGGTGTCAGTGCATCTTCAATGACAATTGAAAATGCACTGACAATTTAAGATGAAACGACCCTCAAACTCCAATGACATTTAATGATGTAGTGGCAATTGAATATACAATGACAATTGAATGTGCAGTGACAATTGAAAATACAATGACAATTGCAGATGCATTGACAATATACATGTAGCGACAAGTGTTTCAATATTATCAATGCATATTCACTAACATTGTAGTCACTTTATCAAATAATAGATAACTAACTTCATATGTCACTGTATACACAATAACAATTGACAATATACTACATGAATGTAAGTTGTCATTGCATTTCAATTTAACTTTAAGAATACTAAAATCAGTAAATCGCAATGGTATGTTAAGATTTCTTGTAAATATGGCTAAACTTTCTTAGTTCTTTTAAATATACATACATATAACACAAAGTAGAACATTCAACATTCTCATCAACCTATTTAAATGGGAGATCAACGCAAGCAATGATTGACGGTGTCATTACACACCGGTCAAAGACATGAGCAAAAGAAAGAAACAACAAGAATAAAAAAACAAAAAATATAGTAATGAAACAAACATGGCAAATGCAATAACCTAAATTCCTTCATCAGCATCAATTGCATTAACCTTCAGATTTGTCAAGTCTATTATGTTATCTTGATTAGCACACACAAAAACAAAACTGAATTACCTCACATGAAGAATCGTTAGACAAGTACATTGTGAAAAATGCAGCTTAGAGTCCTCCTCGTGATGACAAATGCAGGTTAAGGGAGACTATAGATATGTCTATGCCAACCACTAATCTTTCAGTCATTTGGAATGGAAAGAAACTAGATCCTTTTAACCCCAGCACAATGGGGAACTACAAACATGTCTATGCCAACCACTAAGCTTTTAGTCATCTAGAATGGAAAGAAACTAGATCCTATCAAACACAAAAGAGGATTGAGGCAAGGGGATCTCATTGCCCGTACCTGTTTGTTCTTTGTATAGAAACCTTGAGCACATTCGTTGACAAGGTTGTTCATGAGGGTTCGTGGAAACCAGTGAAAGTTAGTTCCCCACTCCCCACATCTCTCACACATGTTCTTTATACGTAGATGACTTGATCTTAGTTGGAGAATCTTTTATAGCCCATGCCAACACTATTGAAGCTGTTTTTGACAACTTTTGCAGCTTTTCAGGTCAAAAAGTGAGCTCCTCCAAATCTAGAATTCATTTTTTTGGAAATACCAACCATCAATTGAGAACTCTCCTTAGCCAGAACATGAATATACAACTCATTGATGACTTGGGAACCTATTTGGGTGTACCTTTAATTCGTTCAAGAACAACCAATGAAATTTTGAATATATTGTAGATAAGATGAAGAAAAGAATTTCTAGTTGAAAAGTCAAGAGTCTTTCAAAAGTAGGAAGAATATTGTTGATTAAAAGCTCCTCGGCCACTCAACCCTGCTATACTATGCATGCCACTAAAATCCCTAAGAAGGTCCTAAATGAGATAGAAAAATTGTGTAGAAAAATCTTTTGAGGTGAGGAGCATTTGAGAGAATGATGCACTACACATCTCAGAAGAGTCTTTGTTCTAAGAATATGAATCTTGCCCTTTTGGGTAAATTGGTTTTGGAAATTCTCACTGATGATCAATCCCTTTGAGTGAGGGTCATGGTCATAAAATATGGAAACCCCTTTGTCCAACCCAAAGCAAATGTATCGTATGTTGAATAGGTGTCCTAAACCCAATCTGATCCGACCGGGTCGGGTCGTTTACAGTCTATTTAGTTCATGTAATAACTTTATTATGATTAATAAAAGCACTTATGTTATTATATATTATTTATCTTCATGCTATTTGTTGTATATATATAGTAGCGTCCCTAGTGTCAAACTGTGATAGAGAAACTGTGATAGTGATTATGGTTGATGAGATCTCTAATCACTCTAACAAGTTTGGTACTTAAATGTCTCTAGTCTTATGCAGTCAAATGGGACATTGATGGTATAACCAGACTAGCACGTATTGGATGTCTTCTCTCTTATAGAAGGTAGGGATAGATCTCGTCTATCGAAGTGTAGAGACACTTGGACTGTCCGTGGACGTGTATTAGAGAATGCATACGTTAGGCTGACCCACTTACATTAAGTGTCACACTATGTGGCGGTTGTGTAATTATCCTTTAGACCGGAGTCTGTTAGTAATATTGTCCGCAACGGAAGCGATTTATGGATCTAGATCTATATAATATGCGTAATAAAACAACTAGATCTATTCTACAAGGGGGATGTAGATCATACCTCTTGAATCTCTAAATTCAAGTTGAAGAACCGCAAAGGATAAATGTGAAGATGTGAAGAGCACCACAGTCTTCCGATCGTGTGATCCAAGCAATTCCCGGTGGAAGGAATTCTCGACTCGAACCCTTCCGATATGCTACCGGAAAAATCTCCAAGATTTCTCCTCTACTCACCCTTGGCGAAAATATTTTCTTCTCTCTACTATAGGGAGAAGTCGAATTCTATGTGTTGTTTGAGGCTTGGGAGAACTCTCTTTATATAGGAGAGTAAAACTTAGCCTCCAAGGATTTTTATTTATCAAACAAAATAAATCCTTTAATAAAAGATAATTCCATAATATTCTAGAACAAATCTAGAATAATATTTATCTTTATTATTTACCATAAATATTTATCCAATAAATATTTTATGCACATGTCTTATTAATCACAAGAAAATAATTTCTTAGTCAATAATCAAGTGCATGAGGCGCCAATATCAAATCCCTTAGGGTTTAATTTCGGCCAACACCATTTTGGGCCAAGTTTGTGAAAAAAATCTTTTCCACATATTTAATTATTTAGCCCAACTAATTTAATAGTCCACTAAACAATTAATTCACATATCGTTTTAATAAAGTCCAACAAGAACTAAATTAATATTATTAGGATTCGACGTCCGAGAATAGCTATGCTATATTAGGAGGCACGTCGGGGACCATGGACTAATAATCAGCGGCTCCGATAAATCAAATAAATAATTATAGAATAATTATATTCGATAAATCAATCACGGGAATATGCCACCATAATCCCGAGACTGCACTCCTCCGATTATAAGATTATATTTATCTCCTCACGAGAATAATAATAAGCGTCCATTGATATAATCATTACATATGGATTAATCCTCCATAGACTGTTCATTCTAAATCGGGAAGTTACCGTTAACCCTTTTTAGAACCTCTTATCCTTATTTACCATTAACCCCTAGTGATCAATTAATTCATACAACTCACTGGTAGCTAATCAATGTAATATGAACTCGTACGATCGATCGGTTTCTAGGATTAACAAATAAGGAAACTGTCTATCTACTTCCATAAATGGAAGGAATGGATTCCGTATCTGTGATAACACAGACTACTCACTCAATCCAGTACAATGCCAAGATGGGGTAATTCGGATCACAGACTCAGTGTAATCCTTAACCGTCAAGTCAAACTTCATACTGATTCAAGCGGTTGACTGTGATCACCTCAGGATTAAGATATATCCATAAATATGATCATCCATTGATTCGATAAGACTTCTCGATTACGGAATTATATCGTGAACTCTAATCAAATCGGTCCAGCCCTATATGATATATCTATCATATATAAATGCCCCATTAGGTTCTCTTAACCGAAAGTCCGGATAAGACAATCACACCTATTGTGTTCTGGGCGCATTAATAGCACGTTAAAGGAGAGACCCGATACTCTCGATTAACTTCACTATGGGCTAATTGTATTTTAAGTACATCTTCACTAACTCAATCCTCCCGTGTATATACCATATACTGAGTTAAGTGATTACATAAACGATATACTTTAGGGTTTTCTGTAGTGTAAATACTATTGTCACATCGGTGAATATGAGAATAATAAATATGAATAATAACATCATTTCATTTATTAAATAAAACAATTACAAAATTGTCTTTCGGGCATCACACCTAACAATCTCCCACTTGCACGAAAACATGTGATTAATTGTTTTAGAGCACACCCTATTATTTAAAATACAGCAAACTATCACTCCCACTTGCTCTAAAGCAAATGAGACATGTCTCTAATACCTATAGTCTCCAAGTGTCGACTAAAAGCTTCAATCGACGGCGTCTTGGTGAATGGATCAGCAGGATTATCGGCGGAGGCGATTTTCTTGACGGAAATGTCCCCTCTATCGACAAAATCGTTGATCACCCAGTATTTTCTCTCTATATGCTTCGACTTACTGTGCTTTCGAGGTTCTCTAGAGTTGGCAATGGCCCCATTGTTATCACAATAGAGAGTAATAGGATCTTCAGCATTCGGGACAACGCCTAATCCGATGAACTTTCTTAACCAAACCGCTTCTTTAGCTGCCTCCGAGGCCGCTATGAACTCAGCTTCCATTGTTGAATCGGCTGTGCTGGATTGCTTTTGGCTTCTCCATTCTACTGCACCGCCACCAAGCGTAAACACTGAACCAGAGGTAGATTTAGAATCATCTCTGTCTGACTGAAAATCAGAATCGGTGTACCCGCTAGCTCCAAACTCCCACTCGAATAGACGAGCATATAATTTCTGGTTCTCTTCAAATATTTGATGAGATTCTTTACTTCTGTCCAGTGCGGTTGCCCTGGATTTGACTGAAAACAGCTGACTAATCCAACGCCGTAACAAATGTCAGGTCTCGTACACCTCATAGCATACATAAGACTACCAACAGCCGAGGCATATGGCACTCTTCCCATAGCTTCAGCCTCTTCAGGGGTTTGAGGCCCCTGAGACTTAGATAGGTAAACGCCGTGACGGGTTGGTAGAAAACCCTTCTTTGCGTTCTCCATACTGAAGCGTGCCAGCACCTTATCTATATAAGTTGCTTGGGACAGAGCTAACATCCTGTTCTTACGATCCCTTATAATTTGGATCCCTAGAACATAACTCGCTTCTCCCAAATCTTTCATTTGGAATTGCGTGGTCAACCAACTTTTCACGTCGGACATCATCCCCTTATCGTTGCCAATTAAGAGTATGTCATCAACGTACAACACTAGAAATACAACACTATCTTTGATAACCTTCTTGTACACACAAGATTCAGCAAAGTGTTGTTCGAAATCATAAGACTTGATCGTGTGATCGAATCTATGATACCAGGAACGAGATGCTTGCTTCAACCCATAAATGGATCTGAGCAACTTGCACACTATGTGCTCTCGACCTTCTTCAATGAATCCCTCTGGTTGCTGCATATAGATTTCCTCGTCAAGAAGGCCATTTAGAAACGCTGTCTTAACATCCATTTGCCAGATTTCATAATCCAGACATGCAGCAATCGAAAGGAGGATGCGGATGGTTTTCATCATGGCCACAGGTGAGAAGGTTTCCTCGTAGTCTATACCCTCTCGCTGTGTGTAACCTTTGGCTACCAGCCGTGCTTTGAAGGTTTCAACCTTCCCATCTACTCCTCTCTTTCGCTTGTAGAGCCATTTACATCCAATGGGCCTTTCACCCTGAGGAAGTTCTACAAGTTTCCAGACCGAGTTAGAGTACATAGACTCCATCTCTTGATTCATTGCGTCAATCCATTTATCCTTATCGTGATCCAATAAGGCCTTCTTATAGGTCGGAGGATCATCTTCCACCCCATCAGAGGCGACTACGTTTGCCTCTAAATCCATGCCGTACCGAGCCGGTGGCCGAACCACTCTCGCAGTACGTCTGGGTGGAACAGGAATGTCGGAAGTGACTATTGTATTATTAGTGTTGTTTACAGGAACATCAGCAGCCACAATAGGCCTGATGTCATCGGAGAGTAATTCCTCTAGTACAATTGTACTTCGAGGTCTGTGGTCTTTCATATAACTTTCCTCCAAAAACGTAGCGTTAGTCGAGACTAGCACTTTGTTATCTTCCGGATCGTAAAATAGACCACCATGTGTACCTTTTGCATAGCCAACAAACAAACATACTTTCGTACGTGATTGTAGCTTGGTAGTCTTGTCCATCAGCACGTGTGCAGGACAACCCCATATGCGGAAGTGACGAAGGCTTTCGCGATGTCCGGACCACATCTCAATGGGTGTCTTTTCGACAGACTTTGATGGTACTGCATTCAAAATGTAGACCGCTGCTTCTAAAGCATAACCCCAAAAGGATATAGGTAGTGAGGCGTAGCTCATCATTGATCTAACCATGTTAATCAATGTCCTGTTTCTCCTCTCAGCAACTCCGTTTTTCTGAGGTGTCCTAGGCGCTGAGCGTTGGAAACAAATTCCTTTTTCAACCAAGTAGTCAATGAACTCAGTATCTAAATACTCACCTCCACGATCCGAGCGGAGGCATTTCAATGACTTGCCTAGTTGCCTTTCGGCTTCTGCTTGGAACTCCTTGAACTTTCCAAAAGCCTCGGACTTTCTATGCAGCAGATAAACATAACCGAATCTCGAGTAATCATCAATGAAAGTCACAAAGTACTCGTATCCGCCTCTAGCTTGTATGTTCATCGGACCACAAAGGTCTGAATGCACTAAGTCTAGAGTTCCTGTGGCTCTATTACCCTTTGATGAGAAGGGACGCTTAGTCATTTTTCCCTCCAGGCAACACTCGCAGACAGGTAGTGTGTCAACAGATGACTCACCTAAGGCATTAACCTTTTCAAGTCTTTTGAGTCTTTCCAAGGAAATATGGCCAAGCCTTAGATGCCACAAGTATGTTTTATCTTCTTTTACTTGAGAAACTTTACGCCTTTTTGCAGATCTTTGATGAGCGGTTTTAAACATTTCAGTATTAAGTAGGGGAGCTTTATGTGGTCTTACAAAATATAAACCATTTTCATTTATAGTTGAACACAATTCAAAGCCATTCTTTGAAATAACAAATTCACCATTCAAACTTGAAACAGAAAATGATTGTTCAACTAAGGCAGAATAAGAAATCAAATTTCTCCTAAAATTGGGAATAAAATAAACATTGTCTAAATGTAAAATTCTATTATTAAAATGCAAGTCCACAGCTCCCACTGCTTTAGCCGAAATGAGCGCCCCAGTGCCTACTTGCATCACTTGAGAACCCTCTTCCAGCTCCTCGTACGAACTAAGAATCTGCAATGAAGAACATACATGGTTAGTAGCTCCAGTATCAAGTATCCAAGTGGACACATCTTTAGCTACATTAAAAGATTCCAAGAATAGTAATTCCAAATTACCTTTCTTATCTTTCCCAATGACGACCTTGACTTTGCCATCTTTCACATCACGAAGGTATTCGGGACAATGGCGTCGCCAATGTCCTACCTCCTTACAGTAAAAGCATTTGCCCTTGGGCTTGGACTCGTCAACTTTCTTGGCAGCCTTTTTCTTCATTGGCTTGGGCACGGGTGCAACACTACCCTTCTTCTTCGGTTTCGCCTTAGGCTTGTTTGATGACCTGGCTTCGCCATATTGGCTTCAGCTTTCTTATCCCCTACTTGGACCTTATCTTTCGATAGCAGGCCCTCGTAGATAGTCAGTTCATTCAGCATCTGTGTCATGGTCAACTCATATTTGCCCATCGGATACTGAGTTTTGAACGGGATAAACTCAGGAGTCAACGATTCCAAAATCATTGATACTTGAGTTGCTTCATCGAACTTTGATCCATGAATACCGGCGTCATTGAAGTAACTGATCATATTCAGAACATGACCATTCACTGCTTGACCTTTCTTCAATTTCGTGTTGACGGCCAACCTGATGGCATCGTGTCTTGCTTGGTTGCTAGGTGATCCAAACATCGTAGTAAGTTTCCGCATGATTTCTCCTGCAGACTCAAACTCTTCAATCTGGGTCCTAATAACCTCCGACACTGCCGCCAGGATGATCCCACGAGCCCGGTTATCTGCTTCGATCCAGCGATTACGCTGTTCGATCTCAGCTTTACCATGTTTTTGGATCGCCAGCGTAGGGCATTCAGAAGTAAGTACATGTTGCACATTCTCATACGTGAGCACCACGTTTAAGTTACTCTTCCATTTCTTAAAGTTGTTTCCCGTTAATTTTTCAGACAGTAAAGCAGAAATTTGAGCAGACATTTTGCTGAAAATAAAATGACATGTATTAATTCAAGTTTTACACTACTATATTAAATTTTAGGAATTGTAAACTAAAAAATAAGTCTACTCTACCATTCCAAGGTTTTTAACCTCGCATCTCAGTGCCGCCTTAGGGTAGGTCAAAGAGATGATGGTTAAATCGAGACAATCTCATCAATGAATAACTTGTGAGAATCAAACATCCCACGGGAATCGAACATCCCTTTATTCATTGACTACCTTCCTTTTTTAGCCTAGATATTATCAAGAATACCCATGATGAGTGTGACCTACTATATCGGTTCTCTTAGGTACGCCCCGAGTATGCCGTCTTAGGATAGGTCAGTGACCCGACGAGTACCCAGAAAACCTATCCTTTCGGAGACCAAGCCATGAATGTTGATAGGGGCGAACACCATCCTTAGGGGGACGAAATCAAAGCGCCGCGAGGCGTCACCCTTCTCTCACTTACTTGTATCTATAGTAGAGGCCGTGGGGTTGGCTGTCGCCTCCCCCGCTCCCACTCAATAATTTGGAAGTGGTTGTGGGTTAACTAACCACGTCCTTTTGATGTTATCATAAAAGCTCATCAAATCAAGGATTCCGAATGGTGTCGGTAACGTAGGCAAGCCTACCCGTCCTATTCGTTGGAACATATGTGACAGTCGGACGAAATCGGGTCAAGACAGCCTCATTGAGATAAGAAGGAATCACCCCTCCGTTCTCCGGTGTAGCTTAGTCTTGCCGGACCCCCGTGCATACATCACACTAGGAGGGTTAAGTCGGTCGAGCCTAGCTCAGTTGACCACCCAACCTATAAGCGAACCGTTTTTATCCAAGATTTTTTGTTCTTTTACCATCATTCAATCTCGTAGACACTACGAATTGAAAACGTGATCTCGTTTGGGTTTTAAGGCGGTTCACCGAGAACACACACCGAAAAGCCTAACGATTTCATAACCCGTCCTCGGATCATTAATTAGTTACTAAATTCATTAATTACCACGTATTAATTAAATTTCAACTAATTACACGAGTTTGAATACATGCCTATTTTAATTACCAAAATTAAAATTCTACATGTATGCATGGAGTGGATTTATGATATGATGCATGTCATGGCAATTCCGATTTTATATCTATTTTATGATCGAACACATAAAAAATAAATTGCGGAAATTTAAACACCGAGATGGATTGTTGGTACCCCCGTAACTAATCTATCCTAGGAAAAATAAATTACAATCTTCTTGTCTTCGAGTCTTGATCTTCGAATCTTGAACTCGAACCGCCGGAACACGAACCACGAACACCCGAGAGGAGAAAAGGTCTTTTTAATTAAATAAATCCAATTTATTTTAATTATTCATATATTTGATTTTATTATGTTACATGCGGCTGCTTTTAATTTATTTTCCAAAAATAAATTTTTTTTTTTTTTTTTTCTTCATGCGGCAGTTGAATGATAATATAAAAAAATTAGGTCACAAGAAAATTCCATGCAGCCGCAACAAAAATAAACCCTAGCCGCATCTTTTTTATTAAACAGGACTTATAGCGACGCTTTTCAGCGTCGCAGAAAGTCCTGTAGCAGTTTTTTAATAAAATTCATCCGTTTCTCCTCGTTCATACCTTGGGTTTCGTCTTGATCTTCAATTTTTCAGCAAGATCTTCATCTTTTCCAGCCCGGATAATCAAAATTACAATAAAAGATGCTACTTTTTACATAAATTTCGAAAAGAAAGACATAAAAAAAATACAATTCCTATGCTCAATTGTTACTAAACAAAGGAGCTACAATAGATCTAACGAGTAAACAGTACCAACCCCAATCCATCTCTTCAACCAAGACATTCATAACATAAAAAAAAAGATTAACATGCGTCGGCCCTATCTTTTAAAAAAAGAAATTGGGACAAAAAAAACTACATGTTTTACCACTCCTAGATCTAATATTTTATACGTATAAATATAGATCACCATGGCTCCGATACCACTGTTAGTAATATTGTCCGCAACGGAAGCGATTTATGGATCTAGATCTATATAATATGCGTAATAAAACAACTAGATCTATTCTACAAGGGGGATGTAGATCATACCTCTTGAATCTCTAAATTCAAGTTGAAGAACCGCAAAGGATAAATGTGAAGATGTGAAGAGCACCACAGTCTTCCGATCGTGTGATCCAAGCAATTCCCGGTGGAAGGAATTCTCGACTCGAACCCTTCCGATATGCTACCGGAAAAATCTCCAAGATTTCTCCTCTACTCACCCTTGGCCGAAAATATTTTTCTTCTCTCTACTATAGGGAGAAGTCGAATTCTATGTGTGTGTTGAGGCTTGGGAGAACTCTCTTTATATAGGAGAGTAAAACTTAGCCTCCAAGGATTTTTATTTATCAAACAAAATAAATCCTTTAATAAAAGATAATTCCATAATATCCTAGAACAAATCTAGAATAATATTTATCTTTATTATTTACCATAAATATTTATCCAATAAATATTTTATGCACATGTCTTATTAATCACAAGAAAATAATTTCTTAGTCAATAATCAAGTGCATGAGGCGCCAATATCAAATCCCTTAGGGTTTAATTTCGGCCAACACCATTTTGGGCCAAGTTTGTGAAAAATGTCTTTTTCACATATTTAATTATTTAGCCCAACTAATTTAATAGTCCACTAAACAATTAATTCACATATCGTTTTAATAAAGTCCAACAAGAACTAAATTAATATTATTAGGATTCGACGTCCGAGAATAGCTATGCTATATTAGGAGGCACGTCGGGGACCATGGACTAATAATCAGCGGCTCCGATAAATCAAATAAATAATTATAGAATAATTATATTCGATAAATCAATCACATGAATATGCCACCATAATCCCGTGATCGCACTCCTCCGATTATAAGATTATATTTATCTCCTCACGAGAATAATAATAAGCGCCCATTGATATAATCATTACATATGGATTAATCCTCCATAGACTGTTCATTCTAAATCGGGAAGTTACCGTTAACCCTTTTAAGAACCTCTTATCCTTATTTACCATTAACCCCTAGTGATCAATTAATTCATACAACTCACTGGTAGCTAATCAGTGTAATATGAACTCGTACGATCGATCGGTTTCTAGGATTAACAAATAAGGGAACTGTCTATCTACTTCCATAAATGGAAGGAATGGATTCCGTATCTGTGATAACACAGACTACTCACTCAATCCAGTACAATGCCAAGATGGGGTAATTCAGACCACAGACTCAGTGTAATCCTTAACCGTCAAGTCAAACTTCATACTGATTCAAGCAGTTGACTGTGATCACCTCAGGATTAAGATATATCCATAAATATGATCATCCATTGATTCGATAAGACTTCTCGATTACGGAATTATATCGTGAACTCCAATCAAATCGGTCCAGCCCTATATGATATATCTATCATATATAAATGCCCCATTAGGTTCTCTTAACCGAAAGTCCGGATAAGACAATCACACCTATTGTGTTCTGGGCGCATTAATAGCACGTTAAAGGAGAGACCCGATACTCTCGATTAACTTCACTACGGGCTAATTGTATTTTAAGCACATCTTCACTAACTCAATCCTCCTGTGTATATACCATACACTGAGTTAAGTGATTACATAAACGATATACTTTAGGGTTTTCTGTAGTGTAAATACTATTGTCACATCGGTGAATATGAGAATAATAAACATGAATAATAACATCATTTCATTTATTAAATAAAACAATTACAAAATTGTCTTTCGGGCATCACACCTAACAGAGTCTTCATGGCATCACGGTGTGGATTGTCATGCTTTGACACTATTGAGATTTCCCCTAGCCACGGGGCGATCATGCGGTAGTGATTGGGTATGATATTGAAGCATGCGGAGTATACATGATTGGTCGTCCGGGAATCGCGTATCCTATGATTGGGGTCGAACATCCGAAATGGCCTTCTTATAAGGAATGTCTAGCTCTCGAGAATCTTTGCAAAGTGGGAGTAAATGTGTTATTCCGAGAGAGCATGATATCCAGATTATAAGATACGATCGTTAATATATTGACACTCGAGATACGATCGTATGAATATTATTACAGCGATAGGATTGTAAGTTGCACTGTAACTGATTCACATGAAATGTAGTAGTTATTTCTTTTGACTCTTTCGATGATTGGGGGTCACGGTGTGTTGCTAGTCGCTATCCTGTGATCGTTAGGTATGAAGGACATTTTCGTAATTTGCACTTTGTGACTACGGCCAACATATTCGGAAGCCTATCGGGTCACACACATATGAACATCGAGTCGGATTAAAATACGGTTATAGTTGATAACCAAATAAGGAAAGTTTATCTCTAAACTATAAAGGTTATAGTGGTAAATTAATATGGTGGTATTTATTTATTATGAATAAATAAAATACAAGATATTAATTATACATAATTATATTAATTAAAGAATAATCCGGATGCCAATTAATTGTCATATGGGGTGCCACATTGAAATGTACAAGATACACTTCGATTGTGCACTTTAATTAATAAGATTACTATAATATTAATATTGGATATTAATTGATTTTGGAAAAATATTTTTATGGTAATAAGATAAATATAATCAATATAAGATATTGGCAATATTTAGATTTTATTTAATATGAGATATTGTAATAAAAGAGATAAATTAATCTAGGAGATTTTCCCTATTTTATTGGGAAAATGTTTTTTTATCCTCCACACAATATGGGGCGCCACTTTTGACTATAAATAAGAGGTGTGTGTCAAGCTCTTTTGTACATCACAATTGCAAGAGCTAATAGTTCTTGTGTAAAATAGAGAGCTTCTATTAGAGAGTTTGTGAGGGAGGGAAAAGGCCGGTCTAGCAACCGGAGTTTTCCAATAGCAATCCAAGGAGGATTCCGGCGAGGAGTTCGTGTGGATTATCGATAGAGGCCGGACGCGTGGACGGCTTGCGCACTGTACTACTCTTCGTTGACGGTCAAAGCGACGATCTTTTAGATCATCAAAGGTATATTCCGTCAAACTACTTAACGTGTTTATTGCATTAAACGAAGAACGATCAAGAAAAGGAAATCAAATTCTAAATTCCGCTGCGTTAAACTAGTGATTTCCTAACATCGTATACCTGGAAGAGCATCTGTTTGGCAGCACTTACACTGAATGAAGGGTTCATTGATCGTGTTGATTGTGATGTGGCCATAATACGGGATGCAGGTCAGGAGAATAAATACTATGTTGCTAAGGGCTACTCTCTCCTACTGAACCATGATCCAATTGTGGAAGATCGCTCTGAACATCTATTTTGCGGTTGAAGAGGACGGGGAGACATAACTTCTTGATGTGCTATTGATATGCTACATTACACTGCTTAACTCAATTAAGATATTGATTGCAAAATAACGGTTTACATTATTGTGTAATACCGAGAAGTCTGCCGAGAAGATGCTTATGAATTTGTGGATAAGGGGTGAAGTAAATTTACTCCACTTCTGCAAATAGAGGCATTTAGCACTAGTGCTTGAAGGTAGGACTGGAGATTTTACATACACGTTCAGATGGTGACTGTTCGTGAAATATCTTAATGCAATGAGAAAAGGTTGGTTATAATATTCTTAAGATCGGATAATGACGGTTGAACTGTCACAGCCTTTTTAGAAGAATGTTTAAATAACAACCTTAGACCTTAAAGTAAAGTTACTCAAGAAGTTACTATCTGATTTAGTCAAACCACATCCAAATTGACTGTTGGGGATGATAAATACTACTGAACCAAATCAGAATGTTAATCCACCCAAATGCAGTGGGAGTATGGTTTATCCATTGACTCATTGTGATTATGCAGACTTAACAGTCTGTTGGGGGTGATTGATAACCTATGGTCTTCTTTGGAGGGCTGTATAGGATTTTGATAAGATGAGGTTGGTTTAAATCCATAAACCTATAAATGGAGTTTTGGTACTCCAATTCGGTTCATACTCTTGTAGAACCACCTGAGTGTCTCAGGCCCAATGGGAGCAATTGGATCTGCATGAAAAAAAGTCAAATAAATGAGAAAGTTTATGGCAAAGCCAAGTGGTCTAGGGGTAATTCCCTGAGAAGTAGATAGTTCAATAGGGGTGATGCCCTTAAACTTTCTACCACTCAGCCTTGCTTGACTCCATGGAAAGCAGGAAGATTACCAGGGGTGATGCCCTGAAAATTTCTTGCCGTACAAAGGAGCTTAGGTTCATTCAGAACGGAAGGGTTTTAGCTTAAAGCCAATGGCAAATTGACTGCCTATGCTTATATCCATTGATGGATTAAAGCAAACCTCTAGGTCATTAAAATTCACATGTTTTGGAATGTGTGGGCTTGACCAGAATATTAATAAGTCTTTTGTAGACTAGCATATCAATATTGGTAAAGTAGTGAGTATTAGTGTTAATGACAAAGATAACACTGCAACAGTTGTGAACAACATGGGTGTTTTATCTGAAGACAAGAACTGACGAGCCAAAGCTTCTCTGAATCAGAAAAATGGACTATATTCTTAGAATTTGATTCGGTCGAATTCATGAGAACAAGTTGTTGGAAATATCCCATCCATCTTATTGGTTAAAGATGATAATGCATTTTCGAATGCAAAATTGAACGAGAGGTTTCCTACCCAGCCTCTCACGAAATAATTCTCTTAGTCTTCGGATATAGAAAAAATGGGATAGATTCACTCTTGGATAGAGAAGGTCAGGTTATTAAAAGTCAATAAAAGTCGAGTCTTGGATTCGGACGTTGAAAGCAGTATAGTGCATCCTCAAGTATCTTGAGAGAACGAGGAATCATATGCTTGTGCATTCGGGTGCGAACCTGAGTGTCATTGACTACACTGATTTTGATTTTTTGTCGGATTAAGGATGATCGTGAATCGATCTCAGGCTCAATGTTTACTTATAGTGATGGAGCTATATTCTGGATCAATCCAGTACTGCCAGTTTGACTCTGTTAGTCGAATACGTAGTAGCTTTCGGAGCAGCTAAAGAGGCAGTGTGGCTTGAGAAGTTCTTTGTTGGATCGGGAAGTAATTCCATGTCTAGATAAGCCGATACCATTCTATTGTGAAAACAGTTGAGAGGTAGCTCATGCAAATGATCTTCGCAATCCCAAGAGGTCAAAATCATATTGAGAGAAAGCACCACCTGGTCAGACAGATCGTGCAAACAGGCGACGTATTGGTCTTTAAGATCGCCTCGAGCCGACAACCTAGATGATCAGTTTACCAAGTCGCGTGGCATCTAATGTCATTGATAAGCGCTTGGCGGGTATGAAATTGGGAGATATGTCTCATCTTCTTTAGAGCAAGTGGGAGAATGTTGTGGATAGAAAGAATAAGGGTGTGGTGCTCTAAAAACAATCATTGCTTGTCTTTACGGGTAAGTGGGAGATTGTTAGATATAGAGTGCCCGAAAGACAATTGTTGCTTGTCCTTACGGGCAAGTGGGAGATTGTTGGAAGTAGCGCCCGAAAAATAATTTATGTAATTGTTTTTAGAATTAATAAATGACAGATTTATTCCCATCTTATTACTTGCTTCGTGCTTGTAAGTAATACACTGCTGAAAACCCCAAGTCATATCAAATGTAGCCATATAACTTAGTGTGTGTCACACGCGAGGATTAAGTTTATGGTGATACACTTGAACTGTTAGTCCGTGGTGAACTTAATCAAAGTATGGGGTCTATTGATTAAACCACCATTAATGCGCCCAGAACACTTTATGGTGTGACAATCCTATCCGGACCGTCGACATTGGTTTCTAATGCATTTATAATGATGAGATCATATACTGGAAATGAGTTTCTGTATAATTCTATTGAAAATTTATTAAATCACAAGATGATCTATATGGATTTAATCCGAATACATTACTTATTTAGTAAGATATGAAATAAGAATACTATTGAAAATTGAAATAATTACTCATACATAGTCTATGGAGTTATTTTATATATAGTGATTATATCAATTGACACTTATCATCGTCGGTTTGAAATAATAATGATAGATTTTATTATTAATTCCGGAATTAATAATTTAGTAGAAATATTATGTTCGATGAATATTTTATTTGATTTATTGTAGCTACTGGTTATAGGTCCATGGTCCCCGGGTTGGCTCCTAACACGCGAGTGTTTTCTCGTTTTATGGAACCTCGAGAATAAATTAAATAGTTGGTCTATTTAATGAATATGCAATATTATTTATTTGGTAAATGATATGTAAAATAGAAAAGACATTTTCTATTGAAAATGACAAAATTAATGGCACCCCAAATATGGATAATTAGGAGAAGAAATTTTCTTAGATTATCTCATATGTGTAATTAATTAATTAATTATCTATTTGTTGGATAATTAATGGAAAAATAAATAGATTGATTTTTTGGGAATTATCTCTTATTTTGTGGGAAAAATATCTTTTCCTTATGGGAATATGTTTTTGTGGTGTGAAAAGGATAACTTTCTCTTTACTAGTTATTTTTCTATATAAAGAGAGTTCCTCCCAACACATTGCAACAACTAAATTGGTGCCACACTTAAGAAAAAAGAAGAGAAAAATTAGTTTCTCGTTCTAGTCATTACGAGAAGAAAAATCTAGGATTTTTCTTGTGCATATTCGAAGAGGTTCTACGGAGAGGATCGACGTCCACCAGTCGTCGCTAGGAGATACAATCTGGAAGATTATGGCTTCTCCCTTTTGTCGAATTTCTCATCTCTTTCCATTGAGGTAATTTACTAACCTTCTTATAGATTAATTATTTACGTGAATCATATCGTGGTAAAATCGCCTGTGAATTTATTCGTAGCTTCCGCTGTGCAAGATCGAGTGTCTTGATCGGTGCTGTGAATCAGATCTGACAATCCAATTATGGATCGGATCCGGATTCGGGTTTCTGTTTATCCAGCAATAACTCCTTACCCACCATGGCTTTACAAGGATTTCTATGTGAATAAAAATTGAGAGAATACGCTGTTTTTTTTTTTTTTATTTTGAGCAGGCAAACACATTAAGGGTTTCTAATTTATTGAGATAACTATTGTTTTTAAAAGAGAAATGACACAATCACAACGAAAATACACAACCAATCGACACAACGATGATCTACACCAATGATTATTATGTGATCTATATTGATTGAGCTAGGTCCCACGATAATCCATGGTGTAGGTCATTGTTGTGTTGATTAGTTGTGTATTTTCGTTGTGTCTCTATCATTGCTCTTTTTAAAATTAAACTAATATGAGTTTTGATGTGAATAGAGACTTAAGGTGAAAAGGATACACAATCTTAACATGACTTTAATAAAAAAAAAACTTAACATGACTAAATAAAATTTAAATAAATACTAGAATACACATTTAATCAAGTAAAGAAATAAAGGATACAAATTTTCAGAAAATAATTTCGCTGACGGTAGCAAACGATATCTTGTTTTGGTTCTTTATCGAAATATTTATTTGCATATTAATTAGTTTTTCATCATATACACTCCTAATATGTTAAAGATGCTAGAAGTAATAGCACCGATCGAGACACTCGATCTTTGCACAGCAGAAGCTTATGCGATTTACGATATGAGACACAACTAATTAATCCTACGAGAAAGTTAAAGATTTACCTTATCGGAGAGAGATGATAAAATCGACCAAGGGAGAAGCCACAATCTTCTAGATTGTATCTCCTAGCGACGACTGGTGGACGTCGATCCTCGCCGTAGAACCTCATCGAATATGCACAAGAAAAACCCTAGGTTTTTCGTCTCTAAATAACTAAGGCAATAAACTAATTTTTCTTCCTTCTAATATGTTTGGGGCGCAATTTTCAAGTGTGTTTTGTGCTTGGAGGAACTCTCTTTATATAGGAAAATAACTAGTCAAGAGAGTTATCATTTTCACACCACAAAAACCTATTCCCATAAGGAAAGATATTTTTGCTACAAAATAAGAGATAATTCCCAAAAAAAATCAATCTCTTAATTTTCCATTAATTATCCAACAAATAGATAATTAATTAATTACACATATGAGATAATCTAGGAAAATTTTGTCTCCTAATATATCCTAAATGTGGCGCCATTATGTCATTTATTTTTAATAGAAAATGTCTTTTCTATTTTACATATTATTTACAAAATAAATAATATTGCATATTCATTAAATAGACCAACTATTTAATTTATTCTCAAGGTTCCATAAAACTAGAAAACACTCGCGTGTTAGGAGCCAACCCGGGGACCATGAACCTATAACCAGTAGCTACAATAAATTGAATAAAATATTCATCGAACAGAATATTTCTACTCAACTCATTAATTCCGGAATTACGCCACCATAAATCTGAAACTGAACTCTATCGATTATAGATATAGCTTATTCTCAAAACGTCGAGTCGAGTCGATAAGTGTCCATTGATATAATCATTACATATAAAATAACCCTCCATAGACTATCCGAAATGAAGTAGTATTATTTCCGTAAACCTTCTTCAATACATCTTATCATTATTTACCATTAACCCACTAGTGATCAATTAGTTCATAACCAATACAAACTCCCGGGATCGATCAGTTTCTAGGATCGACAAATAAGGGGATTGTCTTTCTACTTCCCTCAGGAAGGAATGGATTCCATATCCGTGAGACACACACTTCTCACTTATTCCAGAATAGTGCCAACGTGAAAGTGATTCGGACCGCGCCTCTTAGCGATCCTCAACGAACACATCAAACCCTATCCTGAAACAAGTAGGAGTATGTATTCACTTCAGGATTAAGGTTAATCCATATATGATCATCTTGTGATTTAATAAGATTTCTCAATCACGGAATTATATGAGAAACTCAGATTAAATCGGTCCAGTCCTATATAACTCTCATCATATATAAATGCCCCACTTAGACAACCAATGTCGACGGTCCGGATAGGACGGTCACACCATAAAGTGTTCTGGGCGCATTAATGGTGGTTTAATCTATAGACCCCATACTTTGATTAACTTCACCACGGACTAATAGTTCAAGTGTATCACCATAAACTTAATCCTCATGTGTGTCACACACTAAGTTATATGGCTACATATGATACGACTTAGGGTTTTCAGTAGTGTATTACTTACAAGCACGAAACAAGTAATAAGATGAGAATAAATCTATCATTTATTAATTCTAAAACAGTTACTTAAATTGTATTTCGGGCGCTACTTCCAACAAAAGATACCTTATCAAAAAAAATGTTAAAGATACACCCGTTTCCAATACTTTTCAAATACATGCATGATTCAATAATACGAAATTGTTAACATCATTAAAAGAATGATAAATGTAAAAGCTAAATTATCCGGAATCAACTGTTCCGATTAATCCAGAGTTCGGTCATCGTGTGTGCAGAGTGATAAATAATGATTTCATTTGTATAAAAAGATAAAGCCAGTTGATCGAATGAACAAATAAAACATTAGATCACTCCGTAACAGTTAACATTATTTAACGTTTTTGTATTAAAAAAATTTATAAACACGCATCTAAAACATCAAAATCTCTTATTATTCAAACTTTGTATTTAAACAAAACACGTGCGGAGCACGTGCATTTTGCTAGTTGTACTTAAAGCTCAACATAAGCCAACAGTTGGGCCTTAAGTCCGAAGAGTTAAGTTCAGAATAGGCCAAGCTCATTTGGAGTCGCTTTGTGAGTTTGACACATCTCATGCCAACATTAATTAGCCGAGATGGCTATACAGTTCGCTCCACAACAGAATGGGTCGTCCCCGACCTCTAACTTATACAGCATTAAAGGGCACAATTCTATGATTGATCCCTGTCAACTGTCTTATATCTATGATTGATCACATCTCACGATTTTGCTAAATTGAACATTGAATGCCCCACGATCGGCATCACATTGGTCCTCAATCATAGGCCCTAGGATTAAGGGACCCGTGCAATAACTCCCCCGTTAAGAAGCCTCATAAAAGGATATCATCATCAACCTTTAGAACTACGTTATTGACTTGATCTTTACAATACATGAAACGTATGCACTTTAACGATGCAGTCATGAGGGGTGGCTGCAGGAATTCTGGGACACGGGTCGGGGATCAAGAACGACACATTGTATTATAAGTTCATAAGCATTAATTTTAAAAATCCAAGTAAGATTATGGGTCAAACGGGTCAGTTAGTAAATATTAGTGTATAAAAATTTTAAATAGTAGAAAAAATACATAAATTTTATTATTTTTTATCATTGAGGGTCAGGTGACCCAGAGGTCCCTTAATAGCGCCGCCCCTGGCAGTCATAACCCACCATCGAAATCCCGTGTCTTCGTAGTTGGATTTCTCTTAAAAGTGTCCAATTACTTGATAAAATCACCCGAGGATATTTCTCTATCGGAAAAAACGAAACATATTTATAGACGAAAAATGTTACGACAACAATGAAATTATCACAACGCGATATGACATTAACATGAAAGGTGAAGTCGAGAAGGTTTACGACTTACATTCATTTTCCGATAACAATGACTTATTGTCATTTCAAAACCACGTCACAATGTGATACTCTGCAAACACCACATGAACCGAACGTCAAATTAGTCCGACCAGCTGACCCGTAAAACTGGATACCGTGGGCGGATAATGGGTGTAAATAATCCAAGTCAATTCAAAAAGATACTTATCAAGTCGAGCATTCATGCAAAACAATAATGTTCAAATTTGGCTCAAGGTCGTTCGAAGAGTAAAAAATTGCTCGAGATTGACTCGATTATATTTTAATTATTTTCAATTTTGGCTCGATTAAATAAGCATTTTTAATCTTGTACTAGAACTCGAGCAGTTCTGTAAAGTCTCACATCTGTAAAGTAATGTCATACTTACCCCGTATAAGTGTGAGACATAAAGATCTTGTCAACGCGGATTAGCATTTTTTAGACCAAACGAGGACGACGGTCTAAGTAGTTGACCGTATCATTTATGACTCATTTAACGCTACCAGACTCAACGTTTGGAGGCGTTACAAGTTTAAAAAAATCTTGAGTTTTAAAGTGTTTTAATTTGACTCGTTAACCGACAAACACCCCGAGTTTGACTCAAATTCCATTAATATCATAATTAAATGACCATATTGCGAGCCGAATATAAAACTGCTCATAATCGGCTCGAAAAAAAGTCAAACTGCCAGAAGCGACATCTTTGGACATCTTTGGATATCTCAGAGGACACGTAATTCATACGACTAAGTGCTTCGTGTAAGAATCGCGTCTCCTTATTCTGTTCACACGAGCAATTAATCAAATCACATTCTTCGAGAAAATCACAAAAATCTATATATACATTTCACTCTTATCTGCATTGTATTAGCTCATGCTTTCTTGTTCTAGCAGTATTTTCAGAAGAAGAATTTACAATTTGCAATTCTTTTCAGCTTTAAGGTCAACCCATATCAGTACTCTTACTAATTCGTCGAGTTCTTTGGTTTTTAAACTTAGTAGATCAAGAAAGATCCAATCTTTATCAAATTCGAGCGATTTATCAAAGGGGTTTGTGTTGTGGGATTTGAGATTTGATCATACGATGGCTCAATCCAGTACTCCTCAATCTGTTCATGACTTTACTGTTAAGGTTTGTAATTCCTTTTTTTCTGTTTCTTCATATTTTTATCATTTGCTTTTGTTTGGGAAGTTGCTCGTGTATATGATTTTTGTTTCTTCATTGCTTTTTTGTTTTATTAATTCGATCACAGCATGGCTGGTGCTATTGTAGCTTTTGGTATATGGATTGTGATTAAAAAAAGGCCAATTGGAATACATACCCTGTAATGAATATATGACCACAAAGTGTTTGATTATTTGTCTGATCGAATAAGCAAGTTTTTCCTAGAAGAAGCTGTCATGATTGGGGAGGAGAATATGGTGTTTGGAATAATAAAAGTGAAAAGGTAGGTGATTGATCATAAATGTGTGGTGTGATTATAAACGGAAAGTCAGTTCTCGGCTCCAGAACCGACTTTCACATGTCGGTCGGTTCTACATGTAGAGTGATGTATGTGGTGCACGAGTAGAATACGTGTGGTGAAAATAATATCCCCAACGAGTTTGAGAGTGATGTTTAGAAGTTATATTTAAATGAGTCCATTTCTGAATGATAGATAGGATGCAATACAACAAACAACTACAACACACTTTTACACCTATTACTTTAGCCTTTACCAGTATTGATGATCTTTAAACTCTTGAGAGTGGATTTAACATTATGCTAGATCATGCCTCACAAGGTGGCTGCATAGTGCAGTAAAAAGTATAGCATAATATTTCTTGGTACCTTTTTCTTGGTAACAAAAGGTTCGGGTTTTCGCAGTCTATGTCCAGGGCAAGCCTTTGGGCTCTCTGAGCTCTTACAGAGCAACAATGTTTGTAGTGATAGTAGAAATCGAACCCACTAGAAAAAGAAAAAAAAAAAACGAACCCACCATTTGTAGAGGAAGAGACTCTTTCTTACCCGTTTAGCCTACCTGTTCTTGCACGATTTGTGGTTGATTTACTTATGTATATCATCTATACCTCTGCTTTATTGCAATCTATTTGAATGTGATTCTAAAATATACTTTAAATCGCTTTGATTCGTACAGGATGCTAGGGGACAAGACGTTGATCTTAGTACCTACAAAGGGAAGGTTCTTCTGATTGTGAATGTTGCTTCTCAGTGGTATATATGCTTCTCTCTAGCATCCTTTTCTATTTAGTATTTACACTTTTGTTTCTTCAATCTGAAATAGATTTCCAAAGGAAACAGAAGTTTTATATATATATATATATATATATATATATATATATATATATATATATATATATATATATATATAAAATAAAGTAACTCAAACTTACTTTCATGTGATACAGTGGTCTGACCAACTCAAACTATACTGAGCTGACAAAGCTGTATGAGCAGTACAAGAATGAAGGTATAAATCTGATATATATATATATCCTTACTTTTTTAGGTTTAATTTTTTATGCATTAGATATAATGACACTTTTGGCCCATATCTTTTAGGGCCCGTTTGGATTGGAGGGAATAGACAGAAAGGAAAAGGAAAGATAGTGACAGAAAAGAAAGAAGAGGGGAAGGAGGGATTGTGAAGTTTATTTTGAGTG
Organism: Gentiana dahurica var. dahurica; assembly: GCA_024500145.1. NCBI lineage: Eukaryota > Viridiplantae > Streptophyta > Magnoliopsida > Gentianales > Gentianaceae > Gentiana > Gentiana dahurica. The sequence continues at coordinate 110,836,525 of CM044901.1, forward strand.
TTTGGATAGAACTAGACAGAAAGGAAAGGAAAATTTAATGTGTTTGGAATATCAATGGAAAAGAAAAGAAATCACAAGATTATGAATGATTTTTCAATTTTAGACATTAGGTTAATGAGAGATTAGTATCAATTTTAAGGTTAGTTAAGTAATTATATAAAATATTTTTTTTGAAGGGGTAATTATATAAAATATTTAAAAAAAAATACCATTTCCTTACAAATCTTGCTGAAAGTGGACGGAAAGCACACACCCAAATTTCTATTACATCATTTCCTTTGGTATCCCTCCTTCACATTTCCTTTCCTTCTACTATTGACATACCAAACACCCCCAATTAAAATCAGTCCAAGTCCTTTCTTTTCTTCTCCTCCCTTTTCTTTCAATCCAAACAGGTTTTTAACGTTGTCTCAAAATTAGCCTCTATCTTCCGTAATGGCGCTTTTCATCCCTAGCTATATATATATTTGTTACACTTTTAGGACACTTGGTGGATCCAACACGTTGACTAATGCCTGCCCCAATCATTGGATCTGTTATATGTCGATCCAACCCGTCTACACTTTTAGGACACTTGACCTACCAAACCCGTTGACTAACTAAGTGTCCTAAAAGTGTAACAAAATTTTATAGCTAGGGGTTGAAAACTGTCATCATGAAAAAGATGAGGGCTAATTCAAGAACGATGAGAAATGATAGGAGACCAAAAGTGTCATTATTCCGTTTCGGCATTAGCCAACTAAGTGCTTTCGATAAGTGTAACAAAGATGCATAGTTAGGAGTGTAAAGCGTCATTATTATGGAAGTTAGGGACTAGTTTGAAACGATGGAAACGGATTAGGGACAAAAAGTGTGATTATCTTTTACACATTTTCTGAATCTTACCTTTTGTATTTGGAAGAGCATATATAATAGAAAAAAAGGCCAGTTCTTGCAGCAACTTCTTAACATTAATCCTGTTTGTAGCTTCTGTCTGGAACTTGGGACAGTGAATATAAACTTCATTTTTCATTATCTGGTGGTTTTCACTCAATTTTGAATATGAATTATTCATTTCACATATTCAAGTTAGGATATACATATCCAAATCCCGTATCCAACTTTTATAAAATACAAATTTGTTCAATTTTGCAGGGCTGGAGATTCTAGCATTTCCCTGCAACCAGTTTGGTTCACAGGAGCCTGGAAGCAATGAAGAGATTCAACAATTTGCGTGCACTCGCTTTAAGGCTGAATACCCCATTTTCGACAAGGTGAAAAACCCATCTGCAACGCATCTCAACTCAAATTCGTAACATACAAAATCTCTAAATTCTGCACTACTTATAGTGTTTATAGAGATACTGATACATTTCACTCTGATCAGAGATTCTGTAAAATGGAAAGAAAAAAAAAACGGTGTTTGAGTTCGTAACACTATGAATATTTAAGGGCATCCATTAAATCTACATGAGGAACCACAACAATGTTTAAAAATAGATATGTACTGGGGTGCCCTTAAGGGCAATAGTAGAGTTAGTCGGGTGCCCCTAAAGGCCTCCATGTTTAATAGGCAGTTACGCAAGTGCTATTATGTATGATCTATGTCAAGTAATGAACCTGAATTCATTTTTGTTGCTCTTGTTCTTGTTGATGTTATATATGTATATATATATATATAGGTTGATGTGAATGGTTCAAATGCTGCTCCAATCTACAAGTTCTTGAAGTCGAACAAAGGAGGGTTGTTTGGGGATAGCATTAAGTGGAACTTCTCCAAGTTCCTTGTTGACAAAGATGGTCATGTTGTGGACCGTTATGCCCCCACCACCTCTCCTCTAAGCATTGAGGTAAAATCTTGTTTCTGGATTCAAATCCCGCTATATGCGTATCGTTTTTGTAAAACTAAAAACAGATATATTGTTCTTTCTTCGTTTAGGATGATAAAGATGATCCATTTTGTTTCACAGTTTTTGCATTTCTATGCCTGAGGTTTTATCTCGACACTAATAACCCTTCATCTATGCGTCTTTTTCACCTTTCCGGTCCATTTTTACCACGTGTCAAGTTTATATTGGTTGAAACATGGCGTACCTTCAATGTTGGTTGTTTGACAGTGATACTTTGGACTGAAAATGTCAAAATCGCATAGAATAGTGACAAGATAAAAGATTGGTGACAGAAGTGGGAAAATTGTAAAACAAAAGGGGACCAAAAGTGTGTTTAAAACGAAAACGATATTACTACAACATTGTGTCATTTTAGACCGTTGATAAATGAGTCCTGCTCAAATCAATGGTTTACAAGTGTGTAATGACACATAATTACGGCGGGGTATCATTTTCCAGTTTAAGATGTTATATGGGATTATTATGTGAGGGGGTATTTCTGGGATTCTATGTGAAATTGTGTTTCCTTCAACTGTTTACACTTGTTAATATTTGCAGAAGGATATCAAGAAACTTCTGGGAAAAGCTTAAAGGGAGCAACTTTTTTTACAAGCTATTGTATAGCTAGCAGCAGCAATAATCTTCTGAATGGCAGAATTTTATTTGAATAAAGTTTTATAATTTTGATGTTGTTTTGAACATATTTTGGCAGTATTTGATTTGGATAAAGTTTCCTTTTATGGTGTTTTTGAACATATATTTTGACAATTATTTCAGCTGTGTTATTTCATCTCTTTCGGAACAAGTAATGAAATAAAGTGATGTTTTTTTTACTTGTCTGAAACCTGGTTTTCTTTTGGAGGTCTTTAGTGACACTATCAAGTTTTTACTATATGACTTTTAAACGGTCGAGTGTTTCAAGCGAAAATTCGACTATACGGTTTAGAATCGTTGTTGAATGATACTATAGGTAATATTAGGATTAAGCGCTTACCGTTGTACTAAAACCAATTGGTGTTAGTAAATGTGCTATTATATTTCCGCTTCAGTGGATGAGCGAGAGACAGAGTTTTGCTTCTTAGAGCTCCAAGAGATCGCATTCCTACCCAAGAAGACTATATAAGCAGACGTAGAGGTATAGCCAGGAATGTACTCAGAAGTCGCTGAATCATGATAACCAGCTTCCTTATTCCCAGCCCAATCCGAATCAGAGAAAGCATGCAGAGCCAAAGGCGAATCCCGATATAACTGCAGACCCGTGGTTGAGGTGCCAGATAAGTAACGTATCACACGCTTGACTAGCATCCAATGGTACTCAGTTGGTGCATGCATAAACTGAGCTAGTTTGTTAACAGCGAACTGAATATCAACACGTGTAAAGCATAAATACTGTAAAGCCCCCAAAATTTGGCGATACTGAGTAGGATCTGAAAAGGCTGGAGAGACAACAGGATCACCAGAAAAAGCATCAGCAGGCATAGGCGTGGATACTGCCTTGGATTCCTCCATATGAACCTGAGACAGTAACTCACGAGTGTACCGGGTTTGCGTGAGTAGCATGCCCATAGCAGAATGAGTGACCTCAACACCCAAGAAATATGATAAGAGACCCAGATCCTTAATAGAGAACCTGGAGCCAAGCTGATCAATGATATTCTGAACCTGCTCAGCAGAGCTACCTGTAACAATGATGTCAACGACATATACCAAGAGCATAGTAATACTGGTGGACGTGCGACAAACAAACAGCGACGGATCAGCCACAGAATTAACAAAACCCATAGAGAGAACAAAAGTTTTAAGCTCATGGTACCAGGCACGATGTGCCTGCTTAAGGCCATAAATTGCCTTGCGAAGCTTACACACAAACGTGGGTTTTGTAGCATCCTCAAACCCAGGTGGTTGACGCATATAGACATCTTCAGCTAGTGTCCCCTGCAGAAGGCATTATTGACATCAAGTTGGCGAAGGCACCAACCCAAGGAAACCGCAATACTAAGAACAAGGCGAATCGTGACAGGTTTGACAACAGGACTAAAGGTTTCAAAATAATCCAAGCCAGGCCGTTGTGTAAACCCTTTGGCAACTAACCGAGCCTTGTACTTATCAATCGAGCCATCCGGTTTCCGCTTAATTCTGAACACCCACTTACAGCCAACAATATTCAAATCATAAGATGGTGGAACTAAGGACCACGTATCATTGCGAAGAAGCGCACTATATTCGTCAGATAGCGAGACACACCACTGCGGGCACTGCAAGGCCTGCTTAAGGGTAGAGGGTTCTGTTGCAATGTAGCGATTTTGCAACTGAGCTTGGAGGTTAAATATCTTACGAGGTTTGTATATTTGGTTTCGAGAACGAGTAGACATAGGGTGTTGGGGTGGTGGGGAAGGCGGTGGAGGAGAGGGAGAGGTAGAAGCAGGAGAGGGGGTGGAGGCACTGCCAGAGTCATTGGTGGAGGAAGCAGGAGATGGAGACGAAGGAGGGCTTTCGGGTTGAGGTACATTGCTCTCGGGTTGGGGAGTGATGGGAGTCAAATTGACTATCATTTACTATGTGATTATACCCCGTTTATACCTCGTTTTATGTGTTTCCGGAGACATTTGGTTGTATTTTGATGTATTTACACCTTGGTTATCATTTCGGGACCTAGGACGTAAAGTCCGGGATTCTCGGTCTTTTTCGGTGTAATTTACTATACTCTCGGTCACCCTAGTGTCCTGTAGGGATTACGTGTGGTATTTGTTGTGATTAAGTACAGGTATTAGGTGTTCGAGAAGGCCGGAATGCGAGTTACGAGGATCGGAACGTGTGCCCGAAGCTTAAACGTTCAAACGGATCAAAACGTGTTGGTACTACAACCACACCTTCCACTGATCTGCATTTTGATCCACCTTAGAGGCATATTCTGGGCTGGACACCTTCATGAAAGTTGTAGACAATTGAATCAGCTTTCCAACGCAACTTGAATCACTCGATTCGGAGGTCTACACGCAAAGTTATGACGGATTTACTGAAGGTGTGTCAGACAGGCGGGCGCCCGTGAATGCGTTTTTGGCTCAGAAAGTTGCTGATCGAATTTGTGAAGGAAATAATCTGACGGGCGGGCGCCCGTCACCACAGGCGCCCGCCTGTGAGTCCAGATCCGGGAAAAAATACCTTAAATATCCCCATTTGGATCTAGATCAAAAACCTTCTTCCCCAACTCGTTTTTTCTGCACTTTTTATTGTTTTTCTTAGCTTAGATCAATTTTGTACATAGTTTAGCTTAGTTTAGTTGTATGTTATTGTAATCCAAAGATCGGTGCTACTGGCTATTGCTATTTCAACTTGGATTTCGTTTTCACTACGGACTTTCTTCATCTCGATCTCCATACTTCGGTATTTTGATTTCTTGTTTCGATCTTTTATGCTTGTTCAATTTCATGTTAATTCCTTGTATTTTGCTTAGATTAATGAGTAGCTAATCCGTTTTATAGCCGAGATATGTGATAGCCTTCAAATCGAATCCTTAGCTCGTTGATTGAAGTGTTTTGATGTTATGATTGTTAGATTCTCGGTGTTGTTATAGTTCTAGAACTTATGTTTAACGATGGTTGTTGAATTAGCTTCTCAATAATCGTATCACACACATCACTCTTGAGAGTTGTTCAGAGAGAGGGGTGTGGGAAAAAGGGTTCTAGGTTCGCAAGGTAAAACAGACGGGTTTTAGGTCGTGAATTCAGGCCCGCGCTCATCGGTGTTTTATTATCGACATAGTAGCTTGAATGTGGTAGTTTAGATTAGTGTAGTCTAGTGTTAGATCCCGGGGTCGAACTATGAAGTGCCGGGTGGGTCTTGAGCCAACGATGACAAGTTGTCTCACGGAGTCTTTCGGGATGACCATGGATTAGGTAAAGCCCCGGTTTACTGCTTTGACACATTCAAGTTAAGATGCTCGGTGTAGTACGTTGATGAGTATCGGGGGTAGTAACTTCGATCGAGTGATTTCGGGTTTGTTTCTTCTGCGAGGTTTATATCGTTGTTAACGAGCGTCTCATAGATCGTAGACCGTGTCGGGTCAGTTAAATCCGGTCAGCGGACTGTTGAATTCGACATAGGAAACTAGGTTATTGAAATTGGCGCTTAGTTTCGGAAATAGGAGACGACACCCTTCAACAATGCCGAGAACATTAGAGTTTGTCGAAACACTTCCGGAAACGAGTTAGGGTTAGAGAGTAGTTGATTGGATCATAGCTCGGCTATCTCTTTTATATAGTTTTAAATCTTTGTTTTATGTATATTTAGTTTGTAGAACCGGTGATCTGACAAATCACCACGTTCAATATTTGTGTTGACCTAAACTAGGAACGAGACCGACTTTGGTACTCGACTAGATTCCCTGTGGGATACGACCTTGACTCACCAATTCTAGGCTACAGTTGACCCGGTACACTGCCGGTGAGATTGGACACTTAGAAAAGGCCGATCAGGGAGTGTGGCCCTCGGTTGGAGGGGTTTCCGTGGAGAAAGAGTGATGAACTGGAACAACAGTGGGTTCATAGTATTCAGGAGGTAATAAAGCGTCCAGGGGAGGTAGAGAAGAGTCGCGAGGAATGGTAGCAAATGGAAATATATCCTCCACAAAGCGAACATCACGTGATGTATACATACGGGACGCAGATAAATCATAGCAGAGGTAGGCACTTTGAGTGAGAGAGTAGCCAAGGAAGATGCAGGGTTTAGAAGAGGACTCAAGTTTGTGATTATTATATGGTTTAATCCATGGATAACAAAGACAACCAAAGACTCGAAGTTTAGAGTAATTAGGAGGATCTGAGAAAAGTTTAAGATGAGGTGAGAGCATGTCAAGATTTTTTGTAGGCATTCGATTAATGAGATATACAGCAGCACTGACCGCATATGACCAGTAGGTGATTGGCATGGAGGCATGAGAGCCAAGTGGAGCATGCATGAAGTAGTCGATGCTTCTTCTATTCTATTCTTTTCCCTGGCGCAGCTGGGCCATCCTGGACTTGAACCAGAGAGTTAAGGCAGTTTCAGTAATGTGCAGATGACGCCGTTCAGAAATACCATTGTGCTGAGGTGTATAGGTGGGAGATGTAAAGTGAGAGATGCCGTTGGCAGCAAGGAAGGGGCGCAATTTTATATACTCGGTTCCATTATCAGAGTAAAGAGTTTTGATAGAAGTGTCTAACAGTTTTTCGACGTATTTTTTGAATTTGACAAAGGTGTTATAAACATCGGATTTACAAGCTAACGGATATATCCACATGAAGCGAGTAAAATGATCAACAAACAAAACATAATACTTGAAATCATCAACTGAATAAATAGGAGATGTCCAAACATCCGAATAAATAACCTCCAAGGGTTTAACCGTACATAATGTAGAATCCGAAAAGGGGAGCCGGTGGCTCTTATTACAAAGGCAGGAATCACAATAAGTGGAAGAAACAGAGGATAATTCTAAAAAATTGTTTTTTGCAAGGTGTTGAATGACAGTTTAAGCTGGATGTCCGCAGCGACGATGCCAGGTAGCAGCAGAGGCTTTGGACGCAGAAAAGGCGAAGAGAGCTTTTGAAGACCACAGATAGGCCCCATCACCGACTTGTCCCTGGTGGAGGCATTTGCCCGTCTTCAAATCCTTCACCAAAAACGAGTCAGGTAAGAATTCAATAGATACAGAATTATCACTACAAAATTTTTGAACCGAAAGCAGATTACGAGAAAGAGAAGGTACACAGAGGACGTGATTTAATGTAAAGGAAGAAAGAGAGGTAGAGCCAATGTGAGTGATAGCCAATGAGCTACCATCACCAATGACTATACGATCCGTACCTTGATAAGGGGAGTGAAGAGAGAGCAGGCTGAGCTTCTGAGTCATGTGGTGAGAGGCACCACTATCGAGCATCCATGGGGCAGCAGAATCAGAATATTGCACTGGAGCACTAGAGGGGTAAGTTTGAGCCACATGAGCATAAGGGGTGGATGGAGGAGGAGGCCGAGAGCCAGCTGGGCTGCGGGTGGGACGGGGAAGATTGGTATAGTGAGTGTAGGTGGTGCAGCGAGTAGCAACATGGCCTTGGATGCCACAGAGTTGGCAGAAGCTTTGATAACCTTTGGAAGCTCGATTGTTTGTGGTTTTGGACTGATTGAAGGGCGTTGGAGCTGGCTGAGGGGGTTTGGGATTGATGTTGGGTGCGTGGGGCATCAGTGGAGGGGAGGGCCGTGGTGCTTGGGGATACGGGGAATAAGATGTATTGGTTGAAATAGGCATAGGACGTGGGTGATGATAGGCAGGGAATGCAGTATACGCAGGGGGTGTAGCAGACTGACTCTGAGCAAGTGACACCTCATGCATTAATAATTTATCATGTAACAATGGCAGCGAGATAGTATCATCACGTGCCTGAATAGCACTTACAAGGTTCGCATAATCACTACCAAGATTTTTTAATATTATCTCAACCAATTCATCATCAGGCACTTTTGAGTCCAATGCAGCCAGGTCATCCGCAACATTTTTTATAGCAGTAAAATATTGAGAAATCGACATCGTACCTTTCGAGATAGAAATTAAGCGCAGTCGCAGATGTCTAGTACGGCCCTTACTTTGTTTCCCATACGTGTCAAGAAGGGTGTCCCAAGCTTGCTTCGAATTATTCGTGTGTTGAATTGAAGCAATATAATTTTTGTCAACCGAACCAAGAATGAGATGATGGATTAGGGCATCCTGTTGAACCCATAGCAAGTGCGCCGGATTAGAGACTGCTGCGCCAGCGGTATTGGTGAGGACAGCAGCCGGCTTGGGTGTATCACCGGTGATGTAACCGATGAGACCGTGACCGGTGAGCAAGGCAGTCATCTGTAGCTTCCATGCGGTGAAGTTCTTGTCATCAAGCTTGATCGGCGCGTTGACGGCAGGATTTAAGGCAACGACCGATGGTGCAGCCGAAACAGACGCAGCGGCGGAGAGGGTGGAGGAAGACAAATCGGAAGGGGAGGAAGGAGTGGTCATCGCAGCGGCTGTGAAGGCGTCGGCTGCGGTAGAAAAGTTCAATTAGCAGAGAAAAGTTTTGGTAGATCGAGAATCTCTGATACCATGATAGATTAGATGAATAACAATGTAATTGCCATTAGGTAAATACAGATCATTACAAGATGTTTATATAGTGAGCCACAAGGCTATAAACGTAAAATACAAAATAAATATAAACTATCGTCTAATAGGTAAATTCGACTATACCGTCATTGAATGATGCTATATAGTAGTAATATGTTGGATTAAGTGGTAAGTCATGGTCAAGTGCTATTTTAACATACGTAGCGTATCAGTGTTGAATCGAACATACGACCTTTTTAAACATTCTCCCGTCATTTTATCGTTTGAACCAAGCCACTTGCTTGTTTATATGTATGTGAACGAGCATTTAACTAAACAACGGCGATGGACATCAACAAAACTCTAATGCTCTTCACAATCAATAAATCAAATTACGAGTCACACAACACATGTCATAACACACCGTCAGAGTCACAACAAGTGTCATAAAACACTATTTTTTTTTAGAACCTCATAAAAGAAACATTATTGGAGCCATAACAAATGTCCTAACACATTATTGTACCCACAACAAGTGTCATAGAACACTACCGGATCCTTAAGTGTCATAACGCACTTTTACACCCATAATCATGGTGTATAGCCTATTGATTGTTACTGTTAAAACTATAATCAATGGTGTAAGAATATGTCCATTGGTCATGGTGTAGAATCTTTTGATTGTTACATGTAAAACTATAATCAAACGGTGTAAGAATATGTTCAGACTCTTAACACTACTTAACTTCACAATAATAAGGTTCAAATTACGACATAAGCCACAACAAGTATCATAACACGCTATTGAAGTCACAACAAATGTCATAACATATTTTTCACATTGTTAAATAAATGATATGGCCTACCAAATGATATAATGTCAACATGATCAATGATGTAAAAGTGTACTGTTGATACACTTTCGAAAACCGATGGACATCAATGTAACTACAAGTATCATAATACACACCTGAAATCATAACAAGTATCGCAACAAGATTTTACACTATTAATCATGATGTATAACCCACTTACCAGATCAGATAGTGTGGCCTACCAAATAATATAATCTAATCGTGATCAATGATGTAAAAGTGTACTGTTGCTAACACTTTCGAAAACCGATGGACATCAATGTAACCTCAAAAGTATCATAACACACACGTCAAATCATAACAAGTATCACAACAAGTTTTTACACTATCAATCATAATGTATAACCCACTGTTTGCTATAGGTCTCACCATGATCAATACTGTAAAAACATATCGCGAGTCTTGCACTACAAATAGGTCCACCAAATCATAAGTATCACAATAAACTTTTACACCATTAATCATGATGCATAAAACACAAATAAACATCAACAAAGTTATAAATGCTCTCCACAATCAATAAAGATTCAAATTACAACACAAAAACTACTAGTCTAATACTAGTACAACTAACACTTCAACAAATAAATTCTTCATAATCAAGTTACATAACATCATTAGATTAATCTACCACACATACCAAAAGCCTAAACATGACACATCATAAAGTCAACACCTCCTCACAAACAACCTCGTTTTCTATAGCTCGCGCGGATCGATTCATCTACAACAAACACATATATACAACTACTTTGTCATGTCATGTGTTTAATTGCATCATCATCATCATCATCATCATCATCATCCGCGTGACAGGTCAACTTCCGTCGTCGGTTGGTTTCTCGGGTCGATCTGTGGCTTTCTCGGCTGTTGGTCCGGCTGTGTCATAACCGGTGGCCACGAGCTCGGGGCGATGAATTCTTGACTAGTAGGAGCAGCAGCAGCACTAGTACCTTGTTGTTGGTCATCTTCATGTTTTGGTACAAGGCTTTTGTCATCTTGTTCACTTGTCTCTGGTTTACTAGTTGGTTGTGGTGGTTTTGAAACACCATATAGAAAACTGCATGCAACCACCTATACCAAAAAGCACTATTTATCACGGGTACGAATATGCAGATACTAGTTGGTAGTGATCAATGTGTACATACATAATAAATATAAATGGGAGAAAGACAATTCTATCCACCCACCCCCCCACCCCCCCAATGTTTTATCTTGGCACTTTTACCCCTCATCTATGCATTTTTCACCTTTTCAACCCATTTTTGCCACGTGTCAAACACTTGTTGGTTTAGGTATGTCCTACCTTCAATGATGAATGTTTGACACATGACGCTTTGAACCGAAAATGTACAAATAATGCATAAATTAGGGTTAGAAGTGTCATAACAAAACATTGGGGATCAAAATGCAAAAAACCATGAAACAAACGGGACTAAAAGCGTATTTATCGCTATTCAAAACGATAAGAGAAAATTGCAAATTCAAGTTATTGACATGCATATCCGGATCCCGTTTTTTTAACTTAATTGCAAATCCACATCAGGCATGTATCATAGGTATCTAGTCCTTAACCACGTCGGATATGTATAGGAAACAAGAAGACTAGTAGTCAAACAGAAGTATACATGCGTGCATCATAGACTATTCAAATCCGGAAAAAAATAAGTACCTGAACAGGAGTTGAAGCAATGAGCCGACCCCCGATAGCTCCGCCTATGACATGGCCATCTGGACTGCAAACAGAGATACTCAGACCACCAATCCTGTTACGCCCACCGGTTTCAGCCACCAAGTAAGAACCTGACAAGCATAGTATCTCAAAACGACCCTGAAAAAGAGAGAGAATAAGTCAATAGTTGACACAACCTAAGCATTCAAGCATATGAAAGAATACGGTATACGCCCCCCTCAACCCCCCCCCCCCCCCCCATACGGAGGTGTATCTAGCAGACTATTATCAATCTTACAGAATGAAACATTGCTCAGCTGAATATTTGTGTGTTGAATTATCATCTATCCCAAAAGCTTAAACGAGTAGAGAGGTGAGTAATATACACAGAGAGGTGAGTAATTTACACTTTTGATCCCCTGTTTTTCTTCATTTTCTCAAAACTAGCCCATATCTTTCATATTTTCGTCCCCCACACCTAAGTATACTTTTATGTTAGGCTTTAAGGACACTTTTATGACAAAAAGTATAGTTAGGGGACCAAAAATGTCAATATGAAAGATAGGTGCTAGTTTTAAGAAAACGAAGAAAAACAGTGGACCAAAATCATAACTAATCCCTTTAGACATATATTGACTTCAACACGGCCCCTAACGATTGTGCTAACACAAACAACCCAGTCAGCAAAGAAAGCAGAGCCATGTAAAGGGTAAGGCCGACAACAGGCATACAACACCAAACAAAGAAGTTGAAAGTTGACTAATTTAGACATTTATTGACTTCAACAATAATCATGTATTGAAGCTTTGGTACCATTACTACATCATAAGTTCATAACAAACAAACAAAAGGAGCGAGTAGAATAGATGTTTGACCTCATATGTTACGGCGGCGCCACCAGAAGGTGTAGACTGACGCATGGTTACTGCAGAAACCGAACCATTGGCTGACAAAATGCACAAAGCCCTTGGCCTCTGCTGTGCAAATGCAAATACCGTCGCTGCAATATCCTATAAGCCAAAAAGATGATAACTTTATCAGTATCAATGTCCAATGATGAAAAAATGTCCATAGTACCCTTAACACGTTACACGAACGGACTAAAGTTTACAGACAGCTTTATCCGAAACAACTAACAAATTTCCGTATACAAACACTTGTAAAGGATAAAAATCTATATCATTGAACTATATATTTACATCAAAATGAGAATATGACAAACCTCTCCAATTCCGACATGGATGACATGGGGCGTAAATGCTAGTCCAGCGGTTTTATTCATCCACTCACCTGGAAAATGACATAAATCGTGACCCGGGATTAGTAAAGAATGTTACACCCATATCGTATCAGAACAATGGCGGCAGTAAAGCACAACAGCCCACAACTTTCTAACTTTAAGAAACGAAAACTTAGATACAACGTTTCTTTATCGAAGACTACACTAACATAAGGTAATGTCAGTGGCAAACACAGGGAAGAAAACATGAAAGCATGCAGCTTATTATGACAAACGGAGAAAAATAAACTGATTTTTACACGCATAGCCTCTTCTTCTGCCATTGAAACTGTTAAGTTTACAAAGCCACCTAAACGGGAACAGAGCAAGAAATCGTGGGATGGACAAATTGGTAATAATCTATCAAAACTGGTAGATTCAGACCTAATTAAATGCTAGGAAGCAAATAAATATACTGTATGAAACTGGATACCTACAGACACAAAGACCTAAAGGGAAACTCAATTCCAAATCGAGCCCGATAAAGCTAAAGACTTACCGAGAGGAGCCAAACGCTGCCTCCACCCACTCCCCGGTGGCCTTCCCTTCTTTTTAGAACCACCAGTAGGCGTGCCTGAGCCAGGAGACGGCGTAGGGGACATCGGAGAAAGTGCTAAAGACACATTACCACCTTCTGGAACATATTTTCGAGGCCTCCCTCTTTTCTTCTTCACAGAATCACCCGTTGAGGACCCGCTAACGGGTACAGACATACCAATCCCATGAGGAAAATTGGGTGAAGGGTTCTCTACTTGGTATGTAGAAACCATAGTTGTGGAACTAGGGTTTGAATGAGGCCTATAACCAGGTGGGGTAGGCACCCCACCAGTAGGTACCCCAGAACCACTACCCGGAACCGTAACGGAGCCGGAATTGGGGCCTCCCCTGTTTAGAAAGTATGAAGCTGATCCAGAAGGTGCCATTCCTTCTCTCACATCCATTCATTTACTCAATAAATTCTCACACACAAAAACAAAAACCCTAACTTTATCAAACTACACCGATTTAAACCTTAATCCTGCAACTCTAACTACACTAAATCTCAAAAAACCCAACAAAAACCTAAAATCAACAAAAAATCCAACCAATTGCAGCTAAGCAGCAAACTAATCGATAAAGGGTTTAACAAGGGTTTTGCAGAAATTTAGCGAATATATCTTAACAAAAGATTAAAACTGAAGCTAAAACGTTACAAGAACAGAGTTAAGCAAAGTTAAAACTCAAAAAGAAACAATATTTGACTAATCCCAGAACTAAAGATCACATGAACTAAAAAACTCCGAAAAAGAAGAATGCAGATAAAGCCCATGTTTAGTTGAAAGGTTTAAAATTGGTTCTGAACTTGAGAAAGAGGGGTTGGGTGAAAAAAAGTGAGCAGAGAAAAAGGAAAAAGAAAACCCTAGATTTGAATTGGGGAAGAAAAAGAGGGAGGAGAGTTTGAAGGGCGAAGACAAAAGGTTAAATAATATTGAATTTTTTTTGACATTTGAAGCAGGAGGAAATTCTTTTTTTTTTTTTTAAATATTTTTTTTTATCTACGAAAAGTTATCTCATACTACAACTACAAGATTGTCTAAGATATAAACATGACGTAGACTTGAGGCACTAACATCTATAGGAATAACTACAATTTCAATCATTTTATTTTACTGTATACTATAACTAAAAAGTAAAAATTATAAATAGAATAAATTAAAAATGTCATTATGACCCGATGACATAGCACTCTTTAGGCGGTCTATTGAGCCATATAAGCAAATTGGACAACCCAGACTTTGCCAAATATTGAGCTCATCACTCGAAGGTTTTAGTCGTGGCTCCACCGACCTCGTTCTGGTTAGCCTCAGAGCATGTGTCATTAGCTCGAGACTTGGCCAAATATTTTGAGTCCATTGCTCGAAGGTTATAGCTAGTGCTCCAATAACCTCATTCCGGTTCTCCTCATAGTACATGTCATTAGCTCGGCTCGATTCAGATTATGCTGACCTAGTTGCAACTCGGTAAAAACTACCCGCAGCTCCAAATAGACGGCATGACACATGGTGCATGCAGTCCCGAATTACCGACCTGATGACTTGCTCGTCGTGGTCGCTCATGAACAGTATCAAATCATCATCGAACTCAAAGGGCGGTTATAAATCATTAACAGGCAGGTTCCCGCGATTGATTCTTCATTAACTGCTAAGATCTTGCGATTGATTTTATACATTGATATTAGCCTGGTTGAGTCATGCCTGCTCCATGGTAGCATCATAATGACCCTCATTCAGAGGGCCTAAAATCATGGATTCGTACATTAACTCCCCTACGAGCAATGGTGGACCTACTTACAATTAAGGGAGGCAACTGCCCTCCTTGATCCGAAAAAATACACTAATATATGTATTATGCATTTAGTTTTCCCCCCTCTTAATTTTTTTTATTTGCCTTTAAACTTTGTATTTCTCCCCTTACCCGATATCTTGTGTTCGTCTGCCCACGAGGGATCCCTGTATAAAGGAGCATAGTTCTTTCTTTTAGAACTATGTTATTTGTTTGGTCTCATACATAATGGGTACGTAAACAGTCTCATCAACACAATCATTAATCATCAACAAAATCACTAGTTTAGTAGTTAGATTTCTCTCAAGATGATCCATTTACATATTTAACCTGAACGATTTCCAATCATCGTCAGTCACTGTCTCTCTAAAATATAAGACATTGTTTTCAAAAGGATCTTATGAATATTAATTCGATTTTATCCTTGTTTAATGAATAAATTTTGATGTTGTTTATAATGTACCAATTTTTTGTGTGGAATAAAGTGGGTGAGAACTATCATAAGAAGAAAAGTAAAATAGAGAGAATTACGTTACTCTAAATTAATACAACTATTTTTTTTACCTAATTTGAGTCGGAATTTGTTTATATCCAAATGGCCCCTCATATGTTGTATTGAATATTTTCATTTAAATGTGTTAAAGTTGTCCCACATTGGGTAATTGCTATTGTATCACCCACCATATTAAGATATGGATTTAACCAAGTACTTTGGCTCCAGTGGTAAGTGACTTGAGAATGCCTAGGGAGGTCACCTGTTCGATTCTTCTCTGAGACGCCATGTTGAAATAGCTCTTGGCCAGGTCTTACCCTGAGCAAGAGTCGACTTTACAGGCATGACCCCGGCCGAACTCCGGATTAGTCGGACCAGTTGATTCTGGATACCGGTAGCTTTATGCAAAAAAGGATATGGATTTCCCTTAACTCACAACATAGGTTTTGAGGATGAGGCTCATCTTCTTATATAAGTTTGAGCTTAGATTTTCTACATGCTATCAGAGCCACCCATTTATTGTGCAAGTGTCATTTATTATGCAAGTGTTAGGTCTCTTTGTTGGTCTTACAGTACCTTTATATTCTTTGTGTGTCATGTGGCTCAGGCTCTTTATAGGCCCACACTTGAGGGCGTGTTATAGTTGTCTCACATTGGATACTTGTATTGTATCACCACCATATTAAGAGATTGGTTTCCTTCACCTCATAACCTAGGTTTTGGGGACTCCCACACTTGAGGGGGCGTGTTAAAGTTGTCTCACATTGGACACTTGCTATTGTATCACCCACCATATTAAGAGATGGATTTCTCTCACCTCATAACCTAGGTTTTGGGGATGAGTCTCATCCTCTTCTATGGGTTTGGGCCTAGACCCACATTGGGCACTTGTTATTGTATCCTCCACCATATTAATTCTCTCACCTCATAACCTAGGTTTTGGGATGAGACTGCTTCTCTTATATGATTTGGACCTAGATTTTGTAACGCCCCGCTCCCGGATACCGAGCCCTTATCCGGAATAGAACGTTCGGCGCGTATAACATTAAATAAATCCAATATTATACGTCAGCCTCTACGTCGTCGTATCAAAATTAAAGCAACAGAAGCCCAAAAGGCTCGGGTAAAAACTCATAAATGCTACTAGAATAGAATACCAACCGACTATAGCTGAATTGTATAGATTACAACGACGATTCTCCAAAGGTTACAACGTACGATGTTCAGAAAGTACAAACTTGACTTACAAAAGTCTTAACAGAAGGTACAACAAATTATTAAAGAAATCTACAACACATTCTAGTACAACCTTAATAGAAAAGTAAAAGTAAGCATCATCATAGCACCAACGCCATCAAATCATCATCGAACTCCTCAACGATCTCAAGGCTGACCTGTTCGTCTTCTCACCCCAAGAGCACACAAAACAACATATGCAATCGAGGTAAGTACAAGTACTTAGCAAGATGAAGAAGGTAATGTATAATTAAGTCTTACAACGAAAGGTTCATTAATTATTATTAAATTATCTTTATGAGACCGACTCAATTCTAGGGTTCACTTCATGTCCATCAACATCTCGTGACTAAACGTTTCTAACTTAGCTTATCTTTGTTACAACATGTTTGCGAGGGCACTACACTTAGTGAGATATGCACTAAGACAAAAGTTGCAACCCTATAGAGATAAATCTCTAGCGGACCCAAGACAATCATTTCACTTTGATCTGGCTAGCTCAAGTGCTACCGGTGAATGGCTATCTCGTTCGTGAGTTTGTCCGGCGGGATGATCACTACTTTAATCGGCTGTGTCTAGAATCCGCAATGATCAACACCACTTTATCCGCCAAACCTCACATTGCCGATGTTGTCTGTGCCTGTCCAAGCTCTCATGATGTTTAATCTTTTAACTAGTCACATATGTAGTTTATAAAATTGTTAACTAGCCACCTAAGTGTTTTCAAGTAGGCTCCACACACCCTCTTCTTGACCTCTAGACACGGTCAAGACCTAGCAATTACACAGACATTGATGAATGCTAATTCATCAAAGCACAAGCCAATCATACTCTTCCGACGGTCCCGAACTTCAACTCCCTTGAAGAGTACATTCGGTGCCGGAACTAAACGCATCGAAGCTTAATCGGGGCTTGTTCAAGTTCACTTATCTTCTTTATAACATCATTATAAAGTTAGGAACTGATTCCCAACTTGGTACACTTGAAAAGTACTCGAAACAAGCTAAAACAATTTTCTAAAACCTGATGAAAATCGGCACTGCTTTTAATACGTTTTTCAGCCAAAAACTCAACAAAACAACATCAAAACAGCCTCTAAAAGTCTCATAAAGTACTACTAAACACAACAACAACCTTTAAACATATTTCTACAAACAATTCATAACATAAAAACCTTCTAACATCATCTAATCATGTCATCATACAACTAAAGCATACAAAAGGAAGAGCCTCTTACTTGATTGAAGCCACAAACCAAAACTAATCTCTGTAGCACTAAAACAGGCCTCAAAGAAGATCTAAAAGATCACAATTAACATGAATTAATTGATGATCAAAGCTTCTAAACAAAGAACTACGAAACAAAACCCTAGAACATGAATTCATGATCCTTTTCACGAATTTAAAGCAGAAATTCGACTCCAACATACCTGAGAATCGGACCCAAATTCTAGTATCAAAACGATCCTCGTCTTCTCACGATTCCGGCGGTACTTTCGGATTTCTAAACGGATTCACGGATCAAAAGTTATGCCCAAAACCTTAAAACACAAAACATCATGATCTTTTACGATTTTGCAGCAGAAAACGAGTTAACCATACATGGGTTATTACCTGTAAGAGTATTTTTACAATAACCTACGCTCTGAGACGATCGTTTTGACTATTCATGGTTGCAAAACGGAACTACGGATTGGAAGATATGAATTTTTAAAGTATATTTTCTTCTCCAAAAGAAGAATTCGACTGCTACTACTTTTCTTTCTCTGCCAAAGTTCGTACAAAGAAATTTTAACCAACTCCTTAGTTAATGGCGAGTTTTTATTTCAAAAAGATAACTACCAATAACTCCCATTAAATATTCACCATAAATAAAAAAATGTTTTTTTTTATCAATTTATTTATTTATTTATTTTTAAAACAACACTTAAATCCTTATTTCAAATGTAATAAAATCTAAATTTTTGTTAAAAGATCTTTTTGGCCTTTTTCGAAAAGTCGGGATGTTACATTCTTCCCCCCTTAAAGAAGTTTCGCCCTCGAAACTTGCCAGAACCAACTCCACTTTCATCTTAGATACCAGATAGCCTACTTCTAACTCACTTTCAAAAACAAACGTTATCTCCGATTGATTTGACCTTAGTATTTTCAACATCACGCCTTCAATACGTCCATCGCAACTAATCTTGTACTTCAAACCCAAGTACCACACTAGCTTATTCACACCTTTCATCTACCTTATACTCAACTCTACTAACCTAACTCCTTAAACTCCTCCTATAACACTTTTGTCCCAAAAGTCAAGTCAATCCACTAATTAACAAGTAGTATTCTTCTAGGTTCTTTGTCCATTTGTCACCCTTACAATGTTTCCGTTCTTATATGAGGGTTACTTTGACTTATACATCCGCCTTACCTTCAAGAAACTAGCTATAAACTTAAGGAACCCTAACTCCATCTTGTTATCGATCCAGCACTAATCCATCTATAGCACACCCAAACCACAAACATACTTCAATCTTTATTAGTCTTCAAAAAGGAAACCATATAAACATCTTCTACCAAACTTATAAGGCTTTTCTATAGACAAGAAACAACTTTTGACAGTGAGTTTATCAGCAACCATAATTTTATAGTCCAACAGAAGACTGGAGTTGTAAAAGAATTTTTTTTTCTTTAAGTAAAACACATACAAGAAACAAATGTTTAAACTTATTCTCACCTTGATTCCAGAATAAAGGTAAGAATGGTTGTAAAATTTCTTGGGAACTGAAACTACTAAAGAAGATAGCAATAGGAAATCTTGAGACATGTAACTAAAAAAAAAATGAAAGATGGTTTGAATTTGGTTCACATGCATATAGTACAAAATTTGTTTAGGTAACCCAAAATGGATGATATGTAAGATTTACCAAGATGAGGCTACTTGTAATAAAATCAATAAAACAAAAGTTCTCTGACTGGGACATTTGTTGCAACCAAAAGATTATTCTATACCACCCATATTGAAAACATTTTCCCTTCTCTTGAAGTAATTAGTATGATTGAATGCAAAAGAATAAATTTTCTTACTTCGCCAATAAAAGTTCAACAAAAAGGTCTAGAAGTAGAAGGAGTTTCAAATCTTATTCAAATATGTACATATATATATTAAAAAAAAATTTGAAGACGAGTATATTCTCTCGAAAGTTTTCAAGATGAAAATCCAAGTAAATTGGAGAAATGTTGCGAAGAGGTCATGAATGATAACGTGGAAAAGAAAGCAAATGGACTCAGAGAATGCATTTTCTATTTCTTCCAACAACCGTTGCAGTTAAATATATATATATTTTTTTGAAGGCGGAGAACATCTTCTCCAAAGGTTCAAATATAAAGGTAAATCGGAGTAGTGCTTCGTGAAGAAATCATAAGTGACGACTGAGTAAAGAAAACACAAGAGTTTCAAATAGTGCATGTTTTCGTGTCGTTCAAAGACTAACACAGGAAGGACTATTGTGAAATTGTTAAAAGGTTCGCATCGAAGGTGAAAATGTTCAAAGGGAGGAGGACAGCCCTTTGTTTAAAAAAAAATATCAGAAAGTCATTTCTTCCAGTTCGAAGAAGGAAGGGTTTTAGATAAGACAAAACAACTTAACACTTGTAGCCCTTTGCTAAAAATTCTTTATCAAAACATAACTTTAAAAGACATGAATGGGATGTAAAAGAGGTTCGACTACTCGCTTATTCAAATAAAAAATTTCGTAAGGGAGTAAAAAGATGCAGTACTTTGAAAGTAGTTATTGATAGGACTTTTGAACATATGTATATATATAATTCTCTAAAAGTAGCCTGGAGTTATTAAATGACACTTAGATCAGAAATGGTTGTTCACGTATTCTTACCGGAAGACAAAAAGGATATGTAATTAAAATGGATATTTTGAGAAAGTTTGATCTTTCAACCGGTTATCGAACTGGTATAAAATTCTAATAAAAGAGTTCAGTCTTTCAATAAAAAGTTTTCTGCACTAAAATATCGTGTAGGGGATGCATTGAAGGTAATCACTAGGATGCAAAAATTTACCCGAATTTGCTAAACATGATGCAATGAAAGGATATGCAGTTGCCAGTTCAAATAGTTCGAAGGATGAGGAACTTGTTTCCTTAAATCAAGCATTTGGCACTATGAAAACATCTTCATAAAAAAAATAAGACACATCAAAGTATGTGCACACTTGGAAAACAAAACTTCGCAATGAAAGGACCTTTACCGAGTTCAAAAAGTTTCAAATGGATGATTTAGCTTGGACATGGATTGCAAATAGTAATAATGGGGAAACATTTGAAATTTTAGGTAGCCAAGTATGAAACCGAATGATTATAAAAGAGCACCTCGTTAAAGAAAACGTGGTATTGGAAAATCACCATATAATTGTTTCTCGTCACAGAAAGGTATTAAATCTACAACACTTAATACCTACCTACTAAAATTCTTATTTTGGATAACAACTAAGTTAAAGGTCTTATGCTACAAAGCCTTCCCAACACCTCTAACCCTACACCTAAACTTCCACGGTGAAAGAATGTTGTCTAGCCTTTCATGAACAAGTACTTAAATGGTTTTAGAAGTTTAGGTACATACCTCAACCATGAAATGATTGACTTGCACAGAACAAACCAAACTGATTTTGAACATGATGTAAAAATAAAAGTTGTAGGTATGCAGGTTTTACATATGCTACTCAAAATTCAGAATTTTTGGAAAGGCATAAGTTGGTTAAAATAATTATTTTCGTCGACTGCTGCTAGCTGTCAAAATTTTTCAGAAATTTATAATCTGCATTGTGTTGCAGATTGTGCTCAAACCAGAAAGAATTTGCACTTGACTCCAAAACAAAAGTTGCAGATCAGAAATTTTTCTACAACATATCAAAAATTCAAGTCATTTGGGGGTTCTTAGATTATTCAAAACAGATTCATAAGTATGAGTACCGCTGCAAAATTTTCTGAACAGGGTATTCCCCCTTGTTAAGCAATTTATGAACAATCCATATTGAAAACTAAGTTGATGTCAAAAGAGAAATTGTAGAAAAGGCAATTTTCTAAATGGATGAAAATTTACAGAATTTTTTGAAACATCAGAAATGATATTAAAGACATATAGAAACGTGAACAAAATCGTTTACTCGCCTTGCATCACACCAAATTATAAAATCAAAGAAATGATTAAATCAAAATGTCGCAATAAGAAAACTTTAAATCCTCCAAAGAAGGAGTAAAGCGAGAAAAGTCCGAAAGATCCAAAAGAAGATAGGGATTCAATTAAGGATCTGAGAAAGAACAAACATGAGGGCATCACATAAAAGATGTGAGCTTAGAACTCAAACTAACCTTCGCCTAAGAAGACTCTTCACTAGGCTCTAGTGAAAACTAACCACGGTATAAGGATTATTAGCTTTACGAAAATTACCACCAAGAACAAGAGAGATCAGAAAGGTTCTAAAAGATCCAAGATACCTTATCTTGAGAACAGAACTTAGGTTAGTAAAGAAACTTCTACGGGTTCCTACCATTCTGAAAGATCAAGGAAGGGATCAGAATGGTTCTAAGAGGTCTAAAGAGATCTCATCTTAGGAAAGGGAAGCCTAGAAAATCAAGGAACGCTTCTCTCTGATACCAACTGTAACGCCCCGCTCCCGGATACCGAGCCCTTATCCGGAATAGAACGTTCGGCGCGTATAACATTAAATAAATCCAATATTATACGCCAGCCTCTACGTCGTCGTATCAAAATTAAAGCAACAGAAGCCCAAAAGGCTCGGGTAAAAACTCATAAATGCTACTAGAATAGAATACCAACCGACTATAGCTGAATTGTATAGATTACAACGACGATTCTCCAAAGGTTACAACGTACGATGTTCAGAAAGTACAAACTTGACTTACAAAAGTCTTAACAGAAGGTACAACAAATTATTAAAGAAATCTACAACACATTCTAGTACAACCATAATAGAAAAGTAAAAGTAAGCATCATCATAGCACTAACGCCATCAAATCATCATCGAACTCCTCAACGATCTCAAGGCTGACCTGTTCGTCTTCTCACCCCAAGAGCACACAAAACAACATATGCAACTGAGGTAAGTACAAGTACTTAGCAAGATGAAGAAGGTAATGTATAATTAAGTCTTACAACGAAAGGTTCATTAATTATTATTAAATTATCTTTATGAGACCGACTCAATTCTAGGGTTCACTTCATGTCCATCAACATGTCGTGACTAAACGTTTCTAACTTAGCTTATCTTTGTTACAACATGTTTGCGAGGGCACTACACTTAGTGAGATATGCACTAAGACAAAAGTTGCAACCCTATAGAGATAAATCTCTAGCGGACCCGAGACAATCATTTCACTTTGACTGGCTAGCTCTGAAGTGCTATCCGGTGAATGGCTATCTCGTTCGTGAGTTTGTCCGGCGGGATGATCACTACTTTAACTGGCTTTGTCTAGAATCCGGCAATGATCAACACCACTTTATCTGGCCAAAGCTCACATTGCCGATGTTGTACTGTGCATGTCCAAGCTCTCATGATGTTTAATCTTTTTACTAGTCACATATGTAGTTTATTAAATTGTTAACTAGCCACCTAAGTGTTTTCAAGTAGGCTCCCTCACAACTCAACTCTCTTCCCTGGACCTCTAGACACGGACAAGACCTAGCAATTACACAGACATTGATGAATGCTAATTCATCAAAGCACAAGCCAATCATACTCTTCCGACGGTCCCGAACTTCAACTCCCTTGAAGAGTACATTCGGTGCCGGAACTAAACGCATCAGAAGCTTAATCAGGGCTTGTTCAAGTTCACTTAACGTTATTAGATCCATTAGAACGTTCCTAAACCAAGTATAGTATTAAAACACATATTTTCATGAGAAACTGGGTCAAGAGTGCGCTTGCCCTGGTCAAGCGTGCGCTTGGGTAACTAATAGCATTCTATTTTTCATTCAGCAAGCACAGGTGTACGCTTGCCTTGAGCAGGCGTACTCTTGCCTTGAGCAGGTGTACGCTTGCCTTGAGCAAGCGTGCGCTTGTGCTCTCAGTAAACATTCTGTTTTTCATTCAGCCAGCGCAGGAGTACGCTTGCCCTGGTCAAGCATACTCTTGTGCATCAGAAAAACCTAAAACTTGCAATTTCTGCACTTTACGATTTCTAACCCAAACCAAACATGTTCTTCAACCATATACTCATCAAAATAGCAGAAAAGTACAACTTTTACACAACTAAACATCACATGTTCATCTAACAACAAGTAGACATGATATCTAGCATTTATAACACCACAAACACTCAACCTTAAACATCATAAACTTAATTAAACATTAGGAAGAGCATCTCACCTGTTAAAAACGATTCCTTGCCACCTTCAAAGCACAGCAGCCCCAAAACACAGATTCTACGAATTGAACAACTTAAAACGACAAGAAAGGTTCAGAAACTAAAGATTCTAAACTAGGGCTTTTCTATTACCTTTCCAAAGCTTCAACTTTCTTGTACCAAAACGATCACCTTCATCCACCGATTCCGAATCCATCCTCCGTTCTGAAAACCGTCAAGGATCGAGAAAGAAATTTGGAGAAGTCTCTTCTCCCTTTACCCTTTGCTTTCAACGTTGAAGGAAAACGTTCTAAATTCTGATTTCTGTTTTTGTAACTCCCTTTGTTAATGGGATAGTTAAATCCAGAAATAAAACCTCCCATTAACTCCTAATAACTTTATTAATCCCAAATAAAATTCCCAACAAAATTAAATCCCTTATATATATATATATAATACTTCAAAACTTTTAATTAAAATAAAGCAAAAATATGAATTTTTGTTAAAAGACTCTTTTGCCCTTTCTGAAAAGTCGGGATGTTACAGATTTTCTACAAAATGTATCATTAAATAATTATCAAAATGATTTAACCAAAATGTTATGAATTTTACAACT